>OU015499.1:397500-990000 GCA_907164885.2 Dolomedes plantarius | reverse complement strand
ATTTTACGAACGATTAACCCCTTGCGCACCACGTTGACTTTACCATTAAATACACTGAAAACCAGATTTCTTCGATTTTCTTGAAACTGAAGTTTTGGATGTATTTGAATTCCGAATACATGAGTAATATGTAAATTAGGAAAATGATACATTGTTTGTACTTCAAGGCTATTATTACACTATAATTATCTTGTTTACAAAGATCTGAAAAACTTGCAAAATACTGAAAAATCTACGTTTCAGTAAAAAATATAGAAGCAAAATTATATAGCAAATACATAACGGAACTAAATGTATGAAAATGAGAACATCATACAGCTCACATTACCAAACTACAATTTTAACGCATAGTGTAATAACCAAGCAACAATTACAGTGAATGGGCTAAAATAGAATAATGACGTACATATGTACGTCATGGTTTTGGGTTACGAGAATTTTATGACGTATACATGTACGTCATGGTGCGCAAGGTGTTAATTCAAATTTTGACTGAAGCATCCCTCAATCCGGATTTAAAAGATGTTTTTTTTTTAAGCTTAGAACAGTGTACACTGATCACTGAACACTGTTTCTGCTAGCTTATTATTCCTTAAGTAAGCTTTTATAGTCTGTATATGTATTTTTGCAACCGAGTATTGAAACTCATTAAAATGTGGTTTTATCTATTCTGAACGTTTTTGTGTATGTCAAGTCAATCTGATGTAGCAAGCCGAACTTACATGCCAGGAATATCAAGGCCAAACAAAGGTGTCATAAATCATTCGATCACAAATATAAGCAAAAAGCGCCCGCCCCTCCCTCTCAATTCGAACTTTAGGTCATCCATACTGAGCCGACATGGGAATAACGTGCCAGTTGATAAATCAGACACCGTGCCGAGGGGGGATTCATCATCTCTTGGAATTCCGCGTAAATATTGCATTCTTCATTCCACTGGATGGCACGTATGACGAAGATCTTTCGGTGTGTCAAGTGTTATTGAAAGGAGAGAAAAAGTATCTGCTACGAAATTCAGGCAATATCAATACATATATATATATATATATATATATATATATATATATATATATATATATATATATATATATATATATATCTGTAAAAAATCGGAACGGATATTTTTATAGTCAAAATAATGTAGAAGAAAATATTCAAATTAAATTTAATAGAACATACTAAAGAATATAGTACAGTTAATATAGTACACTTTGAGGAACATTTCTTTTACTGTATTTTAATATTTTTTTGGATAATGTCCAATCGTCTGACGCATTAGCAAGAAAATTATTTTTGTCTATTTTGTTGTTATGCACGTGACACAAAATTACACAAAAAGAAAAGAAACCACGTGATAATCTTACTCATTTCAATAGGCTCTTAGAATTTTTAACTAAACATAATTATATAGTACACAATAATAGTATTTACTTATAGGTTAAGGTGTACCACAAGGTGGAAATGCTTCAATATGCTAGCAAATTTATACTTACATTTTTTTGAAGTTCATAATATTAATAATATTGATAATAGCAGTTACACAATATTTAGATATATTGATGACATAATTGCAATTAATAATAGTAATAATAATATAGCCTTAAATTTTTACCCACTTAATCTGGAACTAATGCAAAGTAGCCAAGATAAACTTAATGTAAACTTTTTAGATATAAACATAAAAATAAATTCTCATTGCAATTTTAATTTTGATCTATATGACAAAAGATCAGCTTATGGCTTTAATATTGTTAAATTTCAAAATTACTCAACATGCTTACAAAAATCTGTATTTAATAATATTATTATAAATCAGTTAGTATCAATAAATAGGCTTTCTTCTAAGGACAATAGGTATAAGCATATTATAGAGTTGTTGTAGTGCTAAAGCGTAATTATTACCCTGATAGTCTTTCCAAGCACATAATTGGTTGTTTTAGATTTACTGAATAGCATGTTCTGTTGCTAATAATTAGTAATACTAAACTAAAATATTAATAAAAGTAAATAACTACTAAAAAAGAAAAAGAAAAAATAATAAATAACAACTAGTGTAGTAATAATAATAATAAATTATAAATAATAATATTAACTCTTAGTCAAAATAAATGTCTAAGTTAACTTAAGTAATATTGTCCTATAACACAGTATCCTTAGTAAGTCTGCTTCTGTGTTTCCATTTGCTCCATGGTTGCAAGATTTGGGACATCAGTCTTCATGCGGTTTCCTTTACTTAACTTACACTTTGTCTGGCGCCGGGCTTGGTGATCTATCTTTAAGCAACTGGTTATTCACTTCTTCTGTGTCTTATGGATTGTAAGGTGTCTAAGTATGTTTATTGCTCAGATCATACTTATCAGAAACAATCCATTGGTTTTTAGACAGTCTCGGCACCGCTGATGAAGAGATGCTGTCAAAAACCTATTTTTCACTTATCTTTTCATGTTTTTAGTTACTGGCTGCAGTAGTTTTAAGCATGTACTGGTTTTTCACTTTCAACTTTGTCTTATATATATATATATATATATATATATATATATATATATATATATATATATATATATATATATATATATATATATATATATATATATTATATATATATATATATATATATATATATATATATATATATATATTTGTATATATACATACATACATATATATATATACAAATAAATAAATATATATATATATATATATATATATATATATATATATATATATATATATATATATATATATATATATATATATATATATATATATATATATATATATATATATATATATGAGCACACACACCCAAGGATCACTGCACCAAACTCATACGAAGAGAGTAAGAGCGTGTGCTGCAGCCATTTCATTTGTGCCCGGTCCCCTTGTGTATTTATCATTAAAGAACGCGAATGTCAAAAGTTTTGCGGGCCATCCTATTGGGTGTGAGTCGGTATTATTAATCACACTTCCGGGTGCCCCGATGCCCAGTGGAAGACCTCCAATCGAACATCGCGTCCCCAGTGGGCACCATTGTCAGTAGGAACACGTATCCACCAATCGGCAAACTTTTCCCGTTTTAAAATTCCGACCATTTAAAGTTCCGGGTAATAAGATTGGACTTTCGTCTACAGAGGATTTGTCCTAACTGAGATATTAACCAGATTTTATTCACCTGGTTAGATGGCGGTGCTGGCCAGGAATTCGCAATGAACTTCTTTGTTTGGATCCCTCGTGTCAGTTCCCGCGCTTTTTGCTCTTTTCAGGGAGCATCGTCTGCCTTTTATTCATTTATTTATGGAGTTGATGGAATTGGAAAAAAAAAATTCCTGGAAATAAAGCCATTCGTTTGTGTCAAATCTCAAAAATGGGATGATTATGGATTGCTTCCAGTTGTGTTCGTGAATTATGGATACTAGGCGCCATTTTTTTTTCTGTGAAGTATTTCAAAGTTTTTCGATTTGTCTCTGTCCTTAAATTATCAAACTTATTTCCAAAAAAGACTATTATTCTAATTTGTTTTTTCCTTTAGTCGTGCTCTCCCCTATGCAGCCCTTTTTTTAATTTTAATATTACTGTTTCTAATAAAATGTTCATAATTCTGTCTAAGGCTCAAAAGATGTGTCCAGATTATTCACAAAAATGAAACAAAATTCTTTCTTGTTTTGATTGCTTATTGGTGGTTTTCTTCAACTTTATCTGCATTCTAGTCAACGGGAAAATATCTGCAAGTTACTAAAAAAGAAGAAAAAAATGACAGTATATCTATATATGAGGCGTTGAAAGGCAAAGTGGTGTAAGTCACATTTTCAACTTTTTTCATTTGAGGGCAAATATGTAATCTCCATGTTCAATTTATAGTGGAATTGTAAATAGTTATTATTTGCAGTATTGTAATAATTGTTATGAATTATAATTTGTTCAATTTATGGTGGAATTTTTTGTAGTTTTTGCAGTTAAACTCTTTTGACTTACACCACTTTGCCTTTCACCGCCTCATATATAAAACAGTTCCGTAACTGACTGACTCGCTGACTGACTCACTGACATACAACGCACAAACCAAACCGCTGTACCTAAAGGGCTGAAATTTTGCATGGCGATTCATCTTATGGTGTGGAGGTGCACTAAGAAAGATTTTTGAAAAATTCGTCTTAGATTTTTTTTAAATTAAATTTTTAAGCTGTTTTTGTAACTTTTTTTAAGTTTGCATTTAAAATAATAATTTGAGGGTTATAAAATTTACATCACGAGAAAGATCATAAAAATTCCTTTAAAATGAATTCTTTTCGAATCTTTACCTCGATTTTCTGATTTCTGGTGAATTTTTAAAGATTCATTTTTAGAATTTAATTTATTAAATGCCGATCACGTGATTTCTTTTTCTGGTACTTTAATAAATTTATCGTCACGTGCATAACAACTAAATAGACAAAAAAATATTTTTTTTCTTGCTAATGCGGCAGACGATTGGACATTATTTTGTCTATAAAAATATCCCTCACGATTTTTTTATAAATATATATATTTTTTTCTATATCAATTGTATATATTGATCGTAGCATTTATTATAAATATATATATTTATTTTTTTTGGCATTAATTGCATACATTGACCGTTGTATTTAATTTGAATCTACTCCGTAGCGAAGTGCGGTTTTTCAGCTAGTATATATATACGAGAGTAGGCTGAAAAGTAATGCACATATGCTTGTAGAGCGGGAACAAAAAGAAATAGCGAGATCGGGTAAAAAGAACATTAAAGTACAATTCTTAAGCTTCAAAATCATATATTTATTTTTCAACATAGTCACCGTTAAGGCTAACATATTTCTCCCATCGTGTAACAAGTTTTCTCATTCCGTCACTGAAAAATTCTTCCGACTTTTCTCGAATCCACGACTTGACAGCTGCCTCCACATCGTCCGAGGTGTAATGATTACCCTTGAGGTCTCTCTTGAATAGAGGAAAAAAATAAAAATTGCAAGGCGCAAGATCGGGGGAATAAGGAGGGTGTGGAATCGGTTCAAACTCCAGGTTTCGCACAGCCACTCCGGTCCGAAGCTGTTCTCGCCTGTGAGACGGCGTGGTACCCACTGAGCACAGATTTTACGGTATCCCAATCGTTCTATAATGAAGCAGACACATTCCTTGGATACTCCAATATGGTTTGCGATACGCTTTTGAGCGATTCGCCGGTCATTTTGAATCAAATCGTCGACGAGTTTGCGATGTTCTTCGTCTGTGGCAGTGATCGGACGTCCGCGGTGTGTTTCGTCAACAATTATGGCTTTTCCAGGCTAGCAACCACCAAATTTTATTACCCATCAATTTACAGTACCCCTATAAACAGCATAGTCACCATAAACAGCCTTTAAACGACGATGAATCTCAGTAGCAGTCACTTTTTCAGCTGTTAAAAATTCGATAACAGCGCGCTGTATGACTCGCCGTTGACATAGCACTAGAACACGTCTCCATACTACCGCTTTTCAAAATACACTGGATGAACACAACGACTTAAAACCTGCGATGAGTATTGAGGGGGAATGTAACTTCCATATGCCACTTGCCGCGGTTTTGAAGGTCATTTCGCTCGCGCTCTACAAGCATGTGTGCATTAATTTTCAGCCTACCCTCGTATAAATTGCTCGCCATTAAATTTGCAACACCAGGAAGGAAAGCAAATACCAAAACTTTACTTATTGTACACTTACAGCACAGAGGAAGAAAACATGATTATAATTGTAGGCAATTTCGGGGCATACAGGGTTCGAAATTAGTACACACAGCTGCCGTCTCCGGCAGCTAAAACGGCTCTAACCCGGTTGGGCATCGAGTCGAACTGGACTTTGATGACGGATACGGGCAAGTCATTCCATGCTGCTTCAAGTCTATGCCACACTTCATCAATCGTAGTGGCTGGAGAGCGGTGGCGACCCAGTCTCTCAGCAACCCGTGACCAGATGCTTTCAGTGGGTGAGAGATCTCGAGCACGTTCTGGCCAGGGCAACAGTGGAACATCCTCTGTGTCGAGATAGGTCAGGACACGACGGGCAACATGCGGTCTTGCGTTATCTTGTTGAAAGGTAACGTCGCCGAGGCCTAGAAAATAGGACACAGCCTTCGGCCTTAACCCTTTGAGGGGCGCCGTTTGCACAGTGCAAACACCTAAATCTAGTCTTTTTTCCCTTGCATTCAATGCATTCCAGTTAAATGAGCAAAAAATGGTTAGTTCTGCCATCTGTTTTTTTTTTTAAATAAGTAAAAGCATTTTGCAACCTTTAGTTGGAAAAATTTTCAAGGTTTTTTAGGTTAAAAAAAATCGTGTAAAATTTGCACAGTGCAAACGGTGAAGGTTGTTGCCCCTGAAAGGGTTAAGATCTGAGAATTGTAACGCTGGCTGTTCAGATTACCGACGAAGCGAACAAGAGGTGTTCGTGTCGTGTACCCAATGGCTGGCCATACCATCGCACCAGGTGCAGGGCCCCTAATGACGATATCGAATGCAAGAAGGCCACGTGCGTTCTCTTCGGTGCCTCCAGACACGGATACGTCCATCCTGATGCTGCACGCAGAACCGGGGCTCGTCTGAAAAGACGACGTGGTACCACTCCTGTATACAGTTTTGTCGTTGGACGCACCACTGTCGCCGCGCGTCTCTATGCTGCAGTGTCAAGGGAAGCCGCAATAACGGTCGCCGTGCAGACAGTCCGTGATGCTCCAGACGTCGTCGCACTGTCCATGCGGATATTTGTTGTGCTGCAAACAAGCCCATTTCCTGACTCAAGGTCCGTAATGGGGCTGTACGATCGTGCAATGTCGAGTCTGTCCTTTCGAGCGTTAGTAGAGGAGGTTATGTTAAGGAAAGCTGAGCTGGCCGAAAATGGCGACTCGTATACACTGCGTTGTGTGAAGATAAAGTTACTATTTTACTTATATTAAAATATTGACTTTAGCAATAACACATAAAGGTTGTCTCCGGCAACATTTACTTAAAGCTTAGAAGTTAAGTTAGAGAATAAATACACATAACCTAGTTAACAGACAGACTGCTAGACACACGTGCTAAGGAAAGTTCTACGTACATAGTTCACTCAGTATAGGGAAATCAAATTTCATATTAAGATAAGTGAAAGCATAGACCATTTAGTTAAGGAGCAAAAATAAATTATTTATTTAAAATGAATCATGAATTAACAGTTACAAAATGGTCAAGAAAAATATACTTAGGCCTAATCGGCACCGCCATGCCTCACTCACCACTCGCGCCACGCAGGACTCGTGAATAGGTCAAATACAGAGTGGACGTCAAAAATGCCAACTGCCCGCTGGTTTTTTTAGAAGAACCGATAGCTTGCCTTCAACTGCGCCAAGCTACCCAAAATGCATCTCGCACATGCGCAGGAAGGGCCCAAGCCACTAGATTTGGCGTAGATCGCCTTTAGTGGCAATAATTCTTTCTACTCATTATGCCTACATATTACAATTACAAAGACAGTTATAATGACCTGAATTTAGACCGATATACTCCAAGAATGTCTTTATAACAGAGGAAAGCCGTTGAGATCCTACATGGCGTTCAGTACGACCCTCCTGAACCCATCGATTCCATATCCGCATGACAGTCGTTGGATTCCGACCAATGCGAGTAGCAATATCGCGCAACGATAAATCGCAAACTCGATAAGCCACGATCTTGCCGCTATCGAACTCCGACACGTGAGGATAGCCGTTTCTCTTTTTTACAGAAGGTCGTTTGCACTTTATGGAAACGATTTTGTAATTTATTTTTGTTTGCATTTTGAGATAATAGTTAGCAACTTCAGAATAATCTTCTGCTACTGTTTTCTTTTGATTGGAATGTAAAGTAAAAGATTTATGTTGAAAATGGCTCCTAAAATTGATAGATGGATCGAAGGCTACGTAATTGCGCTTTCCGAGGAGAAATATTCGTATCGACAAATTATAAAGTGGTGTGAAAATTGAGGATATGGCGTTTAAAAAAAAAAGGTATTTATAATACATTAAATTTGAAAGGGAAAAAACGTCTAACTAAAAGTAAAAATGAAAACTTGACCGCGAAACCTCATCCTAAGACTGTTCGAACGCAGGTAAATATCAAGAAAGTGAAGTACCTGATCCTAAAAGAAAATCCGCCGACTCAAAGATCTATTGCATCGAAACTAGGAATGTCGTCTGCACTGTAAGTAAAATCATTCATAAAGATTCGAAGTTACAAAAGTTGTTTAAACCTAAAGTACATCTGCTTTTGCCAAAGCATAATTCTGAAAGAAAATCCATTTGTAGAAAATTATATGAAAAACACCTAGCTGCTTAAAAAGGGAAATTTGTGGTAACAGTCGATGAGGCATGGGTGTATTGAAGGGACTGTAATAAAAAAAGATCAATTTTCTATTGCTCAACTGACGGGAATGACAGTGCGAAATGGCTTCGTCAATGTACAGAAAAGTTTCCAAAGGTATTTATGATAGTTGAAGGATTTTGTTACAACGGAAAGGATTCGTAAGTCATGCCGTCCCTATCGCTAGATAATACGGCGAATATTCCTGCTGCCAAAAAGTCGTCGCGACAGCGCTCCTACCAGTCCACATCAGGACCGGCGGGGCCGTCACACCAAAGCAACATATTCTTCTTTAAGTATTATGCTGTTATTTTTAGATTTGACATTGGGTTATGCAATAATACACAACATAAGTGCACTGTATATAAATAATATCCTGTATGTAACACATTACTTCAAATCTGCTTAATACTGTACATAACACTATTTGCACAATACACAACACCAACTGCGACACAGTGCACAACCTCATTTACATAATTACAACACAGTTGCAAATTATACTTCACAATTAAATTACATTCCAATCTGTTAATTCTAAATTGAAAACAATTGTATAAAATCACATTAAATTATCAATATACTACTGTAAATATACCTTACGTTACACTGATACATACAATGATACCATATACATATTTACAACATGATGTCGGTATTCATTTTAATTTTAACTCCATTTCACACTATATTATAGCATATTAATGAGCTACCTTTACTGCTTTTCTTATTTTATATGATATAGAATATTAAATTATCCATTCTATTACACCCGGTACATGTTTCAATACATTTACAATAATCTATTAATCATTGCTTGATACATCATATTTCATACAACTAAACATTTCAGTGAACCACACTTTCCAGAACTACCGTTATGCTGTGCCTCATACGCACTTCAGCTATTATTGTTTTGTCTGCACATAGTATATAAAATAATCATCAACATACGCTGCTTAATTTTATATTCACTATAATTACAATATTTTCAGGTTAGTAGCACTATAAATAGCCAAAACAAACCCAACAAGTAACCCAGCAAGAACTGAGCTACTATGACGATTGGGAGAAAGGAATGTGCTCATCCATCAAAATGGAGATCACCTTTTTAATAAAATTTTTACAATAAAAATCAGTAAAGAATTTGTGTTTATCCCAGTTTGTTATATCTGTAGGTAAAAACACTCTAAGATGATTAAAGTTGATGCAGTCAAATAGGCAATGTTCTACAGTTTGAATCTCCCCGCATGTACAAGTATTAGGTTTATTATGGAATCTGTTCTGATATTCAGCAAATGAACCATGGCCCGTTAATGCTTGATTTATCTTAAAATCTCCTAATAATCTATCTTCTTTAACCTTGCTAAATATTTGGTACGTCTTTCTACCCTTAATCGAATGATCCCATTCATATTGCCAATTTTCAATTTCATTATTTTCTATTTTCTCTTTAATTGCGTTCCTGCTGATTTTAAAATATTTATCTATAGTCTCCTTTTCAGATGCCTCTTTCGCCGCTTTATCCGCTTCTTCGTTACCAATTATTCCAACATGGGCTTTAACCCAATGTAGGAAAATAATCAACTTTTCTTTTTTCAGCATTCTTTTGATGTAAGCTACTTGCTCTCCCTTATACGTGATTAACTTTAGTGCTTCAATCGCACTCCTTGAGTCGGTAAAAATGTCGCTTTTTCTAATATTCCTTTCCCTCATAATTTCTATTACCATTTGTATGGCATGCAGTTCAGCTATATAGGAATTTCCATTTTTTAGTCTTTCCTTGAAGATTTCCTTATTATCTCCTTTGTAGTAAACCACTCCTGCACCAATATTTTCCCCTTTCTTGGATCCATCTGTATAAAAGATGTGATCGGTTTTAGGTGTTTCATCTAATGTCCAATCAATGCTAATTAATTCATCTATATCTTCTAAAATTCTAATCCTAGTTTCAGAATTTTCAGCATTAAATATTTCTTCCTTAATTATTATTTCCTTGTTTTCATCATATAATTTACTTAACAAGTTGATTGCTCTTGCTTTTAAGTGCAGGGGTATACAACCCGCTAGTATATTCATAGCTTCCGTTGAAACCGTTTTGTAACATTTAGTTATCGATAGTAAAGCGGACCTTTGTAAACTATGTAGTTTGTTTTTAAATACAATCTGTTCTTTGTACCAAACCTCTACTCCATAAAGCAGAATCTTTTCTATCACTATTTTATAAATTTGCTTTATAATTTCCGGTTTAATACCCCATGTTTTTCTTGTGAGTCTTATTAACTTATATAATATTTTATTTGTTTTTTCTTTCAATTTCTCCATGTGCTTTCTAAAGTTTAATTTACTGTCGAAAATGATTCCTAAATATTTCAATTCAGCATTATATTTTAAACTCTCCTGTTGCAGTTTTATGGTAGGTTTGGTACCTATATTACCTTTCCACTTAATTATATTATATGTACATTTTCCAAGACTGAATTTTAGTTTATGACTGGTGGCCCAATTCTCGCATTTTTGCAGAACATCCCTTGCTATAGCTGTAAATTTATATACTACATGACTATTCATAATAATCATCAAATCGTCCGCGAATGCCTGGACACTATATCTATAGTCCCCTTCACACTCCCTGAGTAAATCATTTATAATAATTAACCAAATAATTGGCCCAAGCGAGGACCCTTGAGGCACTCCAACACTGTAATGATGATCCTGATTTTTCATTATAATCTTCCTTTCGGTTATATAACTTTTTATAATGTTAAATAAATACTTTTTAATGTTCAGCTTCTCAAGAGCCTCTATAATACTTTTCCTTCTAACAGAGTTAAAAGCGTTCTGTATATCCAGGGACACCAAGCAAGTATGTCTTTTATTAATTTTATTTTCATCTATGGCTTTCATAATATTTTTTAATGCATGTATCGTACTCTTACCCCTTCGAAATCCAAATTGATTTGAAGAAAGCAGATTATGTTTTTCCAAATATAGTACCAGTCTATTCGTTAATATTTTGTCTAGTAATTTCCCCATTACTGGGAGCAAGCAAATAGGACGATAAGAGCCCGGCATCCCTGGATCTTTCCCATCCTTGTGGAAATATATAGCAATTGCTTTTTTCCAATTGTTTGGGAAGTAACCTTCATTGAGGCACCTATTAAATAATATATACATGATGTCTTTTTCGACATTATGCATTTCGGTTATTATTCCCAGCGTTAGTCCATCATGACCAGGTGATTTTTTCTTAGCCATTTTTTCCAAGTTATAATCAATTTCCTCCCTGCTTATTTCTGGAATATCTTCATCATTTACCATTATATCCTCATTTGAATCCCCAATTTCCTCTTTTTGAAAATGATACTTAGTCAATTCTCTTTCAATATCTTCCTGTTTATCTTTATAACTTCCGTCCTCTCCCATAATCTTTTCCATCACATTATGCCTTTTTTCTTTAATAACATTCTTGACTTTACCAAATGTATCCTTGATGGTTAAATTGTCCAAGAATTCTTTAAATTTCTCATTTTTAACTTTTTTAATCAACTTTTGATAAGCAGCTCTTTCTTTTTTAAATTTAATCTTTAATCTCATTCTTTCATCATTATCCGTTTCCCCTTGATAACGCCTTCTATGAGCTCTTACCTTACTTCTTACTTTGGTTAATTCACTGCTCCACCAATAAGCATTCTGCTCTTTGCAGGCCACTTTCTTTTTCCTGCATTAACAACTTTTTCCTGCATTGTTACAACGGAAAATTAAAAATCAAAAAAGTCTCGAGTAAAGCCAAAATTAATTCACTCTACTATCAGCAGAAAATTTTAGAACCAATTTTTGAAGAAGAAATTCCAACCTTATATGGAAAGGACATTGATAAAGTTGAGCTTCATATGGACAAAGCCTCTGGTCACACGTTTAATTTACTGCCGCTCATTTAGCAAAGAAAGAATCACAAACAGGAATAAAGTGTATCCCATTTAATGAAATACCTTTAAAATTACCTGTCGCATCTCCGATGGACTTTTGCGCTTTCGGTTTATTTAAACGAGCCTTAGGAAAGTGGCATACAAGAACACTGAACCGAGTTTGGAAAACGGTCCAAGAGGAATGGGGTAAAATTGACATGGCAGTAAAAAGGAAAAATGTTCTTGATTAAAAATTTGGTCTATATGGAGCAACAAAAATTTTCATAGAACGCAAAAATAGTATTGCAATATATATTTTTAAATTTCAGCGTAAGTACAATTTACAAATATAATAAATTAAAAAAATTATGTATAGTATTATTTTATTCTTTGGCATATTTCTCATTTGCGTGAAGTTTTTTTAGTAGATTGCTGTCGTTGTTTAAAATGCCATAAAAATTTTCACAAGAATTTGTTAAATTATATTTCACACATAAAATGACTTCCAAAGTCTCAACACTTAATTGTGATTTTTCTGATGTCCACACTTTATTGACCGTAGAAAAAACGCTGTCAGTCGTAACATTAGTTCCTGGTAAGGGCAGCTCTTATTCCACAATTTTTAGTGCTTTATTGTATGGAACATGGTTTGTTTCAAAATTCGAATTCCAACAACTGATCAACAATAAGAACTTTGATAACCAGTTCTCGATAATCAGTTCAACAATTATTTGTTATTATTAAAGTTTAACATTATAAAATTAGCAAAAATAATATAAAACTCATATCCTGACTAAATAGCCACATGGCTGCCGAAAGCCGTATATTCCCTTCCCGTTCTCCCGCGATTCCCTAGCTTGTCGTGCATTCTTTCCAAAAATCGGGACTTTTTTAAAACGCCGCGGGGCGCGGGACAAATTGCTAAAAATCGGGACTGTCCCGCCCAAAGCGCGACGTCTGGTCACCTTATTCTAAGCCCAACGTTCTACCACTGCTCTACTTCGGGATATTTAGGTGCCCAAGCGGTTGTTACGAGATGGCGTCATTTACTCTGATTTATGTACTCAGTTATCGGTGAGTATTAACGAGGTCGAAGTATTTGAATCGACATTGAACCAGCGATCAATAAGCTCTGAAAAGGAGCAAAATATCCTTTGCCAGCTTTTATACGAAAAACAGCTAATTTTCTGCAGGAAAGCTTTTTGAGAGGGGGAAGGAAAATGATGTACGCAGTCAAACGCACATCTTTAAGTACAAAATATATCAGTCGTTATTGCCTCTGTCATAAACAGTGCAGCAAAATTCAGTGGAACTGTGATATTTAATCGATGATGGAAAGTCTCATTTTACTTTAAATAATTTTTTCCCCGTTAATGCTTCTTCCGATAATCACTAAAAATCAATAACCGCCCCCCCCCCATATAATAGTCATCGATATTTTTTATTTCCATTCCACTCCCAATAATTCATTTCTTCCTTTTTGATTTTGGCAGTTTCCCTTGCGAGTCTCTGGAGAGATGATGGGGGTCTATCCAATTAGCGTAATAGCGGCTCTTTTCTGTCTGCCACTAAGTTATCCCTCTTCTTCTATCTTCTATTAATCTGTCATAAAAGACCGGGAGCGTGTGGCTAGTCTAATAGCTCTTAAGAGAGTAAATGTTTCATATTATTTTTTAGTTCTAATTTCTCAAATAAAAGTCGTCCGTTCATCCGGAAAGATTCATCGCAGACGATTAACAGTTCATGGTGGCAACCAAATGAGCTGATTTATTGATAAAATGGCGAGATTTCTTCGCCCTTTTTTTCCCGAAACTTGGCCTCGAGTTTCCAGTTTTCGAAGTGCTGGAAGTTTTAACGACTTCGAGTGAGAAATGATCTTTCTTCGGAGCCATTTCTTCTTTTTTTCGGACCACTTGGATTATTAAACTTGTATTTACAGTTTCCCCGCTTCCCGTCAATAAATTTGACATTTCTTTAAAATCGAGACGGCTCGAAACTTAAAAAAGTTTTAAAGGCATATAATCGTTTGCTGATTTGGAAGAGGAAAGTTTCCGATGAAATGGGTGGAAACGACCGATGAAAAAAACAATATTCCTTGAAATAGATATTAAACTTTCTTCAGATATTCTCTCGGACTTAAACAGATGCTAATTATACGCACACACTAATGAAGACGAAATTCAAAGGCTTATTGCAGATGATATATCAAAAATGTGCCAGGTAAACATTCAGTTTTTCTTTATACACTCACTCATGCTTTGGATACATTAGACTTGTATTTGCTTGTGTTCGGAACACTTCTTTTTCAAATATATACGATACTGATTAAACACATATATTTTTAGTTCAAATGGGATATAAAATCAAGAAAACGAATATAATTTCGGTAAAAATTTCATAACATTTTACAATATATGGAATTTTTTATACATTTTTAGTACAATCGAGTGCTAACGTCAGAGACCCTACATTCCATTCAACTCAATATATTTTAATTGCCTTTTATACCATATACTTCTGTGACACTTACCTGTGTTCGGAAGTAAACTTTTTACAATATTTCCAAAAATCACTGAAATACCAAAGTACAGGTACCTGATGTAGAATGATTCAATGAACACATGTAGCTTAGCTTTTAGGTCAAACACACACAGTAAGTGATACGTAAAACACTATTGTAAAATTTTATTGAAATACATCGAAAACTTTATAAATGATTAGTTTTCTCGTTTACAAAAGTAACTGAAAAATGAGTTTTCTAGAAAATGCATTTAAAGATGCTATTTCCGGTGTTTTAATATCGTTTTCGGTTTATTAAATTGGCCATGAGTTCTCATCCAATGATCGTACGAATAAAAATAAAGCTGTTTTAGAATTCCTAAAAGATCTACCTTTGAAATAGAGCAATAAAAAAATCCGAAATTTTGCACCAAAACAGCCATTTTAACGTAGGCAGATACTTTTAAAACGTTCTAAGCGCCTAATAGTTTATTTATTTGAAGTAGGAAAGTTTTCGATGAAATGGGTGGAAACGACCGATCAAAAAAAATATTCCTTGAAATAGATATTAAAATTTCTTCAGATGGACTGATATTAATTATACACACACTAATCAAATTGATATTCACCGGCTAATTGTAGAAGATATATCAAAAGTGTGCCAGGTAAACACTGTGTTTATATTTATGCTTTGGATAAATTAAATCAGAAAATTCAAAGAAACAAAAAAAATATTCAAACGGAGAAATTTTCCAGAAATTCGTATTCTATTAGTTAGTTAAAGGGGACTCACCACTCTTAAGTTGAGGAAATACGGCATATTTTCATACTTTTTGACTCTTTGTAACTATTTCAATATACTCCAAATTTTTCCAAATTTTATGTATAAGGTAAATTGATATATTTATTTTACTAAACACATTTTCAACTCTCAAAATAATTTTAAATAATTTTTTTAAAAATGCTTTAGATATACCTTGTTTTTTAAGCACTTTTATTGTATACTGGCTTGCGCGCAGAACTATGAAATTCATTTTACACTTAAATGTATAATTCCTGTTTTATATTTAAAATAAGTAATTCAAAATACAATTGAACATAAAACATTCAACATTAAAATATTTTTTCAATCTTTTTAAAACTGCTCAAAATATACTTAAAATTTCCTTAATTTTTTGCATTAATTTACCCCTGAAAAAATAACAAAATGTGCAGTGATTGCAATAATTCTAGTTCAGACGCAATAAAATAACATGATTATGCAGTGATAAAAATTTCATGGAATTATGTTTCATAGTTTTTGAGATATCAGTTGTGGAATGATGCAAAATTACATTTTGAGAAAAATGAGTTTAAAATTTTTCTTACCATAAACTTGATCAGTAATTAAATATTTAGAATATCAATATCTCCGGAACTAAGCGGAATATTTTCATGCGGTTTGCTTTATTTTGTTCAGAAATTATCAGGTTTTAACATATATATTTTTTCAAAAAATCGAATGTTTTAAAGATTTAAGGGTAGTGAGTCCCCTTGTAAGTTCCGAATGTTTTATGTCCCATAAAAATTGATAGACTATCAGAAACAGAAATGGTGGTCCAAATGACTCTGTCAAAGTGCTCCAAAATAGTGTGAAATTGTCTTGAATATAAATAAATTAAGGCTGCTGTGTGTACTAACCCCATTGGATTCGCTCACCTCAACGTTAACCTCTGGAGAAAATGTGTCTACTATTGACAGCTCCATAAATGCCGATAATCCAATAATAATGGTACTTTCAGATAGCCTGGACTAATGCAATACGAATCATTTTATAAATTTCGCCCACCAAAGGAATCGAGGAGCGTTTAAAATACCCTACACTAGATTTTTCCCCCGGTAATAATTCAAATTTAAAAATATTATTTGCATTAAAAAAAAAAGAAAAATACCCCAAGTTGTAAAATTTTTTTCTCCGTTACTGAGTACAATTTTTAAAAAAAGTCTGTTGATCCAAGTCGTCAATCCTTGGACACATTTTCTCCATAGGTTAACACTGAGGTGAGCGAATCCAATAGGATTAGTGCACAGCAGCCTTAATGAATAAAATTTGGAAATAATTGTGTTATTGTAAAACATTTAAAATGTAAGTCATTCTATATAAATAAAAGAAAAACTTTGTCGGTCGGTCGGCGGAACAATTCCGGGTAGACCGTTTTCGGTATGGCATTCGTTATGAAATTTGGCCATGTTTGAAAATGTCGAAATCGATGTATTTTTTTTTTCATGAAAGTACATAAATGTTACATATTTGGAAAGAGCTTTAAAAGCTGATAATTTTTCTGCGTACACTTAATCTGTTACTTCAATAGTTTTAGAGTTATCTGGATTCTAATGAGGCGTCTCCTGTGAGATCATTCCATCTTTGACGATGTAAACAAAGCTTGATTCATTCACAGCGTGATTCTCACTAAAAAATAAATCACTGAAAAGAAATGTTTCATCGTGTGTCTAATTTTTAATTCTTTTTTTTATTTTTCATACTTTTTATTCAAACTTTTTAATCACAAATAGATTATTTGAAGATGTACTGATTTTTTGGCAATTAAACGTGAAAAAAATTTAAATTCAAGTGAACTGTGATTCGAGTATCAAGTGATTCGATAGCTGGGCGAAGCCCGGCTACTAGAATAATAAAACTCTGTATTAAATTGCCTGTAATTCAACGCAGGCAAACCTGTGAACAGCTTTACCATACTTTTAATACCACACGGTGGGGTTTTCTCAGTTTTTTTCACATTTTTTGTCGACTGACCGATGAAATGATGGCACAATATATGACTTTCTAAATCTCGAGTTATCTTCTAAAACAATTTTTTTCCCGTTTCTCATATTGAGTTCGAGGTTATTTTACTTGCTATCCAAGGAAGCTGAAGTATACAGCCGATACGAAATGACGGGTTTTAATTTTAAAACTGTCGTACACCTTTGGAAAAAATTTAATTAAATAAGTTAGTTACTGAAACAAAATGATAAGCTCTAAAAATAGTGAAGGAATTGGTAAGATTATTCGTTAATGGAAAATCCGTATCACTAATAAAGGCTCATAGCTCTGAATTTCATGTTTTTCCGATCATCGACGTAACAGCATCTGCAGCCGAGGCTAAAGTAATGTCACTATCGTGTAAATTTTATGGTTTCCTAGGCAAAGTGCTTTTTGTTGTACATATGCAAGAACAACAACTTAGAGAAATTCGCTCAAAACCTAAAGGGTGGAAAAAAAGGGAAGCTGAATGATACAAAAAAAAATTTCTGATAATTCTTGAACTCTATTTATTTTTAGTAACCGGAATCAGAGAGATTGTTTGGCAGTAATTTTTCAGTGACTGGCGAGGTAAATGGATCTTTAGCTGTTCTCATTTACGCTTTGCTCATCTCTACTCCATGAGATCTCTAACGTCGGGATGTAGGGAAAAAACACCATTACTGAGTTAATACGCTCTACAGAACTCTCTCATATGACTTGAAATAACCCCTGTCGCAGTACATATATATATATATATATATATATATATATATATATATATATATATATATATATATATATATATATGGTAACTCTAGGATAGATAGCCATAGAGGAGAGAGGGGCTAAATATTTCCAAAACTTGATCATAAATGGCAGTTTAAACGTTTTTCGTAGGAAGTGTTCAACGAGTTCATTCATTCCGAGGTACAGCTGTGTTTGTCTTTTATAAAAAGTAAGTGAAATTTTAATGTTTTTTTAATTTAGTGGTTGAATATTTTTGTTGAGTTAGGTATCTGAATGTTTTGCAATGCGTACGTTACATTTTTTATTTACTTTACGGTCTTTTAAGGCAGGTATATAATCCAATCTTTGCTTCTAAGCCTAAAACAAAGACGTACAATGGCGGAGAGATGCTTTAAATTGGGTGGCCATCTGTCCTTCAATTTCAGGATTGATGGCCACCTTTAATCAATATTTAAAAATTATACGGAGTGAGGATTTTATCTAAATATAATTATATTTAAAATAATTATATAACTTTTATGTTTATAATTATATTATATGCACCAGTTCCTAATGTAACCATGACAAAAACAGTTAGAAAACGTACCAAACAGGTAGCTATGCTTTTGACATCACCAGAAAATATTGTCAAACGTCGGAAACTTTCATCCCAGAAACAGATAAAGTTGATAAATAACCTTAAAACCAGTAAAAAGCCTAAAATAAACGCGAGAAAGAAACAAAAACATGACACTTCCAGTAGCGAAGAAGATGGAATACATTTAAAATTATCAGATTCTACAGATTCCGAGGGAATAGAATTCGATAAGGATCACTGTGCTGGTTGGGGAGAATAATACAATACCATAACCAAAAAGGATGACTGGATAAAATGTATAATGTGCCTGAAGTGGTTCCATGAAAGGTGTACAAACTATCAAGACCTTTGCCAAAAATGTGGTAAAATTTTACAAAAAGTGAAGGGTTGAAATTATACTTCAAATATTGTTTATTCGAATTTTTTTCACTCATTTTTCGGGACATAATTGCATCTTTACAAATTGCTATATGATTTTCATGATTAAATATATGAAATGTGTTATGTTTTGCTACTTTAGCTTCACTTTTTCTTTCTTGTATTGGAAGGCCATCTCTCCTCGGCTTGAAGGAGAGATGGCCATCTGCCATTTTAATTTCAAACTATGTTTCCCACTTTTTGTTCTCAATGTTTAATTATTTTTTGCCCAAAATATGATGAGTGTATGTATAAGAATTTTAAATATGCATAAATATTTCTTGTGTTTGCATTCTAAGAATTTTTATTTCAATTTTTAAAAACTATGGCCATCTATCCTAGAGTTACCCTATATATATATATACAAGGTGCTCCCATAAAGTACCCGGACAATTTTTATAAATAAGAAAAATATGACTCCCCTTCAAATAAATTTATCGCCTTCAAAATAATCGCCAAAGTCTACTACAAAGTCTGCAATCGCCAGAGTCTATACAATTTTTCCAACGTTTCTCCAAGTCATCGAAACACTGTTTATAGGCGTTGGAACTAACCGTTCGCAAAATACGCGTAAAATTTGATTTAATATCCGAGACGTTTTCGAATCTCTGTCCTTTCGTGGCCATCTTAAGCTTCGGAAAAAGGAAAAAATCAGCTGGCGATAAGTTGGGGAAATAGGGTGGGTGATTTATCACTGTAATTGAATGCTTAGCAAGATATTGTTGTACAGAAATTGCTGTATGAGGCCTAGCATTACCGTGTGAAAGAAACCATTGCCCACAATCAAACAGTTCCTTTCTAAATCGCCTTATCCTGTTTCTTAATCGAAAAAGCACCTCCTTGTAAAAATACTGATTAATTGTTTGGTTTTCAGGAACAAATTCGTGGTGAATAAATCCTTTGTAATCAAAAAATGTAAAATCCGTGAAAGGACAGCGATTTGAAAACGTCTCGGATATTAAACCAAATGTTACGCGTATTTTGCGAACGGTTAGTTCCAACGCCTATAAACAGTGTTTCGATGACTTGGAGAAACGTTGAAAAAATTGTATAGACTCCTTTGGCGATTATTTTGAAGGAGATAAATTTATTTGAAGGTGAGTCATATTTTTCTTATTTATAAAAAAAATTGTCCGGTTACTTTATGGGCGTACCTTGTATATACACCATCTCACTGTTGCACGTTTGTAACGTGCAACGATGGGGTGGCATCGTTCTGTTTGCTCCCTCAGAATACCTCCGTGGCGATTAAACTGTGCGGTCATCTTTTGTCGTCTGCCACGGCGACCTCCCCCACCCCCTCCTCACCCGGTGCGCTCCGTTTCCCATAATCACTGCGTAATGGGGGCCGGCCTAATCGCATTCGGGTGCCCGAGACAGATTTAGGCCGCATCCGCCTTCATTAGGGCCGCTAATTGACGGGTCTGCTCACGATTTGTGGGGCCCATAAAGTTGCGAGGGAGACATCGGGGGGGTCCCGGCTTATTTACACGCAGCGCGGTCTATTTCGGGGGCCATTGCCGTCCTCTTGGGCTAAATCCAAGCCGCAGAAGTGGTAAACAGATGCCGCGAGCAGACGATTGCTGTGTTTGGGATTTGGAAAATACTAGCTGCCCTAAATCCCGCCAAAATCTCTCTACACTTCTTTTTTCCTTTTTATTCTCCAGCACACACAAAAATGTATTCTTATTTTTAGCGAGAAAAGAATGAAAGATTTGGGATCCAATGCCGTCTGCTCCTTTCTTTTGTTTTTAATTTCTAATTGTACTTTCGACAGAATAAACGCTGGTTAAAGAGACCAGGGACCTTCAACCTCAATTTTTAGAATTTTCAATTTTTCACTCTATGTATAGAATGAGAATAAATAATATGCATTTTTACTACATTAAAAACCTCAATTAAAAAATAAGGATTTTTTTTCAGGATAATGCTTGTTTTTCAGATTTTTTTTCTTTTTTCAAAAAGCTAGTATTATTCAAAACGCTTCCTGTGCATTCCATATCAATTTCAAAACTTAATTTTTTTAATATAAGTTTACCATATATATATATAAAACTAACTTATGGCACAACAGTCCGAATTGCTTTTCAGCATTGTGGACCAAGGCCTGCGGTGCCCACCTCCGCTTTCATGACCGTGGGCTTGGGATGCCATTCAGTAGGGTGGGGCGAAAAATTTCTTTTATTATTTTTATCTTTCCTGTATCATCAATCGTTGATCCATAGCCCAAGATGCAAAAGTGCAAAATATCAACCTGTTTTGAAAATATTTTCAGGTGGCGCGCTAGGAAGTTTTGCAAAGTAGTATAAAAAGGCGACATTTAAAAACGGGGTAATAAAACTCAATTATATATTTTTATTTGTTTTTATTTGTTACGCAAATGAAACATATTATATCAAAACGTATTTTAAGCAATAGACTCCTTCTTAATAATGTCTAAGTGTCATTTCCAGAAGTTTTCTGGACTTTGTTTATCGTGAAAATATTGAGATTTTGTCACAAAAAGTGGCAAGTTTTGCCTAGATTTTATCTTGGTTCTTATATAACTGTATCTTGTCTCTGAACCACAAACAGATTATGCAGCCTCGATTACTGGCTTTACACACCGTACTACTGCCTTTGTGTGACAAGGGAACTTCTCAAAATACAGGAAATAGTCTCCTGGAGAAATCAGTCTTTATTTCTGTATCATTGTATTTCATCATCATTGGTGGTTCGGTAACATTTTTTCCACCTATTTATCAAATCGTAATATTGTGATGCTCCGATCTGAAGTTCAGGAAGCTGAAACTCGCGTACTTTTCTGCCTTTGGTCTGGTCTCTTGCTTTTAATATTCTTCGAAGAGCTAGTTCTCTTATATGTAACTCCTCGTCTTGTAACATAGCTTTCAACAAATTGTCTAGGTGTGCAAAGAAGGAATTTCGTTGAATAGCTTTTAAACAATGCTCTTCAGTTCGTTTTGCATATACAAAATCTTCTAACCATATTAAATTCGCAAATAGGCCCATATTTACATGAAGGTTTAGTCTTGATGTCGAACCAGGTTGGTGCGTATACTTTCATAATAAAATTGACAAGTTATTTCAGGTTGACCGGTGGTTTCGTTGTCTATATATATAAAACAGTTCCGTAACTGACTGACTGACTGACTCACTGACTCACTGACATACAACGCACAGACCAAACCCCTGGACCTAAAGGCCTGAAATTTTGCATGCCGATTCTTCTTAAAGTGTAGGGTTGCACTCAGAAATATTTTTGAAATATTCTTAGATTTTTTTAAATTAAATTTTTAAGCTGTTTTTGTAACTTTTTTTAAGTTTGCATTTAAGTTAATAATTTGAGGGTTATAAAATTTATATCACGAGAAAGATCATAAAAATTCCTTTAAAATGAAATCTTTTTCGAATCTTTACCTCAATTTTCTGATTTTTGGTGAATTTTTAAAGATTACTTTTTAGAATTTAATTTATTAAATGCTGATCACGTGATTTCTTTTTCTGGTACTTCAAATAAATTTATCGTCACGTGCATAACAACTAAATAGACAAAAAAAAAATTTTCTTTCTAATGCAGCAGACGATTGGATATTATCCAAAAAAAAAAAAAAATATCCCTTACGATTTTTTTATAAATCTATACTTATATATAAAGAGAGAGCGATTTTGTACTTGGAGGGTAATCTCCAGAACCACTGCACCTATTTGAAAAATGCTTTCACTGTTTGAAACGTACATTATTCCACATGGACATAGGCTATATATTATGTATATCTGATCAGTAGAAATAAAGTTAGGGGCTTAATCCTAACAATCTCCATTGTTACCGCTACTGTCCTCTACCGCTTTTTGTGCCGAGGTCTTCAATGATCCTTAGCGTGGTGCTATCGCGGTGGGCCTCTGTTCTGACGATAGTGGTTCAGACCTAGCCGTTCTCCGGCACGCCTTTATCTTTTAAAAATTAACTTTAATTATTTACTAACGTAATATTAATTTGAATATTATTTTAGGAATATTGTTTGAAACAAAATTTAATATTATTTTTAAAAAAACATTCTTTACTTAAAATCCTTTTTTATCATTTTTTCTTCTCTGTTTTAAAAAATGAACTTTAATTAATAACTAACGTAATATTAATTTGAATACTATTTTAGGTGCTTAAAATAATTAAAAAAACATTCTTTACTTAAAATCCTTTTTATATTTTTGAATAAAACTACGGTCTCAAGCACACCTCTTTCTTTTAAAAAATTAACTTTAATTAATAAATAACGTAATATTACTTTGAATATTATTTTAGGTTCTTAAAATAATTTTAAAAATATTCTTTACTTAAAATCCTTTTTTATTTTTGTATTTTTATTTCATCTCTTATTCAAATTTTGGGATACGAATGTGTATCTATACTTCTATAATAATATATAAAGAGAGAGAGCAGATTTTGTATGTGGAGGGTAATGTACAACTTTTGTACATTAAAATGTACCTTACATGTTTTCCTTTGTCAACCGCAGTCAAGTAACCATAGCAACACCCTTTAGCTTACGGGGTCCGTTTTTCGAAATCGCTCTTTACAACGGGAAAATGTTATCTACTTCCTATCCCCATTTTACGTGGGGGACATTCAGCGTGGGGGGTCAGGGGAAAGAGTGGTTAATTGCTTTCTTATTGCTTTCTTACTATTGAAGAAGAATTTCAATAGTAGTTCATCGGCACTCCGTGCCTCTTTCATCTCTCAAAAGGCTGAAAATGGATGAACCGCGGGTGAACCGCCCTTCTGATGTCTCTCGCCTGAAAAGAAATAGCCTCTAGCTAGAACGACAAAAGATTATTATTCAGTCCTTTTCGGCAAGATTCACCCTCCGTTCCCAGAATGTAACCCAATTGTTCTTTGGGGGCAAAGACGTTAGGAAAGTCACAACGAAGTGGAATTCGAGACTATATCTCTGCCGACATCACACTGTATTTTTCGAGAGTATGTGCTTCGGATATATGCTATCCCACCCCGTAAGGAAAAGGTTTAATATTTTCAAGATTCAAGTAGAGGAGGTATTGATAAATACAAAAAAGATTTTTGAAACTGGCAACGTTAAAGGGTTTATTGAAGAAAACTACATTTGGAACTTCGCTTTTTATTGGACATTTAAGGTAAAAAAAGATTTACAATTTATTGGCTATCAACTGTAAATTTATTGGTGTAATATTTTGTTTAACCGGGACTAAGTCGGGACGGGGCGCTAGTATATATATATTTATAATATATAAAATATAATATATATATATATATATATTATAAATATATATATTTATTTTTTTGGCATTAATTGCATACATTGACCGTTGTATTTAATTTGAATGTACTCCGTAGCGAAGTGCGGTTTTCAGCTAGTTCCTACATATAAACGCAGAATCCTGTTTGCACAAGTCAGCCATCGGGAATGTTCTAGCTTTCCTGAATCTCTGTTAGCTAAGCTAGGCGTGAATGTACCACAAGAAATAGCCGAGCATTTCATTTAAATATTTTTGATTGGTGCTTAATAATTCAGCCTTAACATCCGGCAATTCTGAACTTACAGCTTCAAAGGTTACCACTTTATATTCTAGGCACTTTTCGAGCCTTTACCAATGTTTCCTGAAAAACTATTTGGACCTGTCGTGGTACCACTGAGGCTGGTGAAAAGAAGACTGGAGTGGTAATTCGTTAGCATGTAGTAGGCACATAAACCACTGTAACGGTCGATTAAGATATTTTTCCAATAGTACAATGACACTGTTTTTCTGTCCTGTATTTACAGCAGTACCGTCACATAGAATTGCCACCAACGATGTATGAAATTCGAAACTTTTTCTTAGAAATTTAACTATACATTTTTGAATCGTAATTGCCTTACCCGAATCAAGTGAAAGATGTCCTATGTACTTAGAATCTGGCTCAGAAATCAAATAAATATGTTCTTCAGTCTTCCGATGTGATCTATTTTCTGTCTTTGTCAGGACTAAAGTTTTTTCTTTACGGTCGTCAAAATAAAGCGAGGATATAGGTTGTTGGCCACTTAACCGTTGCAGGTTTTGGTGTACTTTTCGACGCTCGTGACGTAATTTATCTCGATCTATTACTTTTGATGAGTTGTCACTACTGATAATATTTAAATCCTGCATTGCAGCGTTTACTATGATTGCTGCTAAGTGATCAGGAATCCCAGTTCAATCACAAGCTGTTGCTAGATTTTGTAGATTATGTCTCATTTGGATCTTTTCTTCTTGCTTCTTTTTTGGTCGCTGGCAGAGTTTTGAAATAGAAAATTCATCTGGGTTAGTTTCAGTAGATCTGTCAGAAGAGCATTCTAAGACTGGGGAAAACTATGGTGAGCTGATAGATCTAATATCATGGGAGACTGTACTTGCACTTAAACGGCATCGGGAGGATCCTATTCATCTCTCAACATGAGCTCAACATGAAATGTGGTGAGAGGCTTCTTCTGGGCCACGCCATCGGGAGCCTTTCTTGCTATCGGTTGGGCAAGGAATAACTACTAATAGGGCAATGTCTCGCAGCATGTCACATCTTAACTCTTGCAGATTTTACTTCTTGTTTGGCGAGGAGTGGCAAAAAATTGCATAATTTAACATGGCGTTCAATGAGCATTCTTACAGCTTGTTGAATAAAATGCTCTCAGATTACGCAAAGTCTTTAGATACGGTATCTAAACAAAGGTATTTCACTAAATTAAACATTCAGGTACAGCCCGGAAAGGTTTATTCAGTATGTGACCCGTATTTATTGACAGAGGAAGACTGGAGTTACGATACAAGACGTTGGCCTGAAGTAACTTATCCTGATATCTATACATATCTCAACATAATAATAATCATTCTCAACGAAAGAAGGATTATATTCTCTTAAACCTTGCGAAATATTTGAAAAAAAGTGTTAAAATACTTGTTACATACAACTAATATGAGGAATTTTATAAATAAACTTAAATTATTTAACTCAAAATGAAGGCATCGTCCAAAAACACATGCAAACGCATAGGAACTGCTTCTTTTTCCTGCCACACGATAATGACGTCATCTATAGCAGAAGAAAACGACGTAGCCAGTGACGTTGCGACGTTTCGCCTTATGGCCATAAGGGGGAGACAGAGAGAGAGAGAAAAGTGATTGGAGGCCTCTAGGATCCATGAGCTTAAACAAAACTAGTATGACAGAAAATTTTCTGTCATACGACTAGGAGAGAGTTTAAGGATAGTAGCTAGGGAGGAAGTTTAAGAATTTTTAAAGATAGAATATTTTTTACCGTAGCCAAGGCTACGTATTAATTTTATAATTTTTAAAATGTTTTTTACCGTGCAAGCACGTATTGTGTTTTTTTTTGGAAAGAGGAAAGAATTAACGAACAAGAACAGCACGAGGCAATTTCTTGTTCTCAACAGCGGTTGGGTCAAAGTCGAAGTTTTCCAATAAAAGTTCATTATCAATGCTTAGGAAGAAGTTGGTTGCTAGTATTTTGAGATAATTTGGAATAGTGAGCAGATTTAACTCATTTTGCAGATCAACGTTCCTAAAATATCAAGGTGCATCAACAATTTGTCTTATAGTTGTGATTTGGCATACAGTGAGGTGATTGATAGTGGAAACTGCTGCATATGACCAAGCCGGAGCTGCATAAGTTAAAAGAGGTCTTAAGAAGGATTTGTAGATGAGCAATTTATTTTTAATGCTTAATTTGCTCTTTCGAGCTATTAAGGAGTAAAGTGATCTTCGAGCTGCTCGAAATTTAATTCTACTCTGAGTGATGTGGTGTTTAAAAGTGAGTCTTTTATCAAGATGGACGCCGAGATATTTAACAGTGTCAGACCAGGGGATAGTAGTGTTACCAATTTTAATATTAATATTACGATAAGACGAGATGTATTTATTTGTGAACATGAAAGCAACGCATTTATCGGTGTTGAGTTTAATTTTCCATTTGGTGAGCCAGGTTGAGATGCGGGTGATGTGTTTATGGAGTGTGGTAACAGCGTATTTTATATTTTTATTTGAACAGTAGATGGCGGTGTCATCAGCAAAAATAGCTAGATTAGAGTTAGTGTGTGTCGGTAGATCGTTGATGTAGAAATTAAACAAAAGGGTAGATAAAATCGCACTTTGGGGAACTTCACTAAGTATTGGTTTTTTATCGGAGATAGTATTATTAATTTTTACTTGAAAGGTATCATCTCAGCGACACAAAAACTATAGATTTGACCCTACTCAGTAATTTTGGACATTTTATTTCTACGCCTTCTCCCCTCCAATGGTGTTGGGAGGCTGAACTTGCATTTAAACGGTATCGGGATTTAATGAAGCGCCTTCGAATATATGAAAATTTCATAGAAATATTAAGAGGTGAAGTCGATCGAAGACTTTCATCATTACATCGATTTGATAAAATTGGGAACGCCGGCTGAGCGGGACGATAATTACAGAGAGGAGCGGTCCTGTGTGACGTAAGGTAGTGAATAGTCCTGCGGCGGTGGTCAACTTGGGAGGTTGATCGCCAGACAAGATTAAGAGAAGATGTTGCCAGGATTTGACACTACACGACAATGGACTGTGTTTTCGGATTTACAACGGCGGCATGTAAGAACCAAGGGTGTCGTGGGAGGTTTATGCAAGCGTGTTTCCCGTGGGGGCGTGTGCTGGTTAGGAGGGGCGGCCAATTAAATAAAGTTCACGCCCGATAAGATAACTTTGGACGAGCAATACGACACGGGACTAACCCTATTCGACGCAGCGAACCCGAAAACTATTGATTCGACACTATGCACACTCATTTTAGACATTTTATATTCACACTTTCTTAACCCCCCGTCACCGAACAATGCTGATGGGGGCTGCACTCTCACTTAAATGGCATCGGTAGTGTCCCTATTCATCTCAGTGACATCGAAAATTATGGTTTCGACACTACTCTCAGTCATTATGGACATTTTATATTCCCTCTTCTCCCCTCCCCCATGCTGATGGGGGATGAACTTGCACTTAAACAGCACCGGGAGTATCACTATTCATCTCTGTGACCTCGAAATTTATTGATTTGACATTACTCTCGGTCATTTTGGACATTTTATTTTTACCCCTTCTCCCCCCCTCCCCCTAATGGTGGTAGGAGACTAAACTTGCATTTAAACGTCATCGAGAGTGTCCCTATTCGTCGCAGAGAATCTGAAAACTACGGATTCGAAACTATTCCCGGTCATTTTGGATATTTATATTCACCCCCTTCTTCCCTCCCCCTCCCCCTATGCTAATAGGGGGCTGAACTTGCACTTAAACGGCATCAGAAATGTCACTAATCGTCTCAACGACCCCGAAGACTATTGTTTTGTCACTACTCTCGGTATTATGGACATTTTATATTTACCTCTTCTTCTCTGCCCCCTCCCTCCCAATGCTAATGGGGGGGGGCTGAACTTGCACTTAAACGGCATCAGAAATGTCACTGTTCGTCTCAGCGACCCACTACAGTTTTAACACTACTCTTGGTCATTTTGGACATTTTATATTCACCCCTCCTTCACTCCCCCCATCCCTAATGCTAATGGCGGGGTTGAACTTGCACTTAAACGGCATCAGAAATGTCACTATTCTTCTCAGGGACCCCGAAAACTACAGTTTTAACACTACTCTCGGTCATTTTCGACAATTTGTATTTCGTTGCTATGCACAAGACGCAAAATTAGTTTAAAGTATGACAAAAACAAAAAAACACGTGATCAGCATTTAATAAATTAAATTCTAAAATTTAATCTTTAAAAATTCACCAAAATATCAGAAAAATGGAGGTAAAGATTCGAAAAAGATTTCATTTTAAAAGAATTTTTATGATCTTTCTCGTGATATAAATTTTACAACCCTCAGATTATTATTTTAAATGCAAATTTAAAGAATATTACAAAAACAGCTTAAAAATTTAATTTTAAAAAATCTAAGAAGAAATTTTCAAAATCTCTTTTAGTGCACCCCTACACTATAAGAAAAATCTCCATGCAAAATTTCAGCCCTTTAGGTCCAGCGGTTTGGTCTGTGCGTTATATATCAGTCAGTCAATCAGTCAGTCAGTTAGTTACGTAACTGTTATATATATATATATATATATATATATATATATATATATATATATATATATATACAGGTGGTTATCAAAATAATGGAAACACATCAATATTAGTGGTGTTTATGGAAGTGCTTCGTATTACTTAAAAGACAAGTTTAGGTTCCAATATTTTTTATAGAATATAGTGTATACATTATTCTACTCTAAAGTAGCAGTAATGAAACTATGGGCATCAGGCTCTTTGGGGGATAGCGTAAGATGTGAAACCTTGTAGACCGCGCTGAAGGGCAAATTGTTGAAGCGCGTTTAATTGGAGTATCTGTTACAACAGCCCCATGGGCTTGGGTGTTTTCCGAGCTATGATATCGGAAGTCATGATGGCATACAGAGTTCACGGAAAGACATCCTCTGTGAAACAGAATAGTGGACGAAAGGGGAAGCTAAATGAAAGAGACTGAAGGGTGTTAAAGTGGACTGTGACATTAAAAAAGACAACTGCAGCCGAACTGACCGTAAAGCTCCATCTGAATCTGCAGGCTCCAGTACCAGTCATTACAGGTAAGAGAAAACTTCAAAAACAAAACATTTACGGCAGAGTAGTAATTCCCAAGCCACTTGTAACAGATGTGAAAACAAACCGTCCTCTACAGTGGTGCCACGAGCACAAATCCTGGTCGAGTGATACATTGAAATATGACATTTGGTTAGACGAATCATTGTTCACTTTGTTCCCTGCAACAGGAGGGCGTATGTCTGAAGAACACCTACACAAGCGTATTATCATGCTTGTCTCATGCCATCTGTCAAACATGGAGAGGACATTTTTTAGGGTTTCGACAGCCATTTCATGGTTTGCAAAAGGGATCTATTGTAACCCCAAAAGGGAGATTGACTGGGAAGGACTATGTCGAACTTTTACCCGACCAGATCCATCCTATGGTGCAAAAATTGTTTCCTGCAGGAGATGGCGTTCTCCATGATGATAATGCTCCGATCCATACAGCTAGACCTGTCAAGTCACAGTTTCAGGAACATAAAGACCAAATCAAACACCTTATCTGGCCCACACAGTCCCTAAACCTCAATATCATCGAACTTCTGTGGTCTGTTTTAGGGAACAGAGTCAGGAATCAATATCCTGCAATAGCATCTCTACAGGAACATTGATGATTTATCTCTAAAGAATGGTATAATATTCCCTTCACCAGTATTCATGACTTGCATAATTCACTTCCTTAGTGAATCCAGGTGGTATTAAATGCCATAGATGGTCCTATGCCATATTAATAAAGAATTTCATGTTTTTCCTAAGTGTTTCCATTATTTTGATAACCACCTATATATATATATATATATATATATATATATATATATATATATATATATATATATATATATATATATATATATATATATGTGTGTGTGTGTGTGTGTGTGTGTGTGTGTGTAACAAGAAAGAAAACGCGTCTTCCTAAATTACTTTATTAGCAAGAGAATATGCTTTAAAGTAATTTAGGAAGACGCACGATATGGATACAGATAGAGATGAATAAAAATTAATTAAAATAATGAATAGTTAAATTTTAAATTTATCCACAAAAATATTTATAAATTTATGTAAACAATTTGTAATCTATTTTAAGAAATTGTAAGAGTATAAAAAAATTTGTTTTATTTTACTGAAGTATTAAAGTACAAACATTGCTAACTTAGTATTCTTCACAAGTTACCTAAACATTGTACTTTTTTGCATTATAAATTGAAAAAGGTATATGGTTTTGAATCCTCATGAGTATATTATGTAGTTGAAGGTTAATTAAAGGCATGAGAGTAATATGTTTTTCAGGAGATTTTCTGGTACAGTAGAAATTTCAAGGAACAGTTTATCTATTAACTAGAAACGGAGTTCCTTCTATAATCTACTAAGCGTCCCATATGCAATGGTTGAATATTAACATCCGTCTGCTATACAGGAAGTGCCCATTCTAGAAAATTCTCAAAATAATAAAGGATAAATAATTAGAAACAAAAAATAATGTTTCATATATGGTAAAGAGAGATGTATGTTTTTAAGATGTAAGAGGTTATATAACAGGAGGATTCATACCAAAATGCTAGCAGTAAGATTAAATAAAAATATCGCGTTACATATGGAAGTTATAGAGTTTAAATAACGAATTAAATATGATAAATATTGAGAAAAAATTTAGTACATTTATTTGACTTATTATTTTAGAGGTTATTATTTTTGTGGATATTATATTGGATTGTATAGTGAATATTGAATATTGAAATTAAGTTATTACAATTAATATGGAATATTGAAATTGAATTTGCACATGAAGATTCTTATTCTGCCAATAGTATAATGTGTGTTTACCTTTGCTGCATACAGTGTACTTAAAATTTTAGTAAAATTTTATGTCAACGGAAAAGTCTTCCTTTCAGCAAGAACATTTATTATTTCGATGGGGGGGAAATGTAACAAGAAAGAAAACGCGTCTTCCTAAATTACTTTAAAGCATATTCTCTTGCTAATAAAGCACGACCCCTTTCCAAAATTGCACCCTAAAAGTAAAGTAAGTTATAATTTTTATTAGCCCTGAAGATCATTAAGCAGGCATGTGAACTATCTGAACTCAATAACATCCCCAGATATGAGTGTTAGAAGTTTATGGGATTCCGAATGTCAGTGTAATGTCAAAATTCTTGAAGAGCCCTCGAACCACTCTGGATTTATGCCTTCTATAACGTCGAAACCACACTTTACAAGAACTTTATGGCCACTTATCCTGCACCCAGGTCAATAGGTCGCAGATCTAACAAGCGCGGGATCTAGCAATAAAGTATCCCCGAGAGAACTGAAGTGGACACGTGAACTCCACGAACCTAAAGTCGCCCAATTAAAAATTAAGTAGTTTAGGCCCTCTGGCGTCAATATCACAAAACACTCATTTACTATTTGCGTGAACGGAAGACTTCTCTCTCTTCGTGTCTAGCTCTCGTTGCTGTCAGACCTGCTGTCCACTCCTGTCTTAACCTTGTAATGTAATCCGCGCCCCGTCCTGGCAAGTCCAGTGGCCGCTGCAGCCTTCGCGATGCTTCATAGTTGAATAAAAAGGTGATTTCCTGGATATCTTCTGAAATCTGTGTTCTTCTTTGGCCCCATGTTTGTTACTCTCATCACTGAACGAGCGACTGCATATGTGCTTGTTTCTCCCTAAATCTCTCCATGTTGTGCGCAGCGATTTACTGTATGATCAACACCCTGATGCCAACTGTATCACTCCCTCGTGCCGACTGCATCTCCCATAAGTTCTACACATCAATTCCCTTGTGTTAAAATTTCCAAATGTGATTATTATCATATATATATATATATATATATATATATATATATATATATATATATATATATATATATATATATATATATATATATATATATATATTGATTGTACCAAATCCGTGGTACGGAAAGATAATTTAAAAAGTGAATTTCAAATACAGAAATAAATATGCCAGTTACCGCAAATGAAAAACAGATTTTATAAACAGTTCTTTTACAACTTGCAACAGTAGACAAAATAATACTACGAATCTTCGCTGGAAGTCGACAAACTCCAACACCTATATACTTTTCTTAACAATTAGGCATTCAAAGTTTTGATTAATACAGTATAACACTTATTAATAAATAGTATACGACCTTATAATCTTACACAAAGGTCCCCGTCTCAAGCCCGACGAGAAAACATCCTTTCAAGAAGAAAATGTCACCTGTTCAAAATCTGCAACCTATCGCCACAAGAACAACTCTTTAACTGAACTTTTATTCCATACTCTTATTCACCTAGGAAACAAAACCCGTGGTGCCACACCGCTCAACTAAACCATTTTCCAACAATAGACCCAAGAGCAGAATTTATTTCTTACTCCATGGTAGACGCGTGAACGTGCTAAACCATAGTTTTAAATCACGCGAACTCCAAAACATCGCACGCTGGCGATAACACGCCAAGTTAGCCCCTAACTCGGAACATTGCCCCCTCCTCTAAAAGACTGAACGTCCCAGACAGTCCTTACACTAACAACAACAGTCCTAAAATGCTACTACTATATACAACTTTACATAAATAAACATAAAACATATATCATTATAAACTAAATAAATAAACATATAAGAATAACAGTTGCAACATTAATAAAAGAAAATAAAAATGGGTAGCCTGGATCTACTTGGCAACAGCCTACGAGCCGTGGCTCGGGTATTCTCAATTACTTCAGGACCCACTCATGTCCCATAGTAAGGAGCGAGCCGCTCGTAATATACGACCTTCGCTTTGCTGATTGCAGACACTCGAGTTCACACAACGACGTCGTTGATTCTTTTGACGGCGACGATTGGACCTCTCCAGCGGAACTGTAGCTTGGGAGGTAGACCCTCCCGGCGAACGGGACTCCACAGCCGAACTTTGGTTCCTTCCTGGAACTGATGGTCTGTCGCTGTCGTGTCGTAACGCCTCCTCATTCTGTCGCTGGCCACGCTGATCTTGCTTCGTCAAAAGACGCCTTCTGGGATGCTGCTTGACCGGGGTGTAATTCTTCGTGACAATTCGGTGTTGCGTCAAGTTCGTGCGGCCCACATCTGTTGCACGGGCGAGCACGGCCTGGAATTCATTGATGAATTTCTCTGCTTCCGTTCTTCGTTGATCAGTAAATTCCGCACTCTTCAATACATCTGCGGTCAAATTGGAGCGCTCGACGACTGGCAGGTCACGCTTTCTACTTTTTCCGGTGACCGGGGTATAAGTTGGCAACATTTTTCTGGATTTTCTTGTCTTTATCGCTGACATCGGCAATCTTGATGGGAACTGTACCTTTCGACTGGTCCATAAGAGTTGCGGCAGATAAAAGACCTCTTCTATTATTGTCCGGCATGGAGGGTATGGTGCTATCTTGAGTGGCTATAATTTGGTTACAATTGAAATTTATTACGAAATTATTTCTGGTTAAAAAGTCAAACCCGAGAATCATCGGGTCAACAATATCGGCAACATATGCCGTATGCCGATAACTATTATTCCCGATGATTATGTGGAGAATAACTTTTCCATTCATCTTAATTTTATCCCCGGTCACGGTCCGCAAAGTGATGTTTGGCGGCGTGAAAAGTAGCTTCTCGCCAAACTCTTGAGCTATATCCGTTCTGACGATGGTCACGTTAGCACCTGTGTCAACCAACATGCTACACGGTTGACCGCTTATGAAACCTTCAACAAACGGCCTGTTCTCTTCGTGATGCATAGACGACACATTCAGTGTATTGCAAGAGGGCTTCTCCTCATCCTGCTGTCTTCGTCAATTCAGGTGGCCGGGAACTAATTTCCCTGGGACTTGGCGTCTTGATTCGTCAGTTTGGCGCGCTAGGCAATTCCTTTTTAAATGCCCCTCACGCCCGCAAGTTCAGCACTTCAATGGATTTCTTCTTGGCGGCATATTTGAATTCACCCCTCCCAAGGCGCCGATTCGTTTTTCTATTTCTTCAAAACAGGCTGCTATTGGGTCGGCGGTGGTCACCCCTCTCACTAGTTGACGGTCACGGCGTGTCGCCCTCTGAGCAGCCTCGAACTTCATTGCGTACACCAAAGCTGACTTCAAGTTTTTGATGTCCGCCATTCTAAGAGCCCATTGACTCTCCGGATCGCGTATGGCGTCGACAAAGTACTCCAATGCTAAATTATCCCTCACTTCCGTCGGACATTCCGGGAAAGCTAATTGAACTAAACCCTCTATAGCCGAAGCGAGTTCCTGAAGTGTCTCTGTTGATTTCTGTTGGCGGTACTTCAGCTGTAAGTGGCTATACTCTTTACGGCATTTCTCGCCAAAACGCATTTCGAGAGCACTCTACAAGGCCTCAAAATTTAATTGTTTTTCTACAGCGATGGTTTCCAGCACATCGGCAGCTTCGCCACAGAGTGAAGTGGCCAATTGGCAAGCTTGCATTGCAATATACCAGCCATTGGCAGTCGACACCATATTAAACTGTGTTTTAAACACCTGCCAAGACGCTTTGCCGTAGTAGGTAGGCACTTTTACGGCAGGGCGGGACGATTTCGACACCGGGTACGCTTCCTCGACACTAGCGTCCGAGTAGCAAGGTACAGCAACTGCCGCTGACTCTTCCGCGAACTTTTTCTCTAAGCCGTTCATTTGTTTGTTGACGGCCTCTCTAAATTTCTGTTCAACAGTCTCAACCGTAGCCTTAAGTTTTGACTCTATAGTGCTGACGCGCTCTTCCATTTCATTAAATTTCTCACCCACGGTGGTTTTCAACTGTTCTTGGCTCTTGCAAATTTCGCCAAGACCTGTTTCCAACTTCTTCTGGCTGTCGCCAATTTTTACTTCTAATTTATTTTGGCTTTCGCCAATTTCGCCAATTTTTAATTCTAACTGATTGGAGAGCTGATTTTTGCTCTCACCAATTTCTTCTTTTAACTGATTGGCGAGCAAATTCTAGCTTTAGTCAACTCCACCAAAACCCTTCGCCATCGAATCTAAAATTAATTTCAACTGTTCCTCCATTTTTCGAGTAACTGGCATTCACTAAAATAACCCCATTCCTGACACCAAAATTGTACCAAATCCGTGGTACGGAAAGATAATTTAAAAAGTGAATTTCAAATATAGAAATAAATATGCCAGTTACCGCAAATGAAAAACAGAGATTTTATAAACAGTTCTTTTACAACTTGCAACAGTAGACAAAATAATACTACAAATTTTCACTGGAAGTCGACAAACTCTAGCAACTATATACTTTTCTCAACAATTAGGAATTCAAAGTTTTGATTAATACAGTATAACACTTATTAATAAATAGTATACGACCTTATAATCTTACACCAAGGTCCCCCTCTCAAGCCCGACGAGAAAACATCCTTTCAAGGAGAAAATGTCACCTGTTCAAAATCTGCAACCTATAGCCACAAGAACAACTCTTTAACTGAAATTTTATTCCATACTCTTATTCACCTAGGAATCAAAACCCGTGATGCCACACCACTCAACCAAACCATTTTCCAACAATAGACCCAAGAGCAGGACTTATTTCTTACTCCATGGTAGACGCGTGAACGTGCTAAACCATAGTTTTAAATCACGCGAACTCCAAAACATCGCACGGTGGCTATAACACGCCAAGTTGGCCCCTAACTCGTAACAATATATATATATATATATATTTCAGAATTTTGACGATTTCTACACAAAATTTGGGAGAAGTCCCATATCCTATGCCGGAAATTTGGCGATTATTTTTTGGCGGTAAATATTTCAATATGGTGGTTTTTCGTTTGTTTTTGTTGAGTTGTGTTTTAGCTTAGTTGCTGTATAGCTGTTTTTGGGACATAGTGATCACGTGGTTTATCTAAAGGCCTGTCAATTTAAATGTAATTACGTGGTCATTTTAAACGTTATCAACTTGTAGACGAACCCTGTAGACGGATTTCTGGTAAATATAATTGCTTCTGCCAATTTTTTGCCGCCATGCATCCATTGCTTTTGGATTTTTCTATTTTTACACTAGTATATAACCCCCGTCAAAAATGACGGAATGTTGATCAGCGTTTCCTTCTCATAAGAGTTCATACAAACAACAACAACAACAACAAAAATCATGAAGATTCTATTTTTGAATGTAATGAAGAAAGATTTTAAACATATACTACGATGAATACAGGTACATAATGCTATATAGGTTCCAGAAAAATATAATTTTCCTTTAAGTGTAAAATTCTTTTCATCGAGCATTGCTGAAAACTGTACTTAAACAGCAGTAAACAACAAAACAAAACTAAACTAAATCAAAACTAAACCAAAACTGTTTCAAAAGTGAATGACTCACCACACAGCAGGGATTGGTGAAAACGATACTTAAGCAGCAGTAAACAACAATTAGATTTGATGAATGAGTTTCAAAAGTGAATGACTCACCACACAGCAGCATTTATAATAATTTATAATAATTACATAATAATTAGCAAAGTGAAACATAATTTAATTAACATTAAAATTAAACATTAAAAATGTAGTTATTTAAAGGGAATATGAAAAACCATGGAGTAGAATGAATTCGAAATTCAAGTGAATGACTCAATTGAATAAATGATTCTTTTCAATGGATATATTAATTTGAAGATATTTCAAAAACTAAACGGTTTTGAGCTAGGGTGTTCACTTGAAATTTTCATATTTTTTAAAGGGCTTTCAAAATATGTAACTTTTGTGGTATTATTTTTCAAGAAAAATTTCAGCAATGTTAAGATGTTCCCGACTTGGTCCGTCCCGGAATGGTTACGTACACTTTTCTACTCTGGGCTTTTATATAAGTAAAGAGGGTTTTCCGTAATTAATTCAGAGGAAGCCTAGGTTTACTTCCTAACGATTCTGATTTTCGAAAAATAAATTCGAATTTTGGCATTTTTGAGTTAATGGTAGTTGCAATTGAGACTATCCTTCATTATTCAAAACGGGACCTTCTGGTGAGTTATAAAATTCTATATTTTCTTATTTAACATATTTGTTATTTTATTCAGTATTCTTTTATGCTTTTGGTTTTAAAATGTCCTTTAATATCTATATATGGAGTGGTATATTTAAAAGTGTTATATACATACATGTCTGTAATATGCACTGATTTTTCATTTTTACCATGTTTTTATTAACTTGCTTTCTTGTGGGTGTGTTTGTCCAGTCCAAATCTTGCAATCGATTTTTAACTAACTTCCCGAGTAGCTAGACATTTGAAACTTTCAGAATAGCTCAGAACACGATGACAATGCATTTTTTAAATACTTTTATCCATCTTTAAGCAGATTTTTACCATGTTTTTATTATTTTCAGTTGATTTTGTTTTGTAGACTGGTGCAGCCATCTGTCGGCCGTAACGGGAACGAAAAGTTAAACGCATGTTAACTTCCAATTAACTTCATTTTCTTACAAGTTGATGGGATAATTCATCAAAAAAAATTTTAAAGTATTTATTAATACATAGAATTGTCAAGTTTATATGATTCAACAGAAAATTTAAAAACATGGTATATAAAAAGTTCTTTTTATCTTGTAATTATTAATAATTTGTTTTGTTTTAAGCCTAAGGCCGTCTGCACACGGAGCAACTCAAAAGAAACTGATAACTGACTCCAATCACAAACCAGTCCGTCCGGACGGGTTTGTAACCAGTTGTGCCGTGTGTTTGGCTCCATTCAATTACATAGGTTACGACTCATCACGGACTGGTTTGTGATTGGAGTCAGTTATCAGTTCCTTTTGAGTTGCTCCGTGTGCAGACAACCTAAGGGATACCGAAAAAATCGCGTCGCTTAGGTAGGTTGTTATAACTGCGATATGGCGTGGTTTCTGAGTGTTTCGAGATTGGCAGAAAGTTTTGAAACCGCGTCAAATGGCCCCAAGCGGCATAGGATAGAAAACTCCTCCAAAAAATCATCTTATTAAAATAATTTACCATCTATTTGCTTCGAAATGTACCTTTCCTCTCATAAATAAATAAATTAGAATAATAATAAAAGTTGTGTTACTCGCCAGAGCTCCAGATGAATGTCAAATAGCACACCATTTAAAAACACACGAAATAGCCGATACGTATTCATCAGCAGAACGACGTCATACGTATTCAAAGGAGTAGAACAGTGCCAAAATTTCCCTGCACAGCGAAAAAATAAATTATGCAACAAGAAACTAGCAAATATCATACTCTTTCATCTGTGTGTGTTTAAATTATTTTAGCAAGTGTGGAATAAAAACGATTAAGAAACGTGCATGGAATGGTAGATAGTGTTTAATTCGACGAAATACAGTAGTAATGACGTCATCGATATTTTTCTTGAAATACAAACTAGAGAATTTTGTATATTCTGAACTTGATTTTGAGTCATTCATCACTGGAAAACAAACAAAACTGAGATAAATTGTTTCTCCTGTACTGTCACGTGTTTAATAATTTCTTTTACCTGTTGGCGGCACTTTAGTTAACATCGCAGGTCTTGAACACGATATTAAGCTGTGGAGAACTTTCCTCTCGATATTTTTCGAATCGCACATTAGCAAATGCATAGTGAAATTTCTCCAAGGCTGCCAGTCATGGTTCCGAAAAAAGTGGCTGCTTTGAGGGGTGGCCGTTGAATAGGGGTGGATTTCTCTAAAACGGCTAGTCATGGCTCCGAAAAAAAAGTAGCCGCTTTGAGGGGTGGATGTTGAATAGGGCTCGATTTCTCTAAAACGGCCAGTCAAAGTTCCGAAAAAAAGTGGCCGCTTTGAGGGGTGGCCGTTGAATAGGGGTCAGTTTCTCTAAAACGGCCAGTCAAGGTTCCGAAAAAAAGTGGTCGCTTTGAGGGGTGGATTTTGAATAGTGGTCGATTTATGCAAAACGGCCAGTCATAGTTCCGAAAAATTGGTAGCTTTGAGGGGTGGCCGTTGAATAGGGGTCAATTTCTCTAAGGCGGACAGTCATGGTTCCGAAAAAAGTGGTCGGTTTGAGGGGTGGCCGTTGAATAGGGGTCAATTTCTCTAAGGCGGTCAGTCATGGTTCCGAAAAAAAGGGGCCGATCTGAGGGGTGGCTGTCGAAGAGAGGTTTCTTCCATGACATTTGCTCTACGGAGTCTTGAATCGGTTTTGAACAAAATTTAGAGGGTGGCCGGCTGTATAAGTTTCACTGTATCTCTTTATATACAATGCATGTGGCTTTTCAAAAATCTCTTTTATTTTCATCAGACTTAAAAAATATGCATTTGCTTATCAGCAATTAAGAAACTACTGACAGGAAAATTCCCAATATCTTTACTTGGGGAGTGAAAATATGCAATAACGGATGCACGTTTTAACCTTGAAACAATTGTGATCTTTCCATTAATCTTTTTACGACATTATAAGCTCACAAATTACAGTCATACCTCTGTACTCCCCTGCTCCGGTACTCGTCGCATTTCCACGGTACAAAATTGCTTCGGTACTCGCCACACATGTATGAGACAAACGAAAAGTAAGACCGAAATAGGCTAAATTACAAAATTTTGTTCAGGGTATCACCAAGTTCTAGCAAGCCAAAATGGGACTTGTTGAATGGTTCAACAATGTCTCACTTCAGAAACATAAGCAGAAGCTAGTTTCTCTTGATAGGTTCGTAGTAAAACTCCCTCAATCTCAGATCTACAACAGGGATTCAGGGGATATACTGAAAAGAGAAATAATCCCTGTGCAAGCAACAATTGTTTTATTGGATGGAGACTCCTCTACTTCGCCACTATCCTATTAGGCCATCAATACATTTCAGTACAGGTCGAGTGAAGATAAATTTTATTTTACCTTATCTAATTATTGTTTGAAATCATGTATGTCTAGTTTCAATATTTTGTATTGAAAAAATAAACCCTATCTATATATTTAAGTTGCTGAGCCGATTCTTTGGGAAGTCAGTGAGAGAAAACTATTGCATCCATTTACTTCATTTTGATCTTAATCGAAAGATTTCAATCTATACATGTGTCAAATTTGGTTTGTGTAACCGCAATTGCTATTAATTAGTGATAATTTACAATTACACATTGATTTCTGCACATGCTCAGTAGCATGTTTAAATCTGGCTTTAGAAACTCACTGTTTTTGCGTATTCTCAGTGACATGTTTTAACGATAAACACGTTTATTCCGAGCAGTCTCTCTAGATCTCTCTCTGCCATTTTTATTTTTATTATAATTACGTTTGTGAAATGTAAGACTATACCTGATGGAAACTGTTTATTTCGAGCTGTTTAATTAGCGATAAGTCACAATTAAAAAAATTGCTTTCTGCGCATGCTCAGTGACATTGTTAAATCTGGCTTTAGATACTTACTGAGCACGAGGCCGTATAACACGTTAATTTGTTTAATCTAAGGAATCTCTCAAGCTCTCTCTCTGCCATTTTTATTTTTAATTATGTTTGTGAGATGTAGAAATAACCTTGACGGAAATTGTTTATTTTGCTCTGTTGAGTAACCCTATTTCTCTTTATTGGGTCCAATTGTAATTTTTTAAAGCGTATTTTTCTCTTCTCAATATTATGATTTTCAACATTTGGCAATGATCTGTTGAGTATAATTTGTGTATTAGTGCATTTATTTACTATCCAGCCGTCATGTTTTGACGGGTAACAACTAGTCCATTTATAAATTGCCAGATAAAATGTGAAATGTATGGTTTTCAAGAAAGAATTAATTCAATTTACATTACTCATTATGAGAAAAATGCGTTCGGTACTCGTCGTGCCTTCTGTATTCATTTAACGACGAGTACCGAGGTAACATTGCATATTAAATCATTTTTTAAAAAAAGTTGTTCAGCTATACTCAGAAATTTTTTTAAAATTTCGGTTCTAAAAATATACTTTACATGTCCATCATTGTTTTTAAATAATTCTTTTTTTCACTCATCGGGACATCTACTCGATAGAGAACATAGAATTCTCCGCATCGTCTTTTTCTCGAAATTGATTCCAGGTAAGGAATTTATTCCAAAAGACCTTCTGTTTGTTTTGAAGATCATGATATCTCGACAAATATAAATCTAAGAGTGCGGTAATCAAGGAAGACACTTGAAGAGAAACCGCTCGCCATTTTCCTTGGTGGAGAGTTTTAATGTGCTATTCCAGCTGCAAATCTCTTCTCCCTTTAAGAAGTTAAAAAAAAAAAAAAATTGGAAAGCTTCCGCCTGTGACAACCATTTCTCTGCTAACAGTAAAGGAAAAAAATGTCTTCTGCTGAGTTGGCAAATAGTTCAGAACTGAAATCTGAAAGTTGCCATCTTACGGTCGTAAATTAATTTTAAAGAAGAAGAAGAAGAAGAAGAGACATGGAGAGTCTACGAGTAGTTCGGTTTCTGCGAATCGTTTTTATAACGCGAAGAACTATTTTCTCTGCATAATGAGAGTCTTTAAGAACAATTTCTCAACCGGTTCAAGAAAGCCGCCGACTCCAAGTAAAGCGTTTCGATATAAATTACACAGAGGAGAGGCGTAGACAATCAGTTCAAACGTATGACTAGTCATTAACACTGTATTTTTGACAGATGTAAGTCCCGACATTCTAGGTGTAATTTTGACAAGTCCACATGAAATTTCGAAAAGAAGTTTGGGACGTTTTACGGTATCTGCCTCCGTTCTGAGCACTTTTTTTCAAAAATATACAGTACTGATTAAATGCATATATTTTTAGTTCAAATGGGATATAAAATCGTGAAAACAAATATAATTTTGGTTAAGAATTTCATAACATTTTAAAATAGAGGGAACTTTTTTATACATTTTTAGTAAAACTGAGTGCTTACGCCATAAACCCTATACTCCATTCAACAAAATATATTTTAATTTCCTTTTCACTATATACTACTATGACACTTACCTCTATTCTGAACTAAAAGTTTTACAATATTCCCGAAAATCACTGAAATAAAATTTTTTTTAAAAAATGAAAAAACTGATTAAAAAAAAATCTTTTTATAAGTACAGGTACCTGCTGTACATATATTCAGTGAACATATATAGCTTAGCTTTTATCTCAAAACATAGTTAGTAATATGTAAAACACTATTGCAAAATTTCATTGAAATACAGTGGAACCTCGCTTAACGAGCACCTCGCATAACGAGTATTTCGCATAACGAGCAAAATAAATCGTAAAAAAAATGGCTCGCTTAACGAGCAACATTTCGCATAACGAGTGACGTGGAAGGAAGTCCTCTTTTCACGTCACTCGGATCTTCACGTCACCAGGATCAACAAAGGCCGAAAAATAAGTATTTAAGAGTAGTCATGGATGGTTCGAGAAGCCAAGATCATGAGACTGGAGGATAACAATGATATTGAGGAGCATGTGGAAGAGCACAACCAAGAGCTGTCCACCGAACAGCTAATAGAATTGCAGTGTCTTTCACAGCAAGCAGTTGTAGAGGAGAGTTTGTCAGTGGAGAAGGACGAAGAAACAGCAAAGAAACAATCTTCTGGCGCAATAAAAGAAATGATGAAAGCAGAGGAAACTGTTGCATCGTAAGTTACAAAGAATTACCCTGATAAGACGGTGGCTATGCGCGCTAAAAGTTTATTCAATGACAATACGGTGACACATTTTCAGCAAATTTTCAAGCGCCGAGAAAAACAAATGTCGCTAGCTAGCTTTCTAGTAAAAAAATTAGATATGTGTCATAAATTCGTAAATAATAAACTACATAGGGATGATTCCTTAAGAATTTATGTATAAGTAATTTTCTTCAAATAATAAACGTTACATCTAAAAAATTTTGAGTATTTTTTGGCATGGAACGCATTATCGTATTTTACATTAATTTATAAGGGTTAAATTATTTCGCTTAACGAGTGTTTCGCATTACGAGTAAGACTCTAGAACGAATTATGCTCGTTATGCGAGGTTCCACTGTATATTTCATGAGCTTTCTCGTTTACAAAAGTAACTGAAAAATGAGTTTTCCAGAAAATGCATTTAAAGAGGTCACTTCCGGTCTTTTAATGTCGCTTTCGGTTTATTCAATTGGTCATAAATTATCATCCAATGATCGTACAAATTAAAGTAAAGCGGGTTTAGAATACTAAAAGATTGGCCCTTGAAATAGAGCAATAAAAAAAAAATTTCGAAATTTTGCACCAAAACAGCCGTTTCAACGTAGGCAGATACCTTAAAGCCCGATCAATGTTATGCAGCGTAATCTATATATATAAAACACGTAGGTATGCGGCACAAAAATCGACGATATTTCTACACTCCGAATGGCAACTGCTGCAACTACGAGATCTAAACATTAGCGGCCGTCCGCAATTTGCAACCGCGTGTTAACATGGATTTACGCAATGAAATCAGGAATGCTCGAAAACGAGGTGCACAATCAAGTGAAAATCGGGAACAGTCTTAAGAAAGAAAGCGAAGAAGAAATAATTAGAGAGAGGCGTGAAAGAGAGAGCATAAATGATCGCGAGGTTAGGCTTAACCGTCGCTGGCATAGCAACCGATAGTCATTGATAGTTAATTTTCTACACTGTTTTAAGTACTTGCTGAATTTTTACTCCATTTTATAAGTGAAGAAATTTTCCCAACAATTTATTATTTGATATGATTAAGTGTAGATATCTGAATTGTGAACAATAGTACATACAGAGAGTGATGAAATCTTCACTATATTTCAGTACTTGCTGAATTTTTATTCCATTTTTTAAGTGAAAAAAATTTTTCCCAACAATTTCTTATTTTATGTAATAATAAAGTGTAGATATCTTAATTTTGAAAAATAGTACATACAGAGAAGGATGTAATTTTTAAAATCATTGGTGTTGGGTTTCTCAGTCTTATCTTTGAGTGTGTTCTGAAGTAAGGGAAATTCACATTTTTTAATCACGATGTTTTAGAATCATCCTTATAGAGAATTTAAAACTCACGGCGCAACAGTCCGATGTGGACCAGGGCCGGCGGTACCCATCTCCGCTTTCGTAACCGTGGGCTTGGGGTGCTATACAGCATATGTCTCAGTCAGGTGGTCAACCTGACGTGGGACCCCCAGATATAGAGAATTTAGCAATTATAAATTTTTGTCCGAGCTCCCACTATCCCTTATCAACGTATATTTATGATGACAGGTAATGGTAACATTCCTTACATATGTTGCTTTCAGTTGAGTTGTTTTACAAAAGAAAATATAAAACTAAAAGCGACCATGCTGGTCGCGCAGCGGCTAGTTTCTTCAAAAAATGCTAAGCAGAGGGTAAAACCATATAACCAAAATAACAAAATATTTAGTGCCGGCACCACGAGGGTTGGAGTCCGATTGAGCCAGGTGCCACCTCCATTTTGATCGAGTACCCCAGGGGCGACATCTGGAGGGAACGTACCCTCTCCCACCCTCTACGACCTCATAGAGGGACATTCCGGTCTACGGATTCACTTCCCCTATCCGGCCTAGAGACGGAGGTATTGAATGGCTCTTGTCGGGATTCGATCCGAGCACCCTCGGCACCGAAAGCCGACGCACTACCACTAGGCTACCTCTGACCCATTGACTCCTATAATCTAGTAAATCGTCGCCACGCGGCAGAGCTGTGCTGTGTTCGATGAGATCACCTTCACTATCTTCAACTTCCTGCTGAGGTTGAATCGTATCAGCATTTATGATATCAGTGTCATAGTTTTAAATTCTGGTTCACGTCAATCACTTTCTAACCACTCTAAAAGATTTTCTTCTAAAAATAAGTCTCCCCAATAAATAGAAAACTGTTATTTTAAAAACTGTCTTTTCAATTTATCTGAATGAACATTTTCTTATTAAAAATTGTCTATTTTATCTATGTCACCTTCCAAGACCAATATAGCTTCTTTGTTCGGTCATTAAGAAAGGAACATTGATTTTAACGAATATTTTTGGCTTAAGGATTCGTAAACTCAAAAACGCCCAATATCTTTGCTTATATAAAAGCCTAGAGTAGAAAAAGTGTAGGTAACCATTCCGGGACGGACCAAGTCGGAAACATCTTAACATTGCGACGCCATTTTCTGAAATTTTTCTTGAAAAATAATACCACAAAAGTTATATATTTTGAAAGCCCTTTAAAAAATATGAAAATTTCAAGTGAACACCCTAACTCAAAATCGTTTAGTTTTTTAAATATCTTCAAATTAAAATATCCAATGCATTCTACTCCATGGTTTTTCATATTCCCTTTAAATAACTACATTTTTAATGTTTAATTTTAATGTTAATTAAATTGTGTTTCACTCTTTATTTTTGTTTTATTTTATTGTTGTTTATTGCTGTTTAAGTATCATTTTCAGCAATTCCTGCTGTGTGGTGAGTCATTCACTTTTGAAACAGTTTTGGTTTAATTTTGATTTAGTTTAGTTTTGTTTTTTTTTGTTTACTGCTGTTTAAGTACAGTTTTCAGCAATGCCCGATGAAAATGATGAATCACCTCTTGAAACGCTGATCAACATTCCGTCATTTTTGGCGGGGGTTATATACTAGTTTGAAAATATTACTTTAGTGTTTTTGTAACTTAATAGTAACTTAGCGTTTATGTAACTACATAATTCCTGTTTTCTGTCATGCTTAACTTGTTAAAAGTTACCGGAGATAAATGTGTCAATATTTAGATGAAGCGTACTATGTAACTACTCAGCATTCAGTTACGAGCGAGTAAATTTTAGAGCCTGACTAGCTGTTTGGCCCCTTCGACCTGGTTTTCTTTCAATTTTCACCATTTTACTCTCATACACTAAATGAGAATATTTAATATTCTTTTCTACTAAGCTGAAGGCACTTAGAAATCACAAATAAGTATTTTATGGAAGAATAAGACTTGTTTTTCAAAAAATTCTTAAAAAATGCTAGAACTTTTCGAAAATGCTCCACGCGCATTCATTTTCTTCAGATTTCTCAGGGTTTTAAAGTGTTTACCATAAAACTGGTCAAAATTCTTTGAAACCACAAATATTTTTTCATATTTTATAGACCGTGGAATAAAGCAAAAACATTAAAAAAAAAACAGGCAGATTAAAAAATAACTATTTATGGTTTTAGATTCATACGAAACAATCAATGCACAATTATGTTTATATATGAGGCGGTGAAAGGCAAAGTGGTGTAAGTCAAGTGGTGTAAGTCAAAAGAGTTTTATATCAAAAACTGCAAAAAATTCCACCATAAATTGAACAAATTATAATTCCTAATAATTATTATAATATTTCAAATAATAACTATTTGCAATTCCACTATAAATTGAACATGGAGATTACATTTTTGCCCTCAAATGGAAAAAGTTGAAAATGTGACTTACACCACTTTGCCTTTCACCGCCTCATATATACGGTGAACTTATATTAAAAAAATTAAGGTTTTCAAATGGCATCGAATGCACACGGAGCGTTTTGAAAAATGCTAGCTTAAAAAAAAATTTTTTTTTAAAAAACAGGCACTATTCTACCAAACAATACTTATTTTGAATTCTAAGGGTCTTTATTTGTACTAAAAAAGAATACAAATTATTCTCATTCTGTATATAGACTAAAAAACTGAAAATTAAAAAATTTGGTGGAAGGTTCCTTGTCCCCGTAACGTTCTCACTCCAAGGCATTTAAATAAATAACCCTAAATTGGACGAAATTGCCGCGCAATTGTTCAATCACGTGTTAAGGGGAATAAAAATAACTATTTTTAGAGAGACCATCTTATTTATTATATTTTAATTTTTTAACTACTTTTCCGTTGATTTGAATTACCCTTTTCCTGGGAACTCGTTTATGTTTCTCATCTTTGCCAATAGATGGCGCCTGTGAACAAGTGTTCCCCAATCCCCTTTCGAACGTTCGCTCCCTTTTCAATTCTTAATTTTAACCCGTTTTAGAAGCTTTTGCTTCCTTTTTCTATCGCTTGCAATCGTCAAGGTTTTTGTTCTTCTAACATACACGATCTCAAAGAAAGTTATTCATTAAAACTTTTCTGAGAAATTAAAACATTATTTTAATGCAAATTAAATAATTAAATACATAGTTAATGCGCGTTCTTTCCGATTATAATGGAGCTTAATTATATAAGGAATAAAAACGTACATAGAATAGTTTTATTTTTTTTCCCTTTTCAAATTTATATGTTATACCTCCTTAGGCTATTCAGTAAACTACTATACCCAATATTCTATACTTTTATGTGTATACATTACAGACGTACATTACTTTCTCTCGTATCACATATATTACTCAACAGATGGCAGCACTACATAATTTGATTTATGGGAAGACACCTCTTCCAGAAAGCTCAACATTTAAATACATTCTAATGCAGGGGTGTCAAACTCGCGGCCCGGCCAATATATTGGCACACAATAAATATATAATAAAATAACCGACGCAGAATTATAATAAGATAGGAAGAATTCGCCAAATGTTTTTTTAATGATACTCTTTTTTGCTATTATTAAACAAAATGCATATATGTTGAATATATTAACAATTTATGTTGAATATACTCTAATTAGGTAAATAAACCTACGTTTCTATTAATATTGATTTTTTTTTGCGGCCCACCTATAGTTAAACCTTGTTTGTTTGGCCCAAGGTAGCCTTTGAGTTTGACACCCCTGTTCTAATGTATCTGATATATTATGACAATACGTACACACTTTTTTCAACCAAGACTTTTATGACTGCTAATCTTTTCCCTTTCTTTTATACTGTAGTATACATACACAGATATTCCCGATAAAAACCGTTTCATCTGACAAGTGCCTTTTAAAGTCCTATTTGAAGTAATTTTGTTAGTACTAGTCAATCTGGAAGTCCCGAGGATATAAATCATGTTCCTTCAAATTCATTTCCTAAAACTTTTAAAGCAGGTGTTCTCCCTGAAGTAGAATCATTCAAAAACGTCAAACACTGAACAAGATTAACAGCTACCAAATACTGGTTTGAAAAATTTTGGTTTGATTTGCCAACTGAGGTCCGAAGTTCACTCTTATGGAGTGTTTTATATATATTTATATATCCATGGGCACAACTTCTGAAATAGTACCTTGAATACTAGCATTTTATCAAAACTGCTGAGATGGGATTCAAAATACCTACTAACTCCTTGGCCGATATATTAAGAACAAAGAAACATTTTTCCATACTAATAGAGTCTTTGCATTCATTACAATATTATAAATATTACATGTTTTCATGAACAGTGCGTGAATGATTTTAAATGCACATGGGTGTATGTTCTTTTATACTCTCCTCATATTCAGAGGACAAACTCATAGTGGAATCTCTTGGGACATAATATAAGGAGAGAAGGTTACAGAGGCTGTTCGCACATTTTTTAGACGATTTTGGTAAGCGATAATAAAAAATCGTTTGCTGCAAAAGAAATAATTGCAATTGTACTATGTTTTTAAAAGTCAAAATTATCATCTGCGGCTTGAAAGTTTTGTTTTTATTCAAAATGGCGTTTTTAACAAAGCAGTGGTTCGAAGGCTACATTTATGCTCTTTCCGAAGAGAAATATGCATACTCCGTTATCCAAAAACGATGCGAGAGTCATGGTTTTATGATATCTAAAGCGTCGATAGGTAATATCGTCAACAAGAAAGGAAAAAAACGTCAAATTGGAGCCTCAAGTGGGACAAAAATTCCAAATAAGTATCCAAGGAAAAAACGGACATCTTCGACTATTGCAAAGGTACGTTGTTTAATGTTAAAAGAAAATCCCCCTAGTCAAAGGACAGTTGCAAAATCATTAAAATGCTCGGTGTCCACTGTAAACAAAATGATAAACGTTGATTTAAATCTTAAGAAAGCGAAAAAACGCAATGTGCATCGTCTTCTTCCAAATCATATCGCAGAACGCAGGACACGCTGCAGAATTCTGTATGAGAAACACTTATCCAAAGAAAAATGGAAAACAATTGTCACAATAGATGAATCATGGGTGTATTTAAATGATTGCAACAAAAAAAGAGCTATTTATTATCATAAAAGGGGGAAAAAATTTAAGTACATGGTTCAAAGAATCGAAAGAAAGTTTTTCTAAGGGATTCATGATTGTTGCTGGTTTTTCTTATAATTGCAAGTTAAAAATAAAGAGAGTGGGAAAAAATGTCAAGATTAACTCCAAATACTATCAGGAACATATTTTATCGCCAATTTTTCTGAATGAAATACCATCGCTTTACCCACAATGCCATCAATCTGTGAAACTCCATCAGGACAAAGCTAGCAGTCACACATCAAAATCCACTGTAAATTTCCTAAAAGAAATGGAACAAAAAACTGGTATCAAGGTTATACCCTTCACTGATATCCCTACTAAATCTCCCGATGTATCACCTATGGATTTTTGTGCTTTCGGACTTTTAAAATCTGCATTATCCAAACGTCGTCCCAAAACCCTTACAGGACTCTGGAAAGCTGATCAGGAGGAATGGGATAGAATACCTCTTCTGACACTTCAAAAGGCATTATTATCCTGGAAATTGCAGTGTCGAAAGATAGTTCAGAATAAGGGATGTCAAATAGAACATTTAAAACACAAGAATTTTATGTAATTTAGTTTTGTTAAAACAATATACATCGTCTAAAAAATGTGTGAACAGCCTCTGTATATCAATGATTTTATTGTAGGACCTCCGTAGTCCCTCATTTTATTTCATTTTTGGAAAAAAACACATTTAAATGAAAAACATTCCTTGATATTCGAATAAAAAATATTTTCCCCCCTACACTTCATGCTTAAAACTTAAAATACTTTTCTTTCTTTCCTTTAAGCAATAACTTTGGTTTTTACATATCGTCCTTTAATTTACACACACATATATGTATATAGACACATAAATCTGTGGGGTGTGGGGGTTGGAGTTACTCAGTTTCAGTCGTAAAGTAATTAACAACCATTGTAAATAACAATATTTACAGTTTATGTTGGAATTAATGTATTCAAATTCTGAATTCCAATTTTTCCTTCCTCTCAGTCAGTGACATAAATGCCAACACAGAGATGAAGTGCGAGACTATAAGGAAAAAAATGGTAAAAACTGCATTCTACAATGTATGGGGCTGAGTTTCGTTCCCTGAGGGTGATGATTTTGCTAAGTGTTTATGATATATATAAAGTATGTTGCAACTGTTACACTGCCTGTAGAATATCCGAGATGGATATGTTTTATTTGGATGTATATTCAAGAACAAGTTGCTTAATAAGACCTAGATTTTTTATAAAAATTAGAAGCCAGAATTTCCTTCTCAGATAGTAAGAACTTCATAAACCTGAAAACTGCTACTGGTGGATTATAGATTTTCACCAACAGTTGATTTACACTGAATTGCAAATAACGTAGCGGGAGTCATAATGCTACTCCACTAGAACATGAGGGGTCATAATAAAGTTTACACTAGTGGCACCTTCTTGCAGAAGACATAAAATGGGTTGACAAATAAGATTACTAGTGTACAGTTCAAAGTTCAGTACGGCATTCTACATATACATATATATATCTATATATTGTATGACCTCACATCCTTAATTCCTACATTATAAAATCAACAACAGCCTATGTTTTTACTAACATCTTAACAAGTGTTAATGAATATTGCAAGAAGGGTTCTTCAAGTTAAAGAAATATGCAGCTGAACTGGCTTATTGGTTTTGCTCATATTCCTGCTAATCGAAAGATTATGGGTTCAAAACCCAACTGTACAAAATGCGAAGTTTTATTTGTATTTTTTCCTCGTATGCTAATTTCTTTCCTTATAATATATTTTATGCAAATTTCTATTCCTGTTCATGGCTAAATTATTCAAATTTGTGTTCATCTGGAAATTCCCGTTTGTTAGCAAGTGCATATATGCTCCACAGCTTTGAACCAATGGGCAGTTCAGTACCTGCTATGACCCTGTCTTGCCATCAAATAAAGGAGGATTAGTAAATAACAACTTTCCGTAGTTAAATTTCTATGTGACAAAATGTTTGATGTTGAATTAATTTTTAGAAAGTTTTTTTCACAACTAATTTCTCTTAATTCAGAGTTCCAAAATATTGGTTGTAATGTTTTTAAACTTATGTGTTCTCGGTAAAACTAAAATTTTACATAAATAAAATTCTCTTGCACTGCCAATCATCGGTAGATTCCGCCAGTGAACATCCTCTTTCTGGCAGCTGTGATTATTTAAAGTAGCATTTCAAGGATATTTTAACCCTTTCGTGGGCCATTTATTTCTCTTTTGAATTCCTCCCAGTTTTTTGTGTTTTATTATCAATTAAACAATAGCATTTAAGAAAATATATTTTATTTTACCGAATTTTATGTTTACATTTAAACTCTAGGTGTGGGAAGTATACTTCCCACGGAACCATTTACGGTAATAGAGAAAATTCAATTTAAGGGCGATTATTTGCCATGGAAAGATGAGAAGCATGTTGCAATGCACAAAGTTACATCACATTCTGCACACATGTAGCAGGACCTCTTTTCTTGGGCCTTTGTGCTACATTTCCTATATCATCTGTAGTTGGAAACCAACTTTGGCATATGATTTCCCACACTGGCTAAGCGCACATCATACGGAACCCCATGCTTCTTTGCTTGGAAGCTAACAGGATGGCCTTTCCTTTTTCTTTAGGAATATCCGTCTATTAGCTGACGAGCTAATGCTATACGGAATGTCAGCTAGCCTAAACTTCTGTTTCTTTTGTTCACTTGCTACAGTATAAAACTATTTACGATACCAAGGTCAATAAGAAAATAAAAGATACAGTACCACCATTTTACAGATTCTCTTCCTATTTGGTATCTTTCTTTTCTTTGATCGAAGCGATCAACCCCTCCCATGATATCGTTATATACAGTGACAGCTTTTGGGCAAGGTACTTCTGTTTTAGTACCATCTTTTTTTTTGGTCCAATTTACAGATGTCCTAATCACTGGGTTATGTGCAGTAGTCAACAAAGTAACAGCCTTATTGTCCATCAACTTTACTGCAGCAACACCTTCCTTAATTAGAAACACTGATTCACCTCTTTGTAGTTTGTCATTAGCTTTCAGCAATGGTGGAAGTTCCTTGCTTTGCAGCTTCACAGTCCCCACAGAAAATAGACCACTTACAAGTAGATTTTTTGTAAGCCTAAAAGATGTGAAATAGTTATCATGGGCTAATAAAGCGACCTGTGTGTTTCACATCTTCCATTAGTTTAGTAACTACTGTTTCCCCTAAATTAAAATTTTTTAGCCTTATTATCAGAAGTTTCCTTTCCACAATAAATTTCAAATTTCTGAACATATCCAGTCTTAGAGTCTGCTAAACACCACACCTTGTAACCTCTTTTTATGGGCTTCATTGGCATATATTGCTTCAATGAAGTCTGCCCTTTGAAAGCTATCATACATTCATATATTGATAAGGTTGACGAAGGTTCGTGAGCTATAGATATGGAATCAGTGAGTTGTGAGAGGATTAGTCTGACCTTATGGATTTTATCATGCCCAGGTTTCCCACATGGTGGATTTGTGCCGTTATCATTTACATATAAAGTCTCAGTTATATTTTTTAACCTCTTTGCGGTCATTACTCTTGCTATTGATTGAACATTGAGAATAGGGTCTGTGCTCCAGTGGTTTTTTAGTTCAGGCAATTGATGTATACCCATGAGTATATGCATAACTATCCATGCTTTCAATTCTTCTGATTTTATCTCTTTCCAGTTCAAGCAAATGTCTTTTGTGATATGACCCAATCTCTTCCTTTTCTTAGGCTGCTTTGCATATGAATTTGTTTTGTCAACAATATTCTGTAAAATTTCTTCAGTAAAAAGGATGCCAAAATAATCCTTTTCCTTGTCAGTTGAATTGAATGATATTTTCATGTTTGGCTCATTATTGAAAGAAGAGGTAATGTTGTCGAAGAAATATACTTTATTACTCCATTCTTCACTCATTTCATCATCATTTCAGGAGAATTGTCATCATCAGGTTCAACCAGCAGAGGAGATATCCTCAGTCATAAAAAAATTACTTCCAGAACTTGTGCTAGGGTTATCTAAATTTTCTAGTGATTGTAATTCTGAACATGCGTCACCATCAGCTTCTACTTCAGAATCATCTGGGTCCTAGGAAGGCTAAACAGCATATCCACAGCAGCTAATGTGGACAAACACTTCTTGCTCATCTAAAAGTAATGAGAAATTTATGAGTGCTAAATTTGCCGCCCCCTCAAAAAAAAAAAAAAAAAACTTCTTTAGGATACATTTTTTGGGGAGACACTACGATCGTTCAAATTATTTTATTTTCAAAAATTTGCCATCCCCCCACCCCCCAAAAGATGTGCCATCATAGGACTTTGCCTATGCAAATCAGGTCCTGCAGCTAATTGTATTACTTATTATTCACTACTAGACAGTTACTGGTACAAAAGACGCAAAAATGTAAGAAATAAGTAAATATAGTTACAATAAAACAATCTTTTCTTTATTTATTATAAAAATATATTATTTTTGAACTAAATATTCTAATTTTTTCATATGTACAAATTGCATGTGGCTTTTATATATGATGCAATAGCACTTTCACATTTCACAGTTAGGCCAATTATTTATTATAAAAATTAGATACTTCTGCACAAAATGTGTATACGTTATTACAACAAAAACAGTGTTTTACTCACATTTGTAGTAGAATCGTTGAGCAGTATAAATGTCACGTCAATACAGATGTCATACAACTGCTTTCGAACTTTCAAAAGAAATGTGCTAATTCCGTTTCAATCGCTTGAAAATAGATAGCAGCACAAAACTGATGTGGGAATTAGTTTTCCCAACGTTCTAAACAGTGAGTCCCATATATTGAAGTGGGTTTTGCACTTCACGAAGGTGTATTTCATAAGATCATGTAGGTGAGAAGTAATCTTCCCAAGGCCTACGAAAGGGTTTTAAAATATGACATGTAACTAAATTACGAGGATGTCTCTTATCTCAGCATAGTTATAGAACATCATTAAGACTCCATGTGGTATGTTCTAGACAAATTTTCTATTTATAAACATTTTGCTGTACATCATGTGCTTCCCCACATATTCAAATAATTATGCAGCAAAATTTTGTGCAAGTTAGGCAGACAAAGCTAATAAAAACCACTCACAGATATTATAAAAGGAAAATAACTTTATTCATTTAAAATAAGCTCACACATGCCTCAATACTTAGTCATAAAATTATCATCCAAAGAAGGCACAACAATCAATTCTCGTGACAACCTGCAATAAATCAAAAAAAAAAAAAACTCTAGAAAAATATAATATATAATTGCATAAATTTATTTGAAAAAAATTATAACTACAGAAAGTGATTAATAAGGAAAAAGTAGAAAAGAATCTAAGCAATAATGAGACTATTTTACCAAATCTTTGACAAATTATTAAATATTGCAGAAAACTTTTTTATACTTGACGTAGTTTTTTTAAAAAAAACTTTCTTCCTATGATAATCAGTAGAAATGCTTCATAGAGTGTTCTTCATACTTTCTATGTCAGATGTGCAGATTGCTATGCAAGCCTTTTATTCCTCACAGAGTTTTTAAATTATCTCTAAGAATTTTTCAAAGATATTTTATAACACTGTAAGGAAACAGATATACTCTCCCTTTATAAGGTCTATGGTCACAATTGAGTAAAAAAATTTTAAATGAAAGGTATCTGCTAAATCGTATGTTGTTGTTGTTTCTAATGGCCCCTGGCCGAAAGTAATTCCAAACCAGATCCATGCAAGTTAGTGGGCTCAGGTATGTGGCTTCCGTTTATAATGTAGGATGAGTTTGGCAAAAAAGCAAAAAAATCGGAAAACGTCTCCTAAATATGTGTTTGCTACACTTTTTTCCAGCAATTCCCAACACCATGAATTTTTAATGCCAAAGTCGATCGCATGAAGGTTTATTTAATCCGATCGACATACTATATCTTTTCTAAGAGTAGCTATAATGACAATATTAAGAAAAATAAAACCAATCTATTTTCTTACACCACATAATAAACTAAAATGAAACACATACAAAATCAAAAGTATACAACACCATGTGAGCAACGAGCAACACACGTGATACGGAACAAATTCCTGTAAAGAAAGGCACATCGGGACCCACAAATGAAAGAGTTTCTCTGACTTTGCTGTGACATCACGATGACGTCATAGCGACATGTATCCTTCCGCCAATCCACTTCTTTAATTTCGATTGCACTTGAAACTGTCGGTGCAAACGTAGTATAAGTTCAATCGGAAAAAGTGGATCTTTTTTCAAAAAATTTAAAAAGCGGAATTTTTCTTTTGCAGAAAATATAAAAAAGCAGAAAAAACTCATTCCTAATAATGGCATCATGAGCGTCGGAGTTCGATTGAGCCAGGTACCACCACCATTTTGACCGAGCAACCGCAGGGGTGACATCTAGGGGGGGGGGAGAATTACACCCTTTTTCCCCTTCTCTGACCTTGTAGAGGGACTTCCCGGTCTATGGATTGAACATACTCATACCCGGATTAAACATGGAGGTATTGAATGGCGTTTGTTGGGATTTGATCCGAGCAATCTCGGCACCGCTACTACTAGGCTATCTCAAACCCACTAAATCATACATACTTTCAACTACCTATAGGAAATGAGTGCTTCTTTTAAGTCCCTCAATGAGGTGATAATGTGATAACTCAGGTAGTCCTATTTAAATCACCATTTTAAAATATTAAATCTCTAATGAAGCTAGTTTATAAATTTCAGTAATGCAAAATCAACAAATCACTCACAACATAAAATATCAGTCATTCCTATTAACATTATAACCATTCAATTCCTCAAATCAATTTATTATTCAATGAAAAAAAATTATTTTAATTCTTCTTTTTATTTTATTATTTTATGAATCATGTAATGGATAATCGACCATCCCCATCATATGTTCCTCAAAATTAAGTTTTGTGTTTGACGACAAGTGCCTCCGCATAGGGGGAGAAAGAAAGAAAGAAAAAAAAAGTTTTGAGATTTTTCTAGCATCACTAAATAATTTTGTGATCATGTCAACACTTAATACATTATTCATTCATCTATTCTATGCAACTAATGACTTTTTAGATACTAATATTTTTTTTCTTTTTTTGTAAGTTTATTAACAAACTAAAAATTTAAATTTCTGACTAATCAGATTTCTAAACAAATTTTGATTTAATGAGTGTGAAACAGTCCCTTAAAGCTATTTTTTAAAATGCCTCCTGAGTTTCCTTTATTTATTTATTTATTTATTTTTTTTGGGGGGGGGGGGGAGGATCTGTTTTCATTACAAATCTGAGCTTAGAAAATGTTGAAATTATTACTTTTCCTAGATAAATCTAGGAGGTGCTTAGGTGGAAATCTAGGTCTTCTTTTCCAGGGATATCCATGTCTGTATACAAAGAAAGCCAGATTAGCAGTTCAATAGATTTTGAGGCTGGACTTCACTTGGCTGCTTCGTCATTTATGTTGTGTTAGATTTCTAGTGATATTTAACAATAAATTGTATAATTTTTATGAGTGTTCATCTTTGTAAGAATGGCTTCCTCATGTTGATGAAATAGGTCTTGAAATCGAATTTTGAGAACCACCGATAGCTGATACCCTTTTCAGAACATAAAAGTAAACCAAATTTAAATCCCCAAAACTAAAATGACTATATTCAAGAGGAAAAAATATAAGCAAATATACCACTTTTATGTCCAAAACAAATCTTATGAATGAATACTTACTTTTTAAACTCTTCTGTAATGTCTTTCACCCTCGATGGGTTACAAGTGACAGTACATCTTGAAACTTCGGGAGAGAACAAAGGCTTTAGGTACTGCATTCCCACACGTTCCATTTCTGTAGTAGTCACTTTTAGACACTTTTTCTAACAACTCTTTGAGTTCCTTAGTAAAATCCATACCAGTATTACGACAATAAGATTGAATAGAATGAGAGACCACATCAGAGACTGTCTTAATTTGCTCGATCAATTCAAACATTAAAGAACTACGTGCAGATTCGAGAAGTTCTGTATCCCATTTTAGATGCCATTTAAATGAGAGTCCTAAAAAAAAGTTTAAATGTAAAAAATCATGAACATTTCCAAATGGTTATTGGTATTTAATATCTTCTGGAAACATAAATACTAAAAAGGGTGATAAATGTAAATAATGTTTGGGGAATAATAATACGAATGAATTTCAGATGAAAATATTCTGTTAAAATGGAAATAAACAAAACAGAAAAGTTATGGTTGAAGTAATAATAAAGTGTCTTCCATAAAATGATTAGATTTCTAATACACAAAATCACAGGAGAACATCATACACTATCTCCTCTACCACCACTGCATTCAGAAGGACCTGGTGGAGCATAATCTCAGGCATTAGAGACCAGCCTAGAAGGAGAGCTTGGCCGAATTATATAAACACATGATGGCATTTTAATGGGTCAGTCTGCACAAGCGTTATGCAAATTTTTACCGGACTGATTGCTATATATAGCATGTACATGTTATTCTGTGTGTCCATTTGTTGTTTGTTTTTGAGAGTCAGCTCGTGTGAGTTCAGTTGTTGTCAGCAGGCAGCAAAACACAGCACTACTTGTTTTTGTTTTTTGTTGCTGTATCAATGGCAGTAACCATTTTCTCTATGTTATGAATTACTTTTAGTTTGAATTAAAAACTAATTACTTTATATCTCACCTCAACATTCTCTTCATTTCAACTCAGGTATATGAACTCTGCTAATTAAACATTTTATACCTTTTAAGAGGTTATAGTTTAAGGCTGGTTAATCAGCCAGCAATGTTTTGGGCCACCAAAGATTATGCTAACATTTTTTTTTTTTTGGTATGTGAAATAAAACATATCATGCAAGGGAAACTTTATTCACAGACGACAACGAAAAAAAAAAATTCTTTTTTTTTTTAACTTTTCTGAGATTTATACATATTTGAGGAGGATTTGAAAAGTGATTATAGATATATCAATCAAGTTGATTCAATAAATACAGTTAGCCCTTGAATAACACGGTTAATGAGTTTCACGCTAATCAAAACTGTACAATTGAGACTTAAGCTTCATATAAAATGGACATTTCTATTCCAAAAGTTTACTTTAAAGAAAAACAATTGCAAAATTTTTAAAACACAGCTTATCCATTTATTTAAGAAAATACTATTTATTCAATCATATGAAAAGATTTACCAACTCTTTTTTTAAAATTATACAGACTCTAAAATATAGTTTTCAATCTACATAACACTCACAATGATTAGGCCAATTGAAATTTAATACATAAAACAAAAATTGCATAAAACACCATAACTAAATGAACTGTGTTAATAGGGAATTTCTGAATATATTAGCACTTTTCAAAGGTTTGTCGCATATTATTCGAGTTTCTGTGCAATTCAAGTACCTTGTTATTCGAGGGATGACCTGTACTTGTGACAAAAGAGGCAAAATGTATACTTACAATGATGTTAAGAGCTTCTTTATACGCTTTGACTAAATGAGTTTGACTTGGATAAGACAAAATAGATCATGCCTGTGTCATGACTTAACATAAATATCATACGAATAGGCAAGGCCATTACCACGAATTTGTCGCCACATAGGACCCCTAGAAAGAAAAAAAACAATGGATATTTCATGCAAGATGATTTTTATCAACAAATAGCTAAATTAAAAATATACTACGATTCATGTTTTCTTAACAGTTCTCAGCCTTTTATGTTAATTTTTACGATTTCACTCCTGCTCCCAATATTTCTTTTCAGATTGTTTTAAAATGTCAAAAGTTTCCCGGTGTTCCAGTTTTTATAACACATATCTGTGGCATTATGGCAGATGTGATATGTCTGGAAAATTCAATTTTATGCTTAAAGTTGTTATGTCACACTTAAAATTGGTTCTTAATTGTGGCAAAAGCTGATATGTGGAATTATGAATAATACTAAGTTACTGGTATTGGCAAATGCTGTTAGTATAAAGAGTTTTTTCTCAACCCTTCCCCAAAATTTAGTGCCTAACTGAAAATTTTCATTGAAGGACAACCATATGCTTGTGGTTGAATATGAGTATTAACTAGAGAATATTTGGATTGAAAAACTTAATTGGGTGATTTTATAATTCACAACAAAAGTTATTTTAATTTGCCGAAAACATGAAAAAATGACATATCAACATCTACCATAATGCCACATATATATATATATATACACTGGAATCTCGATCTATCATTCTTGAAGGGAGTGACTGAAATGAACGATAAATGCGGGAACATAAGAAAGCAATATGACTGTAGAGACTGGATGAAACAAATGACACATACGGGAAAATGATGATTCGGGAAACGATCGATCGAGATTCCACTGTATATATATATATATATAAAATTAATGATATCGGCTGAGGCGCATGATAAACATTAACTTTACACTAAAACTATGTAGCTGAGATGAAACACGACAGGGTAGACGTGGCCAGAGTGATGAGAAGACCATTTCACGAGAGCTGTTAACACATCAGGGAGGTAAAACCACAGAGAGGAGAGACATTGAAGGGACGCACAGAATAGAGATGCAACGCATATTATTTTATTCTGGATTATTCTGCAGACAAATATTATTCAGCCAAACACAGGCACCTTCACAACTGCACACACAATAGCAATGCCACTGGTCCTTTGCCGGGGCAGTCAGAAGGTAGACTTACATTGTAGTATCGTTGGAGCAATATGCAGACATCGGATGAGAGAACGTGGGTTAGAACAGCAAGAGAGCAAGGCAAGGAAGTAATGAAAGCAGTGAGAGTGCAAAAATACTGTGGAGGCACCAACGTGACAATAGGTGTAAACATTTCTTTAATTAGCCAGGGCGATCATCCGACTTGACCACGTGGGCCATAATTCAAGATTCCGAACATGCTATGCAAGCCTCATGGTTTCTGAATCATAGGCACCTGACTTTCATAGCGTGGCTCAAGGGGAAAAGTAGTTAGTTAATTCGTTTATTTGTTGGTCGCAATTTGGAAAAAAGGGACTGTCCTTTATTGAAAATGGAATAATTTAGAATATGCATAAGTAAAAAAGGTGGGCGAAACAGTAATAATGGTAGGGCATCTATATTACATATATATATATATATACACACATACACAACATATTATAAAAATTAACGTAAAAAATTAAAATTAGAATCTTTAAAGAATACATAGTATAGTAAGACCTTCCAACAGTTTCATAACACAAGGTTGTCATGACAATTTTCTAATTTTACCTTAAAAATAACTGCTAAAAGTACCTATCATTTGGAAAAATACTTTTAAGTACACTGTGATCTGTTTTAAATTCCCATTCAGGATTGTTAGCACCTGCAAAAGTATACTAATGAAGTTCTGAACACGAAACAATGTGGGCTGAAAAGCACAATAAACACAAAGGTTAACAGCGAAACCATTATGTTTGTAAGATTCATACCTACTTCTATGTGCATAAGATTATCAACTTTCTACAACTATAGGTACCCATACACATAGAGGAAATCTTTGAGGTTTAGACTGTGCAGTCCAAACCTTGAGGATTTCCCCTAGGGATGTGACATCGATGTCGATGTTTTCAAACATCGATTTATTGAAGCCGATGTGTTTATGTTGTCTCAATGTTTTGTTTTTAATGAAAAAGCCCCATCATAAAAAATTTGGTGGGAGATATGCACAGCAAAGTTTCTCAAGCTATTCTTTACATGATTTGTAGAGATTCTCAACTGATTTCAATTATTGAAGACGAGGGTTTTAAATACTTGTTAAATGTAATAACTTCAGATTTTTTTTTTACTAAATTATTTAAGCCTCCTTCAAGTGAATTATTCTTCAACTTGTAAATAAATATACAATAATTTTTCACATTCAGCAATTTAAATTAGAAAACATCACGGATTTTTTTTTTATGGCTTTGGTGCTATCAATTGTTTTTATAGAAATAAGTTCTTCCTCAATTTTCTGGTAAAAGTAATGAAATGTATCATGGAAATTCTGTGATATGCACTGACTCTAGCAACCCAGTTTTGGTCATTTGTGTCAGCCCAATCAGAGAGTAAAATTAATCCCCTCCACCCCGACTAACCGAAGTAACATTAATGTTAGAGGTTACCTAAACCAGTTTTAAAACTGGATGTTCTAAAACATCGATGGTTTTTGGGCGATGTTTTATTAGCATTGATGTTTTAATAATGAACATCGATGTCTTTTTTGTCGATGTTTGCATCCCTAATTTCCCCATTGTGTGCAGGGAAGCCTTGAGACTGGTGGCGGGATTGTACAGTCCCCGAAATCCCAATCGAAAGCATTTCATGTGGTGCTCGAGGGTTCAGTTGGTGAGGAAATCTTCAAGGAAATCCTGCAGAACTTTTACCTTGAGGATTTCCTGCACATGTATGACCCCCATGAGGTAATTTTTTGGTCAAGGCTGGATGTCAATCCTATTCGAGTTAATGAGATTTAATAACAATTAGGTCTCAGAACTTCATTAAATGATAGCTTATTTTCTGGAGCAAGATAATAGGGATTCTCTTTACACATTTGGAAAGGAAGTTTATTTGTACAAAACAAACAAAACAGTAACCAACTAGCAAATTTGTGACATTTTTGGTATTTTCTGATTAATTGATTAAATTTGATCGGTAAGACCTGGCACCATTTTGAGTACTTTGTGACTTCATTTTATAGTCCCCATTATCAAATGATGGGTAAACAAAAGCTGCCGAAAAAGTTTCAGTTAGGTAACGCTACCATGCTTAAATGATTATAGACGATGTTTAGTGGTGCTGCTTGGCTGAGATATCTCGCACCCTCTTTACCTCGATACCACATTAGTTTAGATTTTGATACAGGACAATAGTTTTTATTTGAACAAGCTCTATACTTGTATTCTTGATTGGGTTTCTAACCCTTATTTACATTGTTTTTGTATTATTAAATTAATTGTTTGTTATGTTTAGCCATGCATCAGAATTCTTTTGATTATTCTTTGATTTATCACTGAACCACTTTGGATTTGCAACAAAGTAATTAGCTTATATACTACAATTTTGACCTAATTTGACAAATCTGGAAAAAAAAAAAAGTCACCATTCTTTGAATTTTTATGAACTTCCACCCAGAGAAATAAAATAAAAAGATGGCAAAAATAGTTCATTATCCTTAAATAACATGAGACAATGTTATAACATCTCCTTTTCTTATGACTGGTGATTATTATCTGGACATGTGACTAGATAATTTCTTTAGCCAGAAATAATACAGACACTTAAGATATGAAACTTAAAAATATATTAACAGATTTTAAACTTCTATACAAAAAAAGCATTCCACCTACCTCACATTGAGTGAGATAACGTTCAAAACTAACAAAGGAGCATAATCGGGGTGAGTCCTTGTTCTATTAGGCAAACGGCACTTTGAATCAAAATGAAGATTCCTATTGCCCGCAATCCGGCTATGAGGCCTTTGGTGACATCAACACTTAATAGGTTGAAGATATTCAGAACACTTCTTAAGATTGGAGCTGTGATAAAAAAACAAAAAAATACTTGCATTGACCTTCAAATATATTATGCAAAATAATAACAACAACAAAGATAAATAATTCTGTGGAAAAGCTTGAAATTCTAACATAAAATTATACTGAATATTCTTTACCAAACAAAAATAAATATAGCTTTTCAATAGGTAAATCTTGCTAAGGATTAAAAATAAAATTAGAAAAAAAGTACTAAACTGTCAAATTATTATACGATTAGATCATATAAAGTAAATTATTTTATGCACTTATTCATTATGAGATGAAATAAAAAACTTTTATGCTACAACGAGAATATCTCAAATTTAAATTTCAACAAATTATTACTATATAACATAAATTTATGAAAAAAAGAATAAATTTTTTAAAAATTTAAATTATCAAATATTGTATGATTAAAGAGTATTTGTATGCACTTATCCATTATAGTGGGTTGAAATAAAATATTTTTATGCAACAATAAACAGAATCATCAATTTAAATTCAACAAATTATTACTATGTAACTTAAATTTATTGAGCAAAAGAATGAATATTAAAAAAAATAATAAATAAATAAAAATAAACTGTCAAATTATCATATGATTAGAGAGTATAAAGTAAATTATTTTACGCATTTAATCATTATGGGTAAAATAAAACACTTTCATGATATAAACAGAATTTCCCAATTTAAATTTCAACAACTTATTACTATATAACAACTTATGAGAACACGAGTAAAAAATTTTTTTAATTACTTCATGAATGCAGGTGAAATAGTTTTGGGTAAGAACTCTGCAACCAAGCTTGTTCAGGCTCTACTTTCTGTTTCATACTTTCCAAATTCAAAGCCAAATGAATAATCATTTTATCCGGCCTGGTGATACCTTCTCGGATTTCATTCAATTTTGACACAACCTTGAAATATAAAGTAATGTCAACTTAAAAGACTTCAGATTTAGGGGAGGAGAAAATTAGTGATCATACAATACAGTTGTTCTCTTCAATATCAGAGTTACATACATAATCAATATTTACGATATAATTGTCTCTATATTTCAACTGAACACATATTAAAAAGTTTCTGATTTTTATAAATAAAATATCATAAAAACCCAGCTACATTGATGTTTTTAGCTTGATACTATGATGTACAAGAAGTCAGAAAGATGCATGCTACCTTTCTACTACAATACAAAAACAAAAACAAAAACAACAAAAAGGAAAACTCATTGTCAGATTATCCTTTTTTTTTCCAAATAGTGCATATTTTTGCCAAGTTATGTAGCCAGTTCTCAATTTTCTTAAACTAATGTAACCGCATTGTGCTGATATTTATTAAATTCAGACCTTAAAATCATTCGTAGTTCATAGAGCTTTGGAAAATATATAAATAAGTTTTTAAAGACTCTTTCAGCAGATTTTAGAACCTTTATGCTACAATGACCTTTTTTCTTATTTTCAAATTATGATGTCACAAAGTTAGCATTTTCACTGCATTATTAGCATTTTTACTGGAAAATTTTGAAGAAGTAAAATTTTGTTCTTTCCACCACGATATCTAAACACACATTTTACTTTAAATTCTGCTAGAAATACACAAGTCAAATACATACCTCATCGGGATTGCTCTCAAGCTGCTTCAAGAGTTTATTGAGGAAAGCATGTTGCCTAAATACACTGGAAGACCACTGATTACTATCAGGGCGGAAACATAAGTTTTTCAATCATAGATTTGACCACTGAGCTACCACTTTGTTTTATAGAAGGTACATCAGTAACCATTATTAATGGTACAATTTGATTCGGGATGGTTCGATAGAAATTTGGAAAAGGATCTCACGAACCCATTGAACAGATTGAACATACTTCTCCTCCTCAACCTGAAATAGGAATTTCAGTTGTGAAAACAGACAGTCACTTTTAGAGATTTAAGGCTACAGTACCCTAAAAATGACAAAAATATCGAATTTTTTTTAATTGCATTTTTCAATGGTCCATACTATTGTGAATCTTGACTCCAAATTGTAGATCTGAAATCCAAATAGTTTTAAAGATTTGAACTTTTCTGAGTGTTGTCAGTCTCAAAATGTGACAGCTGAGGGGGCGTGGTTAGTTTTGTTTTGATTGTTTTGATTTGATCATTTTGATTTGAAGCAAATATTCTTATAATTATTCTTATAATTAATTAAATAAAATAATTTGGAATGAATGAACTCCTTGGCTGAATCGGTAATAATTGCAACTTTTACTACTCAAATCGTTTCTGTTTGTTTACGTTTTGATTCTATTTGAGAGATCATTACTGTCTATCTAATACATAAAAAGGACTATTTCAAGACCAGTATTAGATTTTACACAAAGTTTTATCAACTTAGAAGCTTGTATTGAAATATTTTGTTGTTTTTATACATTTTTTTCATTGAGAAAATACACGACCAAAACGTTCTCGCGTTGCTAAGAAACATGTGTTGAAGAGATGGCAGACAAATGTAAACAGTAATTCTAAAACTCATCCTTCTGCAGATACAAGTGTGAGAATTCAGAGATAAATGTTTTGAAAACAGGTATTGTGGATAACATTCAACATATATCTGCTGCATCAAATATATTTTTGTTGATAGTGAAAACTTGAATAATTTATTTACAAATTTGCTGTGCAGCTCTTGTTATAGTGCATCTTTGAAGCTTTGTAGAAAGCTGGTTATTTTTAATTTGCATTATTTATTATCAATATTTTGTATATGTGTATTGTCTTTACAACTTTCAGGAAATATTAGCTAAATATCAGCTAATCTGTCATTGTCGTTAACATTGCTATTGATATTGTGCAGAAACATATTTGAATAAGAAAATATATTCTATTATATTGAGTTAAAATTATGTTTTAGTACATCTTATAAGGGGAATAACATATAAAAAATTAGAGCTCTACAAACATTTTTAGTTTTTGTTTTTTGCCTTTACAAACTTTAAATGCATTTTTCTCAGACTTTTATTTTGTTGATGTTAGTGTTTGCTATTCCCTAAGGATTTTTTTATTTGAAGATGGAGTCTTGAAATTTTTTGTACACTTTATATATATGTACTACAATAATTAGTATTGTATTTAGATCTGAGGGTTATAGTTATTTTTTTTTAAATGTCGAAGTTAATATTTCGAAATTTTTCGTGTTTTTTTTAGGTTTCGCTACAAAATTTTTTTAAAAATTTAAAAAAAGTTACATTTAATCCATACTAACTTTTGTTCCCATAATCCAATGAATAAATCACTTAAAATAACTAAAAATATTGAAAATTAAAAATGTTATAAAAGTTTAAAAAACTTCAAAATTTTAAAAAAACTTTAAATTTTAAAAATGGTGCTTGCTAAAATGATTTTTTTTTTTACCAGAATTAGTTTAATTTTATAATCTCAAACAAAGTCATTAATTTTTTTATTGTAACTGTCTCCAAAAAAATTTTTGAAAAAGGGTACTGTGTAGCCTTAAATCATTGCCGCAATTTCAAAGAACGAAAAATTTGTCCATCGAAGTTAAATTCATATCAAACTTACTTATGCAGTAAATATAGATAAAAATACTACAGCAATTATAGAAATAAAATCTACACAGAATTACTCCATATATATATATATATATATATATAACAAGGAATTTTAAAAGGGGAAAAAATGAAATCTAACAATGATAAAATAGTCTTCTACCAAATACACATAAAGATATACTTAACAGAAAGCTAAACCCATATAAGAAGGAGAGTTACTTCATTTCAGGGCTTTTAAATCTTCATTTAGGAGTATCTATATTTTATAATAAATTCCTTTATATATACATATATGTAACAAGAAAACACATCTTCCGAAATTACTTTTAAAGCATATTCTCCTTTTAATAAAGCATAACCCCTCTTCCAAATTTCAACCTAAAAAATAATGTAAGTTATAACTTATATTAGCCCTGCAGATCATTAAGAAGGCATTTGAAATATATGAATTCCATAACATCACCATATCTGGCCCGAACCGAAAACCTCATTAAATTTGTTTATAATAAATAAGTCCTGTTTCCAAATTCTTCCTTTTGGTAAAACACAAATCTAGCAATCATCAGTGCATGATCTAGCAATTAGTTAATCCCCGGGAGAACCATGACGTGGACACGTGAACTCCATGAGACAAAATTCATCCAATTCAAAAATAAGTAATTTAGGCCCTCTGGTGTCAATATCACCAAACAGTCATTTAATATTCTACTGAACAGAAGACTTTTCTCTCTTTCCACCTTCTTGTTGCTGTCCACAGATGCCAGAAGCCCGTGGTCACGACGCCTCTTCACACTTAACTTTGCCATGTAAAGCACTTCTGTTAACACGTCCCGTCCTGGCAGGGATGCTGGACAAGTCCAGTGGCCACACTACAGCTATAATGCTTTCCGAATGCTTACTGATAAAATAAAAGTGATTTCCCGGATAATGTCTGTGATTTGTGTATCGCTTCTATGGCTCCATGCGTGTGTTTCTCTCCTAAATTTCTTCATTGTTTTCCTGGATGAACACTTTGCCCAACTGCATCTCTCCAATAGTTGTATTCAACCTATTTCCCCATTGTGATTATTATTATCACACACACATATATGTAATATATATATATATAATATATGTATTTATAAAATTACTATACATATATATATACATATTATAACCATATATATATCTATATATATATATATATATAACATATATATATCCATATATTATATATATATTATATATATAATATTATATATATATAATAGTATTATAAATATATACATATATAATATACTATATCTATATATCATATATAATATATATATGATATATATATATGTATTTATAAAAGATATACATATTATATATGATATATCTATACACTATTATATATATATGATATATATAACATATATTATATATACATATATATATACATATACATATATAATGTACACACACATATATACATATACGGGCGTCCCAAAAAACCTTAACACATTTTAAAAATTTATACAAAAAAAAGTATATAAGTAAGAACTGGAAATTCACAGATGTGTCCCCATATACATTAAAGTTTCTGTGCCAAAAAAGTTGAACAGGTGGTGCTAGTGTTCCATGAAAGCAAAAGTTGTAAAAATGGCTACTCCATCAGAGAAAGCAATATGTGTTGGTTGGTATTTCAAACCAGAATCTGTTATGCAAGTGCAATGAAATTTAGAAAAGATCCTCCAATTCATAACAACATCTTCCAACAGTGTCTGCAAATGGGAATTGGCCTTAATAATCTGTTGTAGTGTGTTGAAGAACTCAAAAGACAAATAATTTCTGCAATTTCATGTGTTACAGAATCCATTTTGGAACGCATGTATGCTGAGATTGATCACCAACTAGATGTTCTCCATTCCACAAAAGGTGCACATATTGAAATTCATTGACTACACTAAAAAAACTATAATATTTAAGGAAACACATATGTGAATTTCTAGTTCCTACTTTGTGTACTTTTTTTGTTATAAATTTTTAAAATGGTCAAGGTTTTTTGTACATATATATATATATATATATATATTACTTACACACACAAGGAAAAATATTTCTCACTGTCAGACTACAAAGTTTTTTATATGCCCAACAGTTTTCCCTAGAATAGAAATTTTTCAATCTAAAACCACAATTTTTTTCTACATAACATAAGGGAAAAAATATTACAGAAAATTTGCTACACAATGTTTACTTATTAAAACTTCAAACAATAAGTAAAAAAAAGTTTTAAGTGCAAATTACTAAGATTTTTCAAAACAAGATGCACTTCAGGATCTAGATGTTTAAAATATATCCTTTTAAAAGAAAACCTCATGAGAATTTCAAAATATTAATCCCCCTGCATCATTTAAACCTTACCAGTCCCTTTAGCTTACAAGAGACCACACACCTTAGCACAAAAATATCTCAAAATAATAATTCTCTCATTTATTGCATATCTAATTGAATTCCATATTGACATTTAATGAATTGGAAGCTTACTAACAGGTTCTTAAAAACAAAACAACTTTATTTTCTCCCCTTATTTTAACATTACTAGTACCCACAGTTAACAAGACCTTGTGGCTTAGCACAGATATATTTCAAAAGAATACAAACCATTGGTTTTATTGCATTACTATTTAAATTTCACATTAACATTATGCCTACTGGAAGCTTTCTAATAGGCAATTTCTTCAGATGTACCGATAAGGTGTTAAATATTCTAGATCAACATTTGCAAAATAAAATACTCACTAGACCAGTGATTACCCACCTTTTTATACTTGAGTACCACCTGAAAACTTCGTCTCAGGAGGTTGTGGCATACCACTGATTATGTTATAACTTTTTAAGGGGGTTAAATAAATACTATACACATATGAATAACTTTACAAAATATATTAAGTAAAAATAAACCAAAATACAGAAAATAAATCCATAAAATTAGAAAAGGCCATTTATATGTAATTGTTATTAACAAATGGCAAATACAATTTTCCAACACTGTACTTATTAATATCGAATCCTTCTGCATACCACCTCAAATGCTCTTGCGAACCATCAGTGGTATATATACCACGAGTTGGGAACCACTGCACTAGACAAACTTTAAAACTAAATAATAAAATTAAAATAAAATGAATATCCTCACCATCAAATGCAAACAAATAGTTTGGGCATAGCTTGCACAGAAAAATCTACGATAACCAAAACCTAATGACGCAGATATGGCAATCGTGTCTTCAGCTAGCTGCTTCACAACTTCTTCGTATGGCACAATTTCTACAGAATGAAGCCACAATTTTAAATGAAACATTCAATGCAAAAGTTAAACTATGAAAATATAATAAAAAATAAATAATTTGTCTATATCAGAGGTGGGAGACATTTTTGCTAATGAAAGTACATGTGATTCTACACTTAAGATTTAAAAGAAATTTATAATTTATTGAAAATTTACACATGTCCACAGACCAATTAGTGGCCTGTATACTGTGAGCAGACCACCACTTTGTCACAAATAAATGCTACTAAAGAGAATTAATTGACTACCTTTCTTACATCAATTCTTACATGAAATAAATCGTGGAAGCATTTAATTAGTTTTTGATAAACATAAGAAATTATGTCACTATCAAAATGAGTATGACAAACAGAAGATGGAAGAGTAAAATAAATTTTGTCGGCTTCCATATATGCCATAATTTAATCATATTATATGAAAAATGGATGATGTGTGTGCACAAGTTTTAAACCACTGACATACAAATAAAAAAGAACTTGATGCAGTAAAAAAAAAGTTGCTTAATGTATTTCAACTTAACCTGTCATGTCAGCTTTAATATTGAATACATATAATTATATTTCAGTAATATTTGATTTATACATACACTAAAAGTAAATTTAATCAACAAAAAATTCTTGTTGTCTCAGATATGTCAATGTTTACAATGACTTAACAAATAAATGATGTATTCCAGATATCTTATAATGTCAAGGGGTTCATTATCCCACTGTTGTCTTTCAAATTATTCTTTATCTTCAATACATATAAAAATTCTTGAACAGTGATTAATTTAAATTTAGCTTTTCGTGAATTAATCAATTGATCATCACATCCCCTATAATAAATATTGCTAAGTCTGTACATCCTATTATCTGAATACTGAATGTGATAACACATTAAAATGTTTCTAATATAATATAGCAATATACTAATATTAGTGAAAAAATTACAAATTTATATTTCATTATTATATTATCCAAATTTATATTTCATTAGTTGTATACATTATCTAGTATATTATCTCTCTCAAAAATATAAATATACAAAAGAATAAAATAATGACATATAAAATAAGATAACCCATTAGCTGTAAAAAATATATTTATTCTACAATGAAAGTATTGCTCATATTAAAGTTCAAATTTTCTCACAAATAGAGTCTTATAACATGATCAAATATTAAAGTAAACACTATATATACCTCCATTCCTTTTAATTGCACATTCATCTAGAAGTTCAATGAAAAATGGCAAATACATGCGACTCTCTAAGGATAAATGGCTGGTGTCTATCAAAACAAACAACTGTAAAGGAAAACAAAACAGACTTGCTGAATTAATTACATCCCCATGAAAATATTAATAATTGCATATAGTCTTATGTTATCACACATACTTTCATGTTATACAGTCATACCTCGGTACTCATTGCAATTTGAAGCAAAAAAATTGCTTCCGTACTCATAGCATTTCAATGCTTCGGTTCTTGTCACCTATGCTAAAACAAGTATGAGATATGACGGTGCCCCCACATTGTATCCTCCCAGACAAAAAGAAAAACTTAATTAGGTTGAATTATGAAATTTTATTCAAAAGTATCCCCCCGATAAAGCTCTAGCAAGCCAAAATGTAGACTTGTTTAATGATCAAGCAATGCATCACTTTCGAAACATTTTGAAACATACACAGAAGCAAGTTAAAATTGATAGGTTTGGAGTAAACTTCTTTAATCTGAGTCTTCAACAGGGATTGGTGGTGTTAGGAGAGAAAGAATCCCCATGCAAGCACCTGATGTTTTATTGGAAGGAGACTCCCCTTCCAAGCAATAACCTCTCTCCTCCCCTACTTCGCAACTATCCCATTAGGACATCAACTTCTTTTAGAATAAATTTTATTTTATTTGGAAGATAAATTTAAATTTATTTTATCTAATTGGAGTATCTTATTTTATCTAATTGGATTTAAGTATTGTTTTAAATTATGTCTGTCTAGTTTAAATATTTTGTATCAAAAAAACAACCCCATCAATTTATAAATTGCCCAGTAAAATATGAAATTTCTGATTCTCAGGAACAAATTAATTCAATTAACACTACTCCTTATGGGAAAATATTGTTCAGTACTCGTTGTGCCTTCTGGAACCAATTACTGATGAGTACTGAAGTACCACTGTACTAGTATTCAGTTAATCATGATCTTTCTCAGAATTTATGCTATTTGCTCACTAAAATTTCAATTTCATAAGCACTGTAATGTTTGGATATTAAATAAATAAATAATTCAAAATAACAGAGATCAATGTATTTTAAAACAGGATAAAAAAATTTTAACGTATAGATAATACTACCTTTTCCTGAATTTGAAATGAATAAAACAAAATATATACATACCCTAACAAAATTTGTCTGGATGCAATCAACTTGAAAGCGACACGGCATTTTACTAACAGAGTAGGGAACATCATCTCCTTCAGATTCTCGAGCATTGCAAGTTCTTTTGATTGGATGAAATTTTATAGATCTCACAGATGGAACTGAAACTGATGTTAAAACTTCTCTAGGAGGGGGTATCTAAAAGAAGTAACAAACAAGAAATTTTTTTGTTGGGGATTTCAAAATCAGTAATTTCACATTTAGACACTGATATAATACAGTTGGCTCTCTGTTTAACGATGATCTTTATTTAAAGACGATATTTCCCAGTCCCGGCACCTCCGACGTTATGGGAAATGTTATATTTTCACAAATTCTGTTTAAGGGCGATCTCTACTTAAGGACGATTTTTCACGGTCCCTTGAAAGTCGTTAAACAGAGAGCCAACTGTAATAATAATAAAAGTAATTAAAACTTCGGTCCTGATCATACAACTTTCTTGTTAAAACTAGGTACTTTTTCTTCAACAGTGCGCAAAACTTACAGGCACACAAAACAGTCAATGCTCTAGTAAAATTTTATGTAATTCAAGAAACAGGGTAAAAAGTAATCAAAACGATAACTTTATCTCAGGCTAATTTACTCACCTTGAAATGGAACTAACAAGAAAATAAATACTGTTTTAAATTTTTTCTGAACATTGTTATAACCATAGCATACAGACATTAAAAAAAAGTATCAAAATGACAACTTTATCTCAGGCTAATTTACTCTCTTTGATATGGAACTAACAAAAAAATAAATACTGTTTTAAACCTTTCCTGAATATCATGTTAACCATATCATACAGACATTAAAAAAAAAAATTATCAAAATGACAACTTTATCTCAGGCTAATTTACTCTCTTTGAAATGGAACAAGAAAATAAATACCATTTTAAATCTTTCCTCATAGCATACAGACATTCAAAAAATATTTTAAAGGGCAATCGAACAAAGAGCATCATTAAATTCTTCACATTAAATATAAAACATAAAAATCAAATCAATTTATTTACCTCATTAGTTTCAATAGCCTTTTTTAAAATGTCTGCCTTTTCTTTTAATCCATCAGAACCTAACCTTTCTTGTTGTTCTTTAACTCTTTCTTTTTCCTCTTTGGCCATCTTTTCAGCTAGTTCAGAACTAGGAATACCTAAAATCTAATGTGTTTAAAAATTTGATTAATTGATGTACATACAGATTTAGAGGGTAAAACATATAAAGATAGGTATTTACAATGGTAAAAATTAACCTCAGATACCTGCTTAAAATAGAGTAAATAAACACGTTATACTTACAGCGACATAATTTCCATCCAAAATATATTTTTTCAACAAATCAATCCAAAATTGCACATCTTTTTCAAACAATTTTTCGATTGCTGGGATCTCTCTAACTCTATTCTCAAGCTAAAAATAAAAAAAACATAAATGTTGATACAATTATCAACAACATTTACATAATACTATGACTGCTACAATTATTTTTAAGTTAACCAAATAATAATAAAAAAAAATTAAATGAAAAGAAGAGTATTAACTTGCTTTTTCCTAGCATTTGTTTTCTGGACATTATACATGAATGTGCACGTATGTATAATACTTTGTTTCAAGGCATTTAATCTGTAAGTTAAAGCAGTGGAGAGCAAACTATGGGTCCTGGGAGGGAAAAAAACTGGAGGGGTCTTGGAACGTTATAAAATTTCTTAAAATGCTATACATTTTCTATACTGACATATTTTTAATATTTTTATTTGAAATTTTTTTATAAGTTAAAAAATATGTATGATATCGTTACATAAGGTGTCAAATTACAGGAACAGCCCACCTCATAGACATGGAAATCCATGTATCTCAAGTACACTAATATTTAAATGTCACATCATTTCAGTTCAAAATATTAATCGGAAATTTTTTTTATTTTGTGATATTTATTTCCGATTCCTTCAAAATTATATGTTAATTTAGTGTATATTAATGGAAAACTGCCACATGATGTAACTGATCATGATGATTTAGGGAAAAAGCTATACAATTCCCATCATTTTCTGTATATATATATATACACTAGGGGGCTTCGCCCCTAGGCTCGCTCCTCTGTTAGGGCTAATAGCAAGATACATAGGGGTGATTCTTGGGCAATGCAACAGCTTCCACCCATTTACTGTTGTCACCCTTATGCGAAGAGGAATCACTGTTGAATCATCAGTGTTGAATTATCAGCTATAAAATTCAATTAAAAATCAAAATTTTAAGATAGAGACTTGAAATAAGGTTCATATGAATAAGAAAGCTTTCATCTTCCAGATGATGTAAATATTTTCTTTGTAAGATAAAAACTCGAGGAGCATTGATATTACATCCACATATGTGACGATATTTCTTGAAAAACTGTGTTTCATTTTTTGATGAAAATATTAGCCTGTTTTAAAATATTTTTAAACAAATGAGGTCTAGTTTGAAAGAGAAATGTCTGTAGTCTTAGATTGTAAGAACTGTTAGAAAAAAAGCTGTTTTTCCCCCAAGGCATTTTTACTAAGTGAGCCGTATGTTTGACGTCACCAATACCGTTGATTGCATCACCCATCGATAGCTATGATGCAATCATCAACCCAGTGACGTACACCTTCGTGATGGTAGACACTTTAACCGGAACTTTAACCTCATGAAAATATTTGCATATTTTCACAGCCGAGCGTGCCACCAGATGGCGACACACACACCAGCCATGTATAAAAGCCGCAGCAGCTAGGCAGCTGTGTAGATGGTTCGATGGTTAGCTGGTAGGTAGTTAGTTAGTTACCCGAAGCCTGTGACAGCCAGCAGTTATGCGCTAGGCAGAGGCACTCTCGATGCACGCAATGCGAGGAAGCAAAAAGCAAGATAGTTTACAACGCGCTTGGTGAACCACACTCTGCTACCAGATCCTATCCAGGCATCTCCAGAAGTCACCCAGTTCTCCCATATAGCCAGACTTCTGCATGGACGAATCCCCAGCTGAGCACCAGCAGATATTTCCAGAACCTTTTGGGACCGTGTCCGGGCAACTAGCATCGGAACTTGGTATCTGCGTATGTTTACCCGTACAGAGATAAAGTACACAAACGTCAACCAGGTTGTACCGAACTTTTAATTTTTACTTCACCTCCGTTTAACTTACGTTAAGTAAACTTTGAAGTCAAGAAGCTTTACCTTATGTTATAAACGACTTTTATCTTTATTTCTGAATGTTGTTTGCTTTTGTTTTTAGTGTCCGCTAATGAATAAACGTTAGCTTATTTTTAAACTATTTTTGTTATTCTTGTATGTTTGCACACCACACACTATTTCCGGCTAATATAGCTACTTTTAAGAAACATATCGGGTTATCGTCCACCTTCCACTGCAAGCCAATACGACTCTGTAACCCCAAGCCATATGTATAAAGCTATTGGCACTTTTAGCCATATTACATGAGTAGGGATTCGGCATTCCTGCCAAATCACCTAACAAGAACATCAAAATTCTACGATCATTTTTTGGCGAGTTATCGTAATCTGAAGATGAAACAATATTTTCCCGCAAAACATAAAATTTAAAAAAAAACTTAAAGTGCGACAAAGATGAGACATGTCTTACTTTGTTCCCCACATTTTTCTGCATCTATTGGTATCGGTCTTGACCCCATACCCCCAGCGGTTTCGGAGGAGATAGCGTAACAAGCTTTTGACAGTGATGGTGGGAGTTACTTTTTTTAGAATATATATATATATATATATATATATATATATAAATGTGTGTGCATGTGGTTTTCTTATGCTAAATCTTTTATTTTTCATCACTGTTCTGTTTATAGTAAATAAACCATTTTTATATTAAAGATTTTAGTCTTATTTCATCAATTATATTAAGCTGTACCAAATTGCTTTGAACGCTAATAGATGCTGGATAATGTGTCAATTCATATCCGATCCAACAATATCTCCCTATTATTTTGTCACCATATGATTGTTAAAGATTTAGTTTTAAAAGAATGTGTGTTTTTTGTTGTGATTCTATTAACTCAAAACTTGAAAAAAACTTTTCCTACACGCTCAGCAGAGTGAGGAAAAATAGTTAAAAGAGTCATACAGTTTGATAAGATTTCATATTTGGGATGATTGAATCCATATTACATATACTAAAATTTTGGAATGATTTAGTTGGACAGAGACACATCCCGATTCAATCAAAATAATCACCACTTGTATCATTTTACATTCATTAATTTACATAATTAAATTATGCTTATAATGAGAAATAAATAATAATTTTTTCCCTATATTTTTTACAAAGGAAAAACAGATTTTGAGACATTTTTGGAGGAAAAAAAAAAAAAAAAAAGCCATATAACCATAAGGTTATTGAAAAACCCAGATCTGGGTTTAAAAACCTGTGTCTGGGAGCCTTTTCATTACAGATACTCATTTAACATGGTAATATTTTTGCTCAAACAGCAGATAACAAGAGGAATTTAGGGATCTGCACACATGAAAATAAGAGGTAAGAATGAGTCAATATTCAAACTGATAACTAAATATCCACGCTTCATTCTTAGGGGTGTGTTGTCAGGCTTGATCCAAAGAGTATTATTTAGGCAGCCATTTCTGATTTTTTGTTTGCTTAATATTGAGTGATGTCAGGGAATTATAAAATGAGGGTCAGCCAATACACACATAAACATATACAGTGGTACCTTGACTTACGAGTTTAATTCATTCCATGATGGAGCTCGTAACTCAAAATACTTGTATCTCGCAATTTTCCCCAATGAAATGAATGGAAATGCCATTAATTCGTTCCGGGTTCTCCCCAAACACTGCAATTTTTTGTTACATGTTTTTAAATAAGAAAAATGTGCTTATAAACGACAAAAATTTTTCCCCAATGAAATGAATGGAAATGCCATTAATTCGTTCCGGGTTCCCCCCAAACACTGCAATTTTTTGTTACATGTTTTTAAATAAGAAAAATGTGCTTATAAACGACAAACATTGTATAAAAATGCAATACAATAGAATGTACTGCAATAAATTTGTTTTATTAAGTGCAATGTACAACATTTACCTAGGAGATCAGATTTGAAGATGCTGATGGAAAAGGAGGAGAAAGGCTGAACTGAAAAATTAAATCTTACTCGTTGATTTTTGACTTTTTCGCCCTGATTTCCTCACTTTCGCTTTTATTATCAGCTACTCTCTTAAAGTGAACGAGTGAGACACGGAAGCTGGGCGATTGTTGCATCGTTCACTGTGGCTGCAATGTCCAGATTCTTCTTCTTGAAGAATGTTTTCTCAGAATCTGTAGAAGGGGGAGAGCTTGCGATCTTAGGACCAGGGTCATCCCATCCCTTAGACCCCATGGGGAGTTCCAGTGTGGGAGGGAATTGGAGCTATCTCTCTGCGAGAGAGGTTGGGCGCTGTTTGGTTTCAGAGGGCGACTCACTTTTAGGCAGAGCAAGCTGCCCCGGGTGGTAATTGTTGAGTGTTAATCTCGCGGTTTAAGACTGGATAGTAGTCACAGAATAATATGTATACAATTGTATAATAATTGTACATAAAGGTTGTAAATATTATATGCTTCTTGTGTTCTCATTTGATGAGACATAACATGACATTCGCTGCTCAAACTAGATGTGGGATATCTGAAGCTTGCTCGTAACTTGAAGCAAAAAATCTACCAAGAGAATGCTTGTATCTCAAAAAACTCGTAAGTCAAGGTACCACTGTATTTTCAAAGCATTTGATAAATGCATGTATAGGGAATAAAAAATGAAATACCTACATCTTCAAGAGCAGAACCATACAGAAAATCTCCAATCAGACAATTTGCCAAATGATCGTGAGGGTTGTTCTCCATCTATTTCATAAAAAGAATGGAGATTTAATCTTTAATACAAAAAATAAATAAATAAAAAATCTGTCACTATCTATTTTATACATTTCAGTTCAACAAGCAAAATATTAAAAATATGATAAACCAAGAACATTTTTTGGCAATAGTACTTACATTACTTAAAATGTACAGCTTTTTCTTCCTAATAAGATTAGTCATGCGTTTCATATCAATCTCTTCTTTGCCATCTACCACATCTTTCAACAAAGCAAACAGTCTAAATGTAAAGACAAATTATGAATACCAGTCCATTATACAGAAGAGGAAACACATGTAATTGTACAATAAAGAAATATATAATTGAATGGAATTTAATGGATCCTCATCCATTTTCATTAGTAGACTCCCGCAATAAACAGCTCTAAACTACAAAATAATCCAAGAACCCCTCTCATTTAAGGACAAACAATAATGCTTGAGAATTTATTCGGTGAAAACATTCAAAAGGGAGGAGGAGAGATTATATGAGACACTATAAATAAAGTTACTGCTGTGTTCACAACTTAAAAGCTTTGCCAGTAAGGCTGTAATCTGAAAGTCATACACAAATTGGAACTGACGATATAATTGGCATGATGAGCATCTTTGTAAATCTACATTAAAAGAGAATTAGAATATTTAATTTGACAGATAAGAATTACAAGAGGGTAGTCAATAAGAATTTTTATTTGACAAAAAAAAAAAATGGCATAAAAAATTAACCCCCCAAAAATTGTGACTACTTAGACAGAGAGCCATTTTATAAAATACTCAAAGGCCAAACTAAAACATATTTCTACAGTAAAATGTACTCTTTCAAAACACAAAATTCAACAAGCACATACTTTTCTTTCAACTCAGTCAATTTCTCAACAGGTACACTGGAAAAATGCAAATAAACGCATGTCTCTGAATTTTCAATAATTTGATAGTCCACCTAAAAAAAGGCAAAGGTGATACTGAGGGATTGTACATATATAAATGATATAACATGAATAAAAACAAACAGATAATATTTAGCATAATTAAAGAATTTAATAATTACCCTACAACAGATGATCAAAATTAAAATTGAATACATGTATATACAGTGGAACCTTGATCCATCATTTTTAAAGGGACCTATAGTACTAAATGATAAATGCAGGGAGACTATGGATGCAGGAACATAACAAAGAGATATTATCATTGGGACTGGATGAAATAAACAACACATACGGGAAAACGATGGATTCAGGGAATGATTGATCAAGGTTCCACTGTATTTTCAAATGCCAGGAATGGTTATTAAAAACAATATTTTATATTCTTTTGATACATTTTACAAAAAAGGCCTTTTTTCAAGCAAAACTGAATAAAATTCAGTATTATGAAACTATCGAGCTATTCAATATCACTGTCCTGATAACTTTACCATTTCTCCTAGACACTCTGGATGTCTGCAGATGGTCATCTTAGTTTGCATTAGTGTTACAAGAATTACAGGGGGGGGAATGTTCCTGAACCTGTGTGATTTCTCCATGACTTCCAGGAAGAGAGGGACCTAACGGCTTCTCTTAACAAGGGTTCCAAGAAGAGGTCAGCATACTTCATCCCGCCTCCCCATATTTTCGTAGAACAATTCCAGAAAATAAGATTTGCGTATTGGAAACAACCCTAACCCAGATAGAAAAGCCATTTGTCCCTAACCCTTAGAATATCTGTAGATGGCCATCTTTGTTTTAGCATTCAAAGAATCACAGAGGGTGCATTCCTACACCTGTGATTTTTGTTGGATTTCAGGAACAGAAAGAGGAAAAGAAAAAAACCAAAGGCAGCAAGGACTCTAGAGAAATGCCAGCATACTTCTGCCACCCCCCTTCTTTTAAGGGGAGTTCCAGCAACTAAGAAATAGCTACTGGTATGAAATCCAACCTATGACTTTATGCCAAGTGTTTTGGAAGCCATGTACAAGATGGCTAATAACAGTCCATTGAGCTTTGGGAGCCCATTGAAATCCAAAAATGAGGCAGACTACACAAATAGTCCTAACTTATAACCTTATATTAAGTTTTTTTTTTTTTTTTTTGGGGGGGGGGGGAGGGCAGGCACTTGTTATCCAGTGAGTTTTGGGAGCCCAATGGAAATTTATAATACGGGAGAATGCACAAAAATTAAGCTTTCCCTACCAGAATGAGACAAAGGAGGATGAACCATAGTCAGGAACAAACTGTGTTGCCCTTACAAACACATCTTGAGATAACAAAATAAGCAGAGAAAATAAGCAGAGAAGAAGTAAACCCAGGCTTCTCTTTCCTATACAGTGGTCCATGTCACTACATCAGCTATGTCCTTAAAATGGTAGTATTACTTTAAACTTTCTCTATACATTTAAATAAATATGAGAAATAATTTATAATAGAAGTTCCTTATCCATGGCTCTGCACATAGAATGAGCTTTATTTTTCACCTTTGTTTAAAAAAAATGTCTATCAGTAAGTATTTAATGTTGATGCAACTAACAACATAACAACTTTATTAATATAAAAAAATCAACATTTATCTAAAAAAAATGTAAAAAGTGATAGCACTGAAGCTACAGAACCATAATAGCCTACATATTTAAAAAAATATATATATTAAAAAGGGATTTGATTGACACTCCAACCATTGATGAAGTCCAATTGATAAATGAAAATAACAAAGCAGCAGGCCCAGATACAATACCAGCTGAATTGGTAAAATATGCTGGAGGCAAACTGACAGCAATAATTTTTGAACCTATATTCTTAATATGGGAAAAAGAGACCTTACCAAATGAATGGAAACTTGGTGTCCTATGCATAAAAAGGAAAAAGTTTTGGAATGTAAAAATTATAGAGGATTAAGGCTACTATGCATCACTTATAAAGTGTTTTCAAATATTCTATTTAGCCATCTGTTGTCTATCGTCAATAGTCTCATTGGAGATCACCAGTGTGGTTTTCGAAAAGGACGTTCCACGGTTGACCAGATTTTCCCGTTGAGACAAATTTTGGAGAAATGCAAGGAATATGGAATAGACACACCACCTGTTCATAGATTTTAGAGCAACATATGACAGCATAGATAGATCAAAGTTGCAAAAGGCTCTGTCAGACGTATAATGAGTTTCAGTATCAGAGAATTGAGATGTACAAATAAAAACAAAGAGACAAGTGAACAGAAAATAAGATTTTTTGCTTACTTGTCTTTTTGTTGCATTAATATTATGTTTAGAATACAAAAAAATTCTACAAAGTCTAAACACTTAAATGTGAAAAATTATATGCAAAGTATGGATTAGCAGGCAAGTATAATTGATAAAAAATTATTTTAATGGGATAACAGATATCAACAACATATGGGAAAACACAAATCTGTGGGACAGCAAATGGGAATATCACATTATAAATAAAAAATCTATATATTTAAGTTTCTAAAGTGATTCTTTGGGCAGTCCATGAGAAAAAAACTAATGCATCAATTTTCTTCATTTTTGTCTTAAATGAAAGATTTTAATCTATAGATGTGTCAAATTTGGTTTTTGTAACCACAATTATTAATTAGTGATAATTTACAGTTAAAAAAATTGCTATCTGTGCATCCTCAGTGACATGTTTAAATCTGGCTTTAGATACTTATTAAGCACAAGCCACATAAACACGTTAATATGTATATTCCGAGGAATCTCTCTAGCTCTCTCTGCCATTTATATTTTTAATTATATATAGAAATAAACCTGACAGAAATTGTTCATTTTGTACTGTTGAATAACCATATCTTTTTAATGCGTTGAATAGTAATTTTTTAAAGTATATTCCTCTATTCTTAATATTATGATTTTCTATGGTTTTGTAAAATTTATGTATGTTTTCTATGTGTTTCGTATAATTTGTGTATTAGTACATTTTTTTACTATCCAGCTGTCATGTTTTGACGGGTACCAACTAGTTATTTATAATGGGATAACAGATATCAACAATATATAAAAATTGTTAAATAAAATTGTTTTCTCTATATATTTAGTATTTCTTTATCTTATAAATTCACTTATTTTTCAGTACAAAATATGTATAAATTTCACAAATACCCAATTGTGTACAAAGATCTGATACTGTTATCAATATAATCTATAAGAAAAATCTAATTAAATCCTTCTTTTCAAAAACAATTTAAACTAAAACACATAAAATAATAGTGAAGTTTTGGAACGAAAACTGAAAAAAAATTCTGATTCCAAAGGGTAAAGAAACTCTCTACATACTGTCCATTAAATTTCCAGCAAAATAAAATAACTCAAAATCTCTAAAATTTGAGCGCTGCAAGTCTTAAAAAATAAATCCTAACCTTATTAACAAAACATTTCAAATAAAATTTTATAACTGTAATTATGCATAGCAATGTTTTGATTCAGTAAATTTTAAAAAACATTGTGCTATGGAATTTGTCTTACAGATTGACACAATAAAGACTTAACAGTGTTTAATATTAATTTATGATGAATAATGTATATTTTCCCACATTTTGGCTCATTGACAAATTAATATCTTTGTAAAAACTCTACAAAGAGAAAAAAAAAGCAAGTTTAAAAAAAAAATAAAGCTTTTTTTCAAAATTTTATAGATTAGAATCATAGATTTTCAAATTATCATAATAAAAGGATCAATATTTAAAAAAATCATAATATTGGCTTTTGCAGTATTTTTCCTGTTTTAGACAGTACAAAAATTAGCAAACACAATATTACACAATTATCTATATACAGTCATACCTTAGTACTCATCGCATTTCGACGCGAAAAAAAATGCTTAAATACTCAGCGTTTGCTCAGTACTCATCACAATTGCTAAAGCATGTATGAGGCAAGACAGCACCCCTGCATTCTGTCTCTCTGGACAAAAAGAAAGACAAAGATAAGTTGAATTACTAAATTTTGTTCAAAAGAATCACCTTGACAAAGCTCTAACAAGCTAAAATGTGAACTTGTTGAATGATCAAACAATATCTCATTTCAGAAACATTTTGAAACATAGGCAGAAGCTAGTTTCACTTCATAGGTTTGTAGAGAAACTCCCTGAATCCGAGTCTACAACAGGGATTGGTGGTATTAAGAGACAGAAAAGAGGAAGAATCCGTGCGCAAGCACCTGATATTTTATTGGAAGGAGACTGCTCTTCAAGCAATAACTCCTCTCCTCCTCTACTTCATTACTATCCCATGAGAACATCAACTCCTTTCAGTACAGGTTGAGTGAAGTTAAATTTTGATTTTATTTTATCTATTTATTGTTTTAAATTATGTCTGTCTAGTTTAAAGATTTTGCATAAAAAAAAAAACCCCATCCATTTATAAATTTCCCAGTAAAATATGGAATGTCTGGTTTACAGGGGCTAATTAATTCAATTTCCATTACTCCTTATGAGAAAAATGCCCTAGGTACTCGTCATGCCAATTAATGATGAGTAGCAAGGTACCACTGTATATATATATATATATATATATAGAGTGGTGGAAATTGATTTATGAAAACATCGTTTTTAAACAAAAGCTTCTTTAATATTCATTAAAGTTAAATGAAATTTCATACATTATACATGCTATGTAAAACAAATGATTTAAAAAATAAAATTTCATACATAATAATAAACAAAAACATAAGATCAAAACTAGATTTTCGTAACATACAAACATGGAAATTGATTTAAGAAATATCACATTTCATTGGCTATTCTGAAGTAATGTGACGAAAATTTGCATAAAACAAAGTAACATGACGTGCAGTAAACATAAAAAGCATTATATGTTGGAAGCAATATATTTCAGTCATACTTTTCATGATGGGTAAACGAAAGGTGTTGTCTGAGGACAAAAGAACCAAATTCGATGCATATCTAGAATGTGGAAAATCTGTTCCAGAAATTAGTAAATTGATTAAAAGATCAGTTGGTGTGATATATAACTATACAAAATATCCAGAAAATTATGGCAAAATTTTTAATAAGATAGGTAATCCATGTTTAACTAAGAGGAAGAAAAAGGGGATTCTTCAAATTGCATCAAAAACCGGCCACAGTTCAAAGCAGATTTGTGCAGATCTATCCCTTCCTGTTACTTCTAGAAGAGTGAGGTAAATTTTACATTCTACATGGAGCTTGAGATGGTCGAAAATGAAGTCTGGTCCAAAGTTACTTCTGCATCAGAAGCAGATACGTTTGCAGTATAGCGAGAAGTACATGGCAATGGCCGACAATTTGAAGGTCATTTTCTCTGATGAAAAGAAATTTAATTTGGAAGGCCCTGATAGTTTGAAGTATTACTGGAGGGATCTCCAAATAGAACCAAAATCTACATCCAGCAGAAATTTTGATGGCGGAAGTTTTAATGATTTGGGCAGCAATTCCTTATGATGACAGAAGTGAAATTGTATTTTTAAATGGCTACCAGATTTCAGTTGATTACAGCTTAGTTTTAGAAAATCCCCTTCCATTTGCATGGCAATATTATAGTTTAGATTACATCTTCATGCAAGACAATGCAAGTATTCACACTTCAAATGCAATGAAAGATTGGTTTGACGAACAGAATATTGCTCTTTTAGATCATCTACCTAACAGTCCTGATTTGAAACTCATCGAAAATGTTTGGGGACAGCTTGTTCAAATGGTTTATGCAGATGGGATGCAGTATACATCACTTGTAGAATTGAAAGCTTCAATCTGTCAAAACTGAAAACTAATTGATCAGAAGTACATTCAAAATGTTATTTTATTAATGCCATCTAGAATAAAAGAAACTTTGATGAAGAAAGATGGCTTTACTAACTATTAATTTCAATGAAATGGGATATTTCATAAATCAATATCCATGTTTGCATGTTACAAAAATCTAATTATACATAGCATGCATAATTTATGAAACTCTATTCATTTTTAATGAATATTACAGAAGTTTTTGCTAAAAAAGTGTTTTCATCAATCAATTTCACCACTTTATATGTGTGTGCGCATGTATTTAGCATAGAAAGTTACTAAAATGAAGGTAATAGTTTGATATGGTAAATAAGTTTAACTTAGAGAATTAAAGAAAAAGAAAAAATATTCACATCATTACAAAGAGGATCTTCTATTTCAACAAATTCCCGACTAAAGGGAGCCACTGAAGTATCTGTAAAGTAATCCATCAAAATATGCATCGCAATCACATTAGTAAAATCCTAAAAAATAAAGAGAAAATAGAATAAGATGATAAACATTTCACAGTAGAAATTTAAAATTGGATCACAGGGCAAATCTATCAATTCAACACAAACATCACAAATATTGAATATTAAGTGCAATATCACCTGAACATGCAATTCTACTAGAAAAATCTTAAAAGAATATTTGTAAAGTTAGATAAGATAATTTTGACATACTACCGTTCGAGGATTTTTGAGCAGAGTATTAGATGCAATGTCTTAGGCCTTTGGTGTGGCATGTAAGAATATATACATTACAAGAGTTCAACTTGATACATAAATGTTTATTCATTCAGCTTGAACATTAAATTCAACTCAAAAGCATTATAATGTACATCCAGCCTTTATATGGGAACTTCAGTAACTTCACATACTAAAAATTTACAACTTAAACAAAAGTTCATTGGTTCTCCAACAAGCAAGAAGAACCACTGAGTCCAGGAGCTCCATTCATGTATATACCTACAGAGTATAGAAAATTTACAGAAAATTGGCATACAGTATACAGTGAAAAGAGGAGAATGCATTCCTGACTGAATCAGAAAGTGAAAGACTGGTTCAGAACGATGTCAATTCCGAATGCACTACATTATAATCTTGGGGGACAATTAAAGTTGTAACCAGATTTCCAACAACTACAATGCTTAAACCCTTTACTTAGGAGAAATTAGCTTCTACAAAATTTTCCTATCTCTTTAAAATTTCAACTACGATTTTTCATACCTTTATATGAGAATTTTTCTTGAATTTAGAAAAATCATATAATTTTAAAAATGTTCTGATTAATAAGGAAAATAATGTAAATTCTTTTGTTTTATAGCACTTGCAGAGCATTTAAAACCATATAATTCTGCATACACATACATTTGCTGAAGGTCCCCGCCAGGCAGTCATTAGCATGCCATATTCATCTTCATCAGTAGGATATTGAACATCAATGGTAACAGATTCTGGTAAAGGTGGTACAGGAGACTGCCAAGGTCTTGTAAATTTAGGTCTTTCACCCTAAGTATAATACATAAACAAAAGATCAACAAATATAGCTAAATATACAGAAATGCAATTAACATATTCAGCATACTGTATCAGTTCTACAGCTAGAAATATTACTCAATTCGCTTTGTAAATAAAACTGTACAGCAATATAAAAGCAATTTTTTTGGGTATTTGTAGACTATACATGAACTAGACAAATGTGTCTTGACTTAAATAAAATCACTCATTATTTTCAAGTAAACTTTGAATTTTAAGACAGTAAAATGTTGTCCTTTGGATGATCAAACAGAGACAATATACAGCATAGATAAAGAACACTGTTACAGTTTCATTTGCAGGTAACTAATCTCAGTATAGGTATAAATTTCTGCAAAGAATTTTTTTTAAAAATTCAATTTAGTATAGGGTAATGGTTTCTTCTATTGTGCAAAGATAATCAGAAAGCTTCAGTGATCTCATTCTGATGTTTTCCAGTGTCATGAAAATGAAAACAAAATTTCAGACATTTTTCACCGATTCCAAATCCCTATAGAACCCTCTTGAAATTACAGATACCTTAAAAAATTATGCGTGCACACACAGAAGCTGCATAGTATGCATGTGAGAAAATTATGTACATTCAAGTCCAACACCTCATCTAAAACCACTTTTATCATGGTTAACGTTGGCATATAACCTTGTTGGCCAATTATAGCGTTAAACTATACCTCTGTTATAGGTATAAAGTATTTAAAATAGCAGGGCTCATACCTGAGTTTGAATGAAAGGAAAGTTGAGGCGAGATATAAAGCAATTAGTATTTATTTAAAACAAACACGTAGATAAATTATACTTCAGTAATAGCTGTTACTGACAAAGTTCATCTTAACATAAAAGAACGGCCACTGTTGCCAGTATAACAAAAGAGACAACAAAAGATATACAAAAAGACCTATATATCGCTCTCTAAGATAAACTCCTTTTCAACCGAAGCTATGATACTTAAATTCACTTCCCCAATAAATAAATTCTGAGTGCACTAAAAAACACACAAAATGAGCACAAAAAAAAAGTAGCTATTTTAAGTACACCAGATATTTTATTCATATTAAATACCTCTTGTAAAATTCTCTCTTCCACTGGTACTATAGCTTCAAATACTTTTTCTGCTTCAACTTGCCCCACTATGATAATACACAAATTTTCAGGCCTGTAGAATTCCTTATGGTATGCACGTACCTGGAAATAAGAGAAAAAAATACATCATACACATTTTATGTTAAAATATATTATAGTTCTAAAACACTTTACAGATGAAAATTAGCAGTAGGAAAAAAAAAAAAAAAAAAAAAAAAACTGCTTGACAGAAAAAAACTTTCAAAGGACAAGTGTCAAAAGAAAAAAAATATATATTTATCTCTATAAACAACTTTTGAATTTTACCAAATGAAATTTTACCTGTAAAAGAAAAAAGTAGGTTTTCATTGAAGTTTAATAAAATATCTTTGAAATAGGTTTTTCTTTTCTTTCTCTCCCCCCCCTCTTTTTTTTCTTTTTCAAAAATTGATGGAGAATGCAGAACAGGTCCGATTATACAAAATTTAAGCTATTATTTAAAAGTTATTTTTTGTAACCATTTTAATTTAAACATTTTATTTTCTAAAGGAATGAATTGAAAATCAGTCTTTTAATACCCCATCATGATAATGCTATAGTTTTTAGAAAAACAGTAAGTCTAAATTACAGTCATCCAAAGAGTACTGAACCAAAGCATTTTTTGTTAAAAAAGGTTCCCCCACAATTTTTAAAATACTGTGAAACCTTTTTTTTTTATTTATTGCCATTTATATGCAGATTGCTATTTCCCCCCTTTTCTTCTCTTGCTCTATGCTTCCCTCCTACCTTAAGATAATGTGACATGGCCCATTTACCTAAATTTTAGCTACTAGCTCACTAGCAATAAACTTTATGTGTGAGGTCACTGGTTGGTGGTGGCTTTGGATCATTGCATATATTGCTTGTCAGTTTTGAATATTGTGATTATTTCTTCAGGTTATTTGGGAATGCAAGATGTTATTGTAAATATTTGTTGTAAATTGTAGAAACTGGTTGCAATATAAACCTTTGTATCTTTCGTTACGAAAGCTGTATATTGACTAGTGCTGTAATATATTTTGGAAAATAATTACAAGATAAAAAGAACTTTTTATATATCATGTTTTTAAATTTTCTGTTGAATCATATAAACTTGACAATCCTATGCATTAATAAGTATTTAAAAAAATTTTTTTTGATGAATTATCCCATCAACTTGAAAGAAAATAAAGTTAATTGGAAGTTAACTTGTGTTTAACTTTTCATTCCCGTCCCGGCCGATAGATGGCTGCACCAGTCTACAAAACAAAATTAACTAAAAATGAATTCAATCCTGCTTAAAGATGGCTAAAAGTATTAAAATAATGCATTGCCATCTTGTTCTGAGCTATTCTAAAAGTTTCTAATGTCTAGCTAGCCAGGAAGTTAAAAACCGATTGCAAGATTTGTACTAGACAAACACGCACACAAACAAACAAGAAAGAGAGTTAATAAAAACATGGTAATAAAGGTTCATCCTGTGAGCAATGGAAGGCTGAGTGGTGGCTGCTTGTTCAGGAAGAAATTCCTGGAGAATTTTGGTGAAATAGGATATTAAAGCATGTTTGCTGCTGCACAATCAATTTTCAGTTTGGAATGCCGTATACCTCCGGGTAGGGGCAGTGTAATTTTTTGAATTACGAATTACCTAAATTTTAACACCATATAGTGCTCAATTAAACCGCCAGTAAAAATAACAGATGTTGAGGATTATGCCTGGCTGTAGATAGGGAGAGGGCCCAAAAAATACAAATATTTATTTGTTAATATTTGCATATGACCTCAATAATGAAGAGTAACATCACCAAATTTTAATAACAGATTGAAAACAAAAACTTATTTTTAAATTATGTCCTAAGTTACTCGTAAACTGAAATAAGGCTATTTTTTTAATCTTTTTCACTGCAAAATTTATCAAAGTAAAGAAGTCTCTAAGAGGAAGAACTTAATCTACAAAAGTTGAACAGGGAATAATTAGAAATCTATGTCATCAGGTTCAAAACAGTCACTCCTAAATTTCCTAGATAATTTTTTTGCGACTGCATCAAGACATTACTTTAACTACATTTAAAACTTCATCATCAAAAATAACACTTATAAGTGGGATTTTAAAAATATATTACAAGCAAGAAAATTAATTTGAAATTGAAAAACTCCTGCCCCTTGAATATTTTTTCAGCAAATTATAGAGCAAGTTTTTTCTCTTCTTATTCATAAGTATACATTTTTTTTTTTTAATAGAATTGATCCTACTGCCAAAAAGTACACAAGAGAATGAATAAACATGCAAATATCAGTTTTATTTTTAAAAATTCAGTTTATAATCAGAATCATTTCAAAATAATCTAACAGTTTTTTTCCTAGTACAGAAATGGTACACAAGGTGTTTTGCATTTTATTGAGAGCAACTGATACAAGCTTTAGAAAACCAGCACCTCTTAAGCTTATATTTTTATACCAATATTAGACAAAATCTGTTTTCTAAAGAAGTCACTTTCTTTACTATAGAGTCACAAGTTTCATTAACAGGGGCCAGTTATGAACGTACATTTCCAAGCAGCCTAGAAGAGTATTCCACCAGCTATTCAACAGCATTGCAAACGTATTTGACGTAGTGTTCTCCTGCTGCAAGATGGTTATTCTTTTATATCTCCAATTCTTCAAACAGAATATTAAAAAAATTTTAATTGTTAGAAATATATAGTTATACACTCATTCTGAGATGACATTTACTATTTCCCCATAAATTTAAACTGCTTTCAAAGTTCTGAAAAATATCCAATAAGAAAAAAAAACTCATTTAAATAAATTTTATTTAAAAATCATAATCTCTGCTAACCTTTGATGGAACAAATATATAACATTTTGTCTAATCATTTTGCATTCATAAAATCAAGATTCTTGTTCATATGAGAAAATATATATTCTTGAAATTTACTTCTCAGGAAATATTAATTATCAAAGCTAGAAACAGAAATCGAAACTTGGAGTTAGTATCTTTGCAGCAGTCTAAGCAGCATCCAGGTATTATCCATTAAGTAGCAGGTTTTATGCTAAAGATAACAGTAAAAAAATTTGAAGACTTTTTAAAATATCCTTAAAATTATTTTAAAAACATATTCAATCAGAAATATAAAAACAGAAACAGATTTAATATTTCACAATTCAGGAATGTACAGCTCCAAATTTTGTTCTAGTTTTGATAGTGCATGATGAATTTTCATTAAATTTTTTTTTACTTAAGGTATCTGCCTATGTTGAAATGGCTGTTTTGGTGCACAATTTTGATTTTTTTTTTTAAATTGCTCTATTTCACAGGCCAATCTTTTAAGATTCTAAAACTGCTTTGTTTTTATTCGAATGATCATTAGATGAGAACTTATGGCCCATTTAATAAACCAAAAGCTATATTAAAAAGCTGGAAGTAGTGTTTTTTTCTAGAAAACTAGTTTTTCAGTTACTTTTGTAAGCAAGAAAGCTAATCCTTTAAAAAGGGTTTCATTTTATTTGAAATTTTGTAATAGTGTTTTACATATTACTATGTTTTGACCTAAAACCTAAGCTATATGTGTTTATTGAATCATTTTACAGATACCTATAAAATATATATATATATATACACACACACACACACATATATATATATATATATATATATATACCGGGTGGCCATAATTAAACTGACAGTGCTCACAGTGTTCTGTAGCGAGATCTATTTGCGAGAATGACGCCACATTTTGTAGGAAGATTAAACAAGACGGGGGACGAATGATTCCGCGAAAAAATAAATTAGTACCAAAAGTCACCGCTAGGGGAATATTTGGCACTGTGTACCTACGATATGTACCTAGAATGGACCTACGATAAATTTCACTGTGAACCCACACCAAACAGTTACCTTTGGTGAATGTAAGGGAATTTCTGTGACTGCATGTGGTGATTTGTCATCCCAAATTCGGCAGTTCTGGGTATTCACAGTTCCATGCAGGTAAAAGTGGGCCTCGTCTCCCCATAAGATTTTCCACGGCCAAGCATCATCCACCTCCATTCTGGCAAGAAAGGTGAGAGCAAAAGTCAATCGCTTATCATGGTCGGGGTACAGTAACTCCTGTACACGGCTGATCTTATATGGATAGAAGTTGATAATCTTTCGTAAGATTTTCCATACTGTACTGTAAGGCATATCCATATTCCGAGCTAATCCACGAGCGCTAGAGGTGGCAGCCATATTGTCTGGTCCTCTGTCGACAATCGCCGTGGCAACTGCTTCGATTGTATCCTGTGGTACAGGTTTTCGTCCTCTGCCTGACTGAACCTTCAGAGAACCTGTTTTCTCAAACGTGGCAACCATTGCTTTTAGCCCATTAACTGACACAGGACCGTTACCTTTACACATTTTTTGTGCGTTCTAAAAGCACGAAGAGCGGCTGACGCGTTGCACTGGTTGAGGTAAAAGAATTTGACCAGTAACGCACGCTCCACTAAAGAAGGAGACATTGCACATAAACAACTTCAGCAAAGACAATGCCTAGGGGAAATCAATTTCCGTATTGATTTGCATTTGTTAACACTCTATTTTCTATTACACAGCGCCAAATATTCCCCTAGCGGTGACTTTTGGAACTAATCTATTTTTTCGCGGAATCCTTCGTCCCCCGTCTTGTTTAATCTTCCTACAAAATGTGGCGTCATTCTCGCAAATAGATCGCGCTACAGAACACTGTGAGCACTGTCAGTTTAATTATGGCCACCCGGTATATATATTTTGAGTGTTTTTAAACTTTTTTGGTATATTTCAGTGATTTTGGGAAATATTGTAAAACTTTTAGCTCAGAACACTGGCAAATGTCATAATAATATATAGTATGAAGGCAATTAAAATATATTGAGTTGAATGGATGTACAGTCTCTGCCATAAGCACTCAATTGTACTAAAAATTGATAAAAATTCCCTGTTTTAAAATGCTATAAAATTTTTACCAAAATTATATTTGTTTTTATGATTTTATAACCCATTTGAACAAAAAATATATGTATTTAATCTGTACTGTATATATTTGAAAAAAAGTGCTCCCAACACTGGCAGATTCCTTAACCACATAACAAGCTTTATGTCAACGGCTAAATTATAGTCATTTTTACATTTGGAATTTCAGTATCTCTAATGTGTTTAGCAGCTATGACTTGTTGAAGATCTAATAGTAGGTGCAAAACCTGGTTCCATATCTTCTGAACACAATGAAGATGCACATTATTTGTGAATAAAATTTAAGAAATTAGTAAGCTAACTTGAACCATATTTATACATATTTGAATTATAAACAGGAAATTAATTTTTAATTTACTTGATGTTATATTTTTAAAAGACATTCAAAATATTAAAAAAAAGAATAATTTGTTTTTTAGTTCTTTTGCGAAGAGAGAGAGACTTAATATCAAAGAGCTAAAAGATGAATGAAATTTATATGAGTCACAGAATGAAAATGTGGCTAAAATATAAACTCAGTTTGTTAAGGATTATAAATTCATAGGAAAATGTTGGTAAACTTGTAAATACTGTAAAATAAACAGAAAGTAAGGTATTTTAAATTATGTTATAAAGAATTTTTAAAGCATAATAAAAACATATAAAAAGCTTACCTTCTCATTAGTTGTACTCTCTCTCAAATTTTTCATGAGTCCAGCAGTATCAGACTTATACCCACAATGGCCTGGATACATAGCACGAAGCATCGAGAGATAACATCGACTTTCTCCTGAATTTTCTGAACTTTGAATCTCACAATATACAACACCAGCATCTTCACCCTCTCCATTGACATGATGAACTTCAGTGGTAAAACCAGCATCCTGCAAAAGTTAATACAATTAGAAAAAAGTTTACGAAAATAAAAATCTGACTTTTTTAATTAATAAAAGAATTACTCAGAAATACACAACATTTAACTTAAATCATTTGAAAAAAAAACCAATTCAAGTATTAATTTTGATAACTTTCTTTTGAATTACACTGAGATGCCTTTCTTAAACCAATTTAAATTACATTCATACCTCAGTACCCATTATATTTCGACGTGAAAAAATTTCTTTGGTACTCATCTTTTACTTGATTCTCATCACATTTCAACAACAACAAAGAATGCATCTGTACTCCAACATCTGCTCAGTACTCGTCACACATGCTAAAACATACATGAGACAAGACCACTTCCCAGAATACTGTCTCTGGATGAAAAGAAAGGCCGATATAAGTTAAATGACGAAATTTTGTTCAAAAGGATTGGCAACAAAAATCTAGCAACCTGAAATGTAGACTTGTTTAATGATCTAAAAATGTCTCACTTCAGAAACATTTTGAAACATAGGCAGAAGCAAGTTTCAATTGAATGGGGGGGGGGGGGGGGGTTAAAGAGACAGAAAAGAGAAAGAATCCCTGTGCAAGCACCTGCTGTTTTATTGAAAGGAGACTCCCCTTCCAAGCAATAACCCCTCTCCTTTACTTTGCCACTATCTTACGAGGTCATGAACTCCTTACAATACATGTTGAGTTGTAAACAATTACAGTTGTAAAAAGAGTGTATATAAAAATAAGTAATTAATCCCTTGATAAATGTTAAAATCATCGTAAGGTGGTGGCAAGGTGGTTTCGGTTGGCGAGATGTTAGGTATCGGTAGTTGAAAATTTTACCCCTGCATAGCAACTGGGATCGTGTATCCCCTTGAATATTTCTCTCTCCCCATAGTTCTAGCCTATGTAACCCAATCATTTCCCTTTTGCCATTTTCATGCGGGAAGGTGCAGCTGTATCCGAAGAGCACGCCAAAGGAATTTCTTGATCGATCTGCCAGACATCCACCTTGAGTGGGAAGGCTGGCGGAGTACTACATAAAGACCTGAGATGCTGGGAAAGAGGTGAAAAAGTTTTCTCCACCAAAAAGACTCTTGTTTGGTATCTTTCAACTGTAGTAAAAATTCTAGCGAGGGAAGAGGAAACAACCGAATAACTCTTCCAGAAATTTTAATCAATTACAAGACGGGGATGCGAGGAGTGCCCCTGGACTGTTTTCTATCTTAGCGCGCCACAGCAGAAGCACATGATTCCTGAGGAGTGAAGCATCTTTCTCTCCTTAGGGAGAAAATTTCAGAATCGGGAGATGAGTGCTAGCTGCGTAGAGTTTTAGACGTTGATTCACCGTTTCCTTCCTTCGCCCACAGTGCAGTCATGAAGAGTTTCTTCATACTTCCCGGCCTAGATGTAGATGTCCAGATGAGATGAGGATGATATAGTTGCTGCTCCCGTGATTTCTTGGACATGTCCTCAATCTCCCGTCCTTTCAATTCCGTTCTTTTGATTTTTTTTTAGCCTCAGATGGCAGGTAAAGTTTTTTTTTTTTTTTTTTGGGGGGGGGGGGGGGGGGGTTAAGTGGAGTTACCGGCAAAATCTATAAGGAGCTCCAGAATTTAAGGTTTTTTTTTTTTTTTTTTTTTTTTTTTTTTGGGGGGGGGGTGTGTTTGCCAACTACCACATTTTGTTTATTATTTCTGTATAGTGCATTCATTTACTAGTAACTCCCTTTTTCATTTAAGTACTAGGGAGACTATATGTTATGGTAATGGAGTTGTAAACGTAAAATTTTTTTAAGGGTTACTCCCTTCCTTTTGGCTGTGTCAGGGAGACAATGTATTGAAATGTTAAACTTTTGAAATATAGAATAAATTTAGTTGTCTGAATTTAGTTGTTATTGAGTAATGTCTTTTTGGGTGAGCCAACATGGGGATGGTTTGTATCTACAAAGAAACAAATGCTAGTTTTAAGTATGTCAATTAACTATACGATCACATTGCTTTGGAAGACCTCTTAAGCTTGTAGTACATATTGAGTTAGTCTTTTATTGGTGGGCCGTCATGTCTCGCTTTATTCCAAGTAAAGCTTTAGGTGGGGGTTAGTTATGAGAAAAGAATTTAATTAGGTATGTAAATTAAATATACGGCCCTGTTATTTAAAATATAACAAAATTAACCACTTTAAAACATAACAGTTGAGTGACAATGAATTTTATTTTATTTAATTATTGTTTTAAATTATGTCTGTCTAGTTTAAAGATTTGGTATAAAAAGACAACCCCATTAATTTAAAAACTGCCCAGTAAAATATGAAATTTCTGGTTTTCAGGAACAAATTAATTCAATTTATATTAATCCTTGCGAGAAAAATATGTTCAGTACTAATCATGCCTTCTGGAACCAATTAACTAAGAAAAAACTTATGAAAAAAATAAGGGTAGAACATAGTTAAGTAAAATGTATACAGTATGCAGAAATTTGAAAATCTGTACTTTTAAAATTAGATTAAAAAAAAATATGACGTCTATGTACTGAAACTCGCAAAATTAAATACTGAACTGAAGATCACTAAGATTTACGTTGTTTTAATGAGCCTAATCATGTTGCAATATAGAACCACCACATTTTTTCTGTGTAAGTCATTTGAACAAAATCATTAAAAACTGCTAGCATTTATAATCTGATTTCCAGTTTTAGGTATGAAACACCTTTACTAGATGCATGCCCTGATTCTCTCAAACAATATAAAAACATATTCTATGTATATAAACTTCTGTGTTTAATAGAATAACTAGTGAGCAAAAATAGGGAAATCTTTTTTGATTTTCTTATCAAGGGGTGGATGCATACAGATATTCTTGTAAGACTCCCAGATTATATGCTAGGCCCCTTAACCTTGTGGACATGGTATATCTAATCCCTTTATCTCATCTGGCCTGTTTTTTAATATAGATTTTTAAGACTTTCTGCATAAGTCATCTTTGAAACAATTTTAATGTTTAGTTCAGATGAATATTTCTCCCTTGAATGTATATTTAAAATGCATTCATGAATTCCTATTATATTTTGAATACTGAGAAATCTTAATTCAAAATTTATTTCTATACAAAGATATGCACAATTAGCACTTTTCTTTTCATACAGCATTTTTTGTTTGCGAGTCTGTGCATCTTAAAATTAATCATCATGGCTTCTAAATTGAACTCACATTTAAAATTTCATTTTTTTTCACGTCTAAAAGAAGAAATTTTTAACAGAAAACCACAGGTCAAATTACATAATGTTTCCATTACTTTTTAAAGCATTCTCAGCAAAATACAAATGCATCTATTATCAGAGAAGAAAATAAAACAAAGTTGCACTCAGGATTCAGACTATGTATGTAAGCATGTGAATACCGTAGAGGGTGGGGGGAATTAAAAGAATCAGAACAGCCAAAAATTCATTATAACCAAAAAAGGGCAGTGTAGATTTAGTACAATAAAAATGCAAGTACAGTACAATCATCCATGGAAATTCCAAAGGAAACATTATGATGTACACATTCTGTCAATCCAGATTTTAAAAAATGACTTCTTCCAACAATTCTCAGGAAAACCTTTACACTAACATACAATGCCAACACCTACTATATCTACTTGATAACAACATCATATAAATTCCCATTCGTACAGCATTTCTAACATGTCATCAACTATCCATTCAATATAGTAATACAAAAGAATCACATTTTAGCACTGACAGTAGAAATGTATTAAGTAGAGTTAAGCAAACAGTGATCTCTGACATGATCTGGCACTTACAAGCCCATATAGACTACCACACAGGTGTTAATGCATCATTATCTTACTTAATGCATCATATGTATAACACTCTATTGCTAACACACCTCAATTCCATCATGTTAGGAACAGCCCATCACAGTTAGTTTTTACAAAACTCTTGCCATCTGTAGTAGATAAGAAAATAATACATTATCTCAAGCTTCATTAGATCACATTCTACATGTATTATGATGCAACACTATTTTAACATACCATGTGCCTAACATTTTGCACATCTTACCAATTAATTGTTATTTAGTAAGTAAATTTGGCTGACTACAACATTCAAATGCAGTTGCTCTATTAGGCGAGTTGATATTTTAACAAGTGAGAGAGAGCATACATATAAAAATTTATATACATACAGTGGCTCCCAAAAGTGTTCGTACACTTACAATTTTCAATGAAATAGGGGTCTATGCAATAATTAAAATGAATATTTCAGAATGGGAATTTAATAATAAGATCTATAATCTATTCTTAACAAAACTACATGAAATATTTTGAAAACATAGTAAAACTTTATTTTTAAGAAACCAGTAATCAAAAAGTAACAACAACTTTATCTCACAAAAGTCATCATACACTGAAATATTTTCGGATAAATTCATAATTAAAATTATTGTTTGGCGCTTTATTTTTATTTTTGAATTGGGGTGGCATTTAAAATATCGTTTGGCTTTAATTTTTGCTTGCCTCCTCTGTAATATTCTATTAATTATTTAAAAATGGCTCATAGTCATAAAGAAACAACAAACACCATTCGAAAACTGATTATTTTTCATCATAGTAGTGGTAAATCAGTTGGTAATATTGCTAAATTACTAAATTTATCCCATTCTACTGTGCAGTATGTGATAAAACGCTTGAAAGGAAGAAAATCGGATCGAAAACAAGGTAAGAAAAGGTCGTCCGGCAAAGTTAACATAATGTGATCAGAGATTTATAATTAGAAAATTTGTGAAAAATCCACGTTTGAGTGCTGTTAAAGTTTTTGCAGAATTTAATGAAACATTTTCTACTTCAGTTTCACCTGAAACTGTTCGACGAGTTCTCAGAGCAGCTGGATTACATGGGCATTCTGCCCGTAGAAAAACAGAAAGATTAGGCTTTCCTTCGCACTATCAATGATAAATAAGCCCCAAATGTATTGGAATAATGTCTTATTTGCCAATGAAAGCAAGTTTGACATTTATGGTTCTGATGGGCGTATAATTGTATGGAGAAGAAAAAATGAGGAACTTAATCCCAAGAACTTAGTAGGAACAGAGCATGGCAGTGGAGGTGTCCTTGTGTGGGGGTGCATGTCAGCATCAGGACTAGGTAATTTGGTATTTATTGATGGCATAATGAATCATGCCATTTATATAAATACTTTAAGAGACAATTTAAAATTATCAGCTCAAAATTTGGGTATTGGAAACAACTGTTTTTTTTAATCAAGATAACGATACTAAGCACACGGCTCTCAGCGTTCACCTCTGGTGTCTCTATAATTGTTCACAAGTTTTGAAAACACCACCTCAATCGCCAGATTTAAACCCGATAGAACATATTAGGAGAGAACTGGAGGTTCGAGTACAAAAACACGACATTCACACGAAAAGAGAACTAAAAACAATTATGATGGAAGAATGGATGAACATTGATGCAGAAATTACAAAAGAACTAGTGCAATCTATTCCCAGACATTTAAAAGCTGTTGTGAATGCTAAAGGATATCCTACTAAATATTAATTTAACGAAAAATTAGAATATTTACTAATATGTAGAGATTTTTTACAAGTGTACGATGACTTTTGTGAGATAAAGTTTTTGTAACTTTTAAATTATTGGTTTCTTAAAAAGAAAGTTTTACTATGTTTTTAAAATATTTCATGTAGTTCGGTTCATCGAGCTGAAATGAGGGTAGAGAGAGCATTGGCAACCCTTGTCCAAGCAATACATGAAGTCACGTGACTCTGGGACCCCGCTACGCGCAGCAATTCCCGCGCATCTTTCCTTCCATAGGTTTTACATTGTACGCTTGGTGGGAATACATTAAAAAGTTACGTTTGCTTTAGATTTTAAGCTTAAAATGGCAAATTCCTGCTGTGCCTATGGATGTAACGCAAAATACAACAAAGGTGGAGACACTACGTTTCACCTGTAAGTCTTTTGCTTTGATTTTAATGTATATATTTTGGAAAAACAAAGAATAATTTGACATATGTAGTGATGACGTTTTGCAATAAAAATGGATTTTCTGCCCTTGTAAATAATGTATTGTGTTGAAATATTTTTTATGTATATTATTTTACATAGGTATACGTACATTAAAAAATTTTGCCTCTCAAAAGGGTTAAAATTGCATTAAGAATAAAATGAACTTCAGCAATCAGCAATGTGCGTACTTTCTACCTTGGCGATAAATATTTATGCCAAGGAAACAAAATGCATGCTTGTTTACCGCCATGCACACATTCTTTTATCTAGTACATGTTTTTTGTTTTACCATATAACGTTATGAGATTATTTATAACATTTAGAAAATTTATTTCTATATTTATAATTGCCATTATATCCCGCTGAGAAATATTCTTCCATAGTTATCAAAATAAATGTAAAATATTAATAACATACGTCCGTAAAAAAGGGTTTTGGAGAAAAATGTTGTAGATTCATTTATTTTGTTACACTGTCTTTTTAACTTTTTGTATATATAAATTAAAAAATACATATTCATGAAAATTATTAAAAATATTGAATAATTAGGACACAATATATATATATATATATAAAAAATCTGTATAAAAAACAGAGCTGTTAAAATATTATGTAAAAATATAATTTTGCGTTTATGAAACTCCTTAAATTAACCTATAATAAGTATAATAAAAATGTAGTAAAGCGTGATTAATTCACGTAACGCAAATTAAAACTTTGTTAAAAACACATAATTGTAGAATTTTTCCACATTTATGCTGTTTTTAAACAAAGTTTTAATTTCCGTTATCTACTTTTAACACTAGTTTGTTGTGTTCTTTTATATATCATTTACTTAGTTTTCATGTGATTAACAGATTTATTACAATATTATCTAATCCCTACCTCATTTATTAGTTTTCCCAAAAGTGAAGAAAGTTGTGGAAAACACAGCTGAAAAGAGAAAATTTCAAAGCAACAAATGCTTCGAAATTATGTTCTAAACATTTTAAGCCGGAGTGTTTCGATAGAGCTAAATTTGGAGGAACTTGGCTTAAAGCAGATGCAGTGCCTACAATTTTCTCTTTTCCATCGCATCTGCAAAAGCAGACAACTGAGTATATATAAATTAGTATGCAAATGAAGTTCCAACGTTGAAAATTAACTTTGTCTGACATACATATCCTCATATACCAATTTTCCTTTATTCATGTTTTTAATTTGGTTCATTTCAGTTTTCCCTAATTATTTTTCATTTTAATTTTATCAATGTATGGTATCAATGTATGGTATGGTATGAATATTATCAATGTATGGTAATGTAACGATAATGCATATGTTTATGATAGCTGCATTAAAATTCATCGTCAATGAATAAAATTGATATTTGTCAAAATCATTTTATAATTATTTTATATTTCCCGAACTGCATATTTTTGGATAATTGGGAATATCAGAGAATTTAAACCTACAATTCATTTTGAAGCATTAATATCAAGTATCCACAATCTTTAACTATAAAATTAATGCTTTTTTTTCAAAATGTTGCTGATGATTTGATTAATTGAATAGGAATCAATTAAAAACGTATTGAAACGAAAATTAATATCGAGTGACTTAAGAAATTTAGAGTACTTTAAAGCCACTAGCGCGTGAAAAGAAATATTTTATAACGCCAAATGATGTGATAACAAGCCAAATCTGGGATAGCTCACCCGAAGTCATGTGATAGATCCCTTACTTGCTTTTTTCGGCTGCTTTGAATAGCAATGCGCTGTCTACATATATTACAGGTCTATGGTTTGGTTAAGATTATAGATATTATTATCAAATACCCATTCTGAAATATTCCCTTTAATTAATGGATAGACCCCTTTTTCATTGAAAATCGTAAGTGTACAAACACTTTTGGGAGCCACTGTATATACTTTTTCTAATGCAGAGGCACTTGTCGTGAAACGTTCACCATTAAGTCTTGCTGGCTACTTTATTATGAGAGCATTATTTAGGTGAGCCAGAATTGCTCCCTATGAGGGGACAACACGGTAACAAACACGCCTTATTCAGGATTTGAACCCAAGCCCACTGCATGGAGGCTAACGACACTAACCACTATAGCATGCAGGCGGCTAGCAATTTATATTAAAAGAATAGTGACACTACAGAATTCACGAAGGAAAAAAACAAGGAATTTACCGTTAATGTAGGAAACAACAAGTGATCTAAATAAATAGGAAGTATTTTCAAAAAGCCTTCATCCCCTGCAGTTGAAACTGTGTAGCATGTGTGATCTGTATCTGTCCAAGCATTTGTTCCTTGAGCTAGACATCTACTCGCTATCATGTCCAAAACACCCTGAAATTAAATACAGTGCAAAATATAAATGGAACTTCAGAAATCTGTACCATATAATACACATACATTATGAAAAAAATAAGTAAAATATTTTCTTATACATAATTTTTTACCTTAAAAGATTGTATTGCTTTTACATAGGAAGTATTGAAAAATACCAGAAAATATTCAATTTCTTAAAATATAAAAAATTACACTTTATTACTTTCAACTTCAAGTTATTTCTTTAAAGTAATTTTTTTAGGAGTAATTTTAATTACCACTCCTAAAGATACCTTTTGCTGTATTTTTTAAGCAGTTTCCTAGAAATAAATTTATATATTAACACTGAAGTATAATTATACATATACTACATCACCTAAAGCCATCAACATTACAGCAAAAATTTCCTTCACAATATAAGTAATTTACAGAGAACCCAATGATAATAAAATCAAAGAACAAAAAAATTGTTCCTGTTATAACGGTATTATTTTTCATTCGCACATTTTACCAAACTACTGAAATATTAAATATTATCAGAAAAATTTTAAATTTCACATTCCGTCTACATTTTTCAAAACAAATTTTGCTGCTATAATTATCAGGAATTATCTTTATTAAAAATGGGATATCACTATGAAAGATTTCATGTCTAAAAAAAAAAGTTTTGAATAATAAAAGCAACGACGAAAAAAAAAGGGGGAGGAGGCAGATATGTATAAATATTCAACTATAATATATGAAGAAAATGAGCAAGTAAACATACCTTTTAAAAATGCAAATTAATATCTTAAAATTTTAAAACATTTAAATAATAAAACAGTCTAATTCACTTATGATTTGAAAATATCCAACTTTTTACATTTTGCGAAAACTAAAAGCTAACATGCGATTATCTAAAATCTAACATGACGAAGCATTTCATACTCTAGAAAACAAAAATTTTTTTGCTAAAATGTTAGAATGTGATATTAACCAAAGAAATATGTTATACACAACATTTAATGGTGTATTTACTTACTTTATAAGGATATTTTTCACTGCCTAGAAACAGTAAATGTTCAAGGGTATGAGGAAGGCCGTCATCATCAAACGCTTCCGTGGCTAAAAATAAACGAATATGTTTTCTACAAACATGACACAGACTAAAAAAGATTCAGATGATTAAATTTAAATCTATAAATGCCGATAGCAACACTTCCCATATATCTCATGTCGCTAACAATATTATGCTCAATTGATTAACAAAATAAAATTATTATACAATTCCATAATTAAACGCCTCTATGCACTAAACATTTATAAATCATTGGATATTTGAGGTAGTTAAGATCTTCCGGTAATGATAAGAATCGTAGACGACACTTACCAAATGTAAGGTAACCTCCAACGAGAGGTCCGTTGACTTCTGCGATGCAGATTGTTAATCCACTATTTTTGGATTTGTATTTAGATAACTTAGCATTTCCATCGGTCACAACTTCGGCTACTGTAGTATACTTGAAATTACTTGGCATATTGAAAAGAACGGTAGAATCTGAAAAATACTATAAAATTATAAGCAACAATTTATTATTTTATAACATAATATTCGATTATCAAATAATAAGTTCACAAACTTACATTGAAATTCGAAGATTCACGATGACCGGCAAAATGGGGTTTATTTTTTATAATTATGTTGCCAAGTCTATGTAACAATTTGTTTAAAGATAAATTCAGCATCGGAAGTTGTGCTATCAGAGCGAGGAAATTTTAGGAGCCATTAGATTAAGGAAGCGAGGATTTCAGATTGCCTGACTACGACCCGACTGCGCATGCGTTCCAACTTATAAATTTGAGGGAGTGGGGATGCCTGAAGTACAGCAACCTGGTTTTGGCGTCCTGGCACAATTTTCACATTACGGAAACCCTTTTGGCAATATCTTGCTTCTGTGCCAATTTCAGGGCCGTTTTTCACCAAATTGCAAGCTTGGCGTTGTTAATTAAAAAATGTCCGTGAGGTTGTGCTGGCTGCTGGTGTCTATTGACGATGTAAATTTATACAGGTATTGTTGAACATCGTATTTCAAATGCTATCACGACGACGCATAAGCATACTTTTAACTAATTAACGAATTATACTTTTTATACGAAAAACTTGGTTTATTTTGTTCTTAAATAGATTATTTTGTACTGTTTGCTTTTTGTACGCTTCCAACTTATGATATTCATATGGGAGTGATTATCAGCATCAATTATTACTGACAGTTAGTGTAGTTTATAATTCCTGTAATTACTTGTTTTTAAACGTTTAGTGAACAAATAATAAATTTGTCAGGTCTTTGTACAGGAAATTAGCAAATCAGATGTTGCTTTTCAAGACTAAATCTAAATTTCACCCTTTAACCATAATATGTAGAGTAACATTACATTTTCGATGTTATGGAGACTCAAATACTGCTTGCTCACTTAAATCTTTTGCAAATTTGACAATTTTATAAATTGTTATCTTCTATATCACCATATTTATTACCTATTTTGCATTAAATGCTTTAAAAATGTTGATGGCATTAAATAGTAATTTAAACATTCTGAGTAGATCTTTTTCAGAAAATTTTGTGTCATTTAGGAAGCAGCTGACTATAATTATTAGTTATATATTTTTGCTACAACATTTCTTTAAACAGTTTGCACTGACTTTTAAGACATTACCTGAGGTTTTTTCATGTCTTATAAAATATGGTTTGGAGAAAATATTAAAAATCATGTATATTGTCAGGATTTGGATTACTTAACAATTATGTCATGATATTTAAATATACAACAAATGGCTGAAACAGTAAACATAATTTTTTCATTTTGGATTTGAATAGCCATGTACTACAATATATCATACTACAGTGGAACCTCGCATAACGAGTATAATTCGTTCTAGAATCGTACTCTTAATACGAAACACTCGTTAAGCAAAACAATTTTTCCCATATAAATTAATGTAAAATACGATAATGCATTCCATGCCAAAAAATACTCAATTTTTTTTATCTCACTCTTACTTTTCCACGATTTCATGTTTCATTTCTACAGGTTTTTTTTCCTCTTATAGCTGCCTTCTAGTGGTTTATTCGTCAGGGACATTTTTGGAAGGGTTATTTAACAACTAGTTTTTCTAAACACATGTCTGGTAAATATGTAATCACAAATGGCACTAACATGCTAGTGCCATAAATCCTAAACACAGACTGATGTCAGACTAAGGTAGCACTGGTGATGAAAGTTCCAGCATATGTGCACAAGCGAGTGACGTGAAGAAGGGGCTTCTTTCCACATCACTCGTATATGAAATGTCGCCCGTTAAGGGAGCCATTTTTTCCAAATCTATTTGGCTCGTTAGCGAGGTTCCACTGTATAGTAAAATGTCTACTATTGTGATCACTTCATTTAAAGTACCTCAGAACAAGTTTTTATACTCTTAAATGACTGGATATAAGAAACCATTTTGATGCTCACCTCAACAGAAAAGTTTGCTGTGAAGATTTGCTGACTACTGCACAACAGGACAACAGTTTCTTAAAGTTTATTATAGTAGGAGATGAAACCTGGTGTCTACAATATGACCCAGAAACAAAAAGCGCACAGTGGAAAGGATCGTCTTCTCCCATACAAAAAAAATCATGGATGTCAAAATCAAAGATTAAGGTGATGCTGATTGCATTTTTTTATTACAGAGGATTTATTCACCATGAATTTGTTCCTGAAAATCGAACAATCAGTATTTTTACAATGAGGTGCTTTTTAAATTAAGAAATGGGATAAGGCGAGTTAGGAAGGAACTGTTTGATTCTGGGCAATGGTTTCTTTTACACGATGCTATGCCCCCATACAGCAATTTCTGTACAACAATATCTTGCTAAGCATTCAATTACACTGATAAATCACCTACCATATTCTCCCGACTTATCTTCAGCTGATTCTTTCCTTTTTCCGTAGCTTAAGATAGCCATTAAAGGACAGAGATTTGGAAATGTCTTAGATATTAAATAAAATGTTACACGTACAGACCTGTCAATTTTCCAGATTTACCCCGGCAATGCCGGATTTTTAATGCATCTTCCGGGTTTCTGGAATGGACACTATTATTACCAGATTTTTAATTACATAACAAAAAATCTACTCAGTTCCGGTCATCTATGTCAAGGGAAACCTTAGATAATATGCTAATATGCAAATGGAACCCACAAGGACGCTGTTATGAAGAACAATTTAACAATGAATTTTTAAAAAGAGCAAAATCAGCTACAGTAAATGCTACAAAAATTCCAAGATTTTCTGCAATTAATTCAAACAAGCATCATAAAGAAATAGAAGTACTCAAAATATAGACCCTCTGGGGTATCTGCTAGTGTAAATAAGATGTACATTAAAATGTATGATTATTAATTCCAAAATATATAACTTTTGTTTAATATTATAATTTCAAGATGGGTTGTAAAGTAAAGAAATATTTTGAAATATGTAATATTATTAAAGAGATATAATTCTTTTATGATTTTTTTTCTATACTGTTTTGTGTTATGTCGATTAGTTTATGCACGGTAGAATATTGCAGGATTTTGCTCTTACTGAGGTTGGCAGGTCTGCACGTATTTTGCGAACGGTTAGTTCCAAACGCCTATAAACAGTGTTTCTATCATTTGAAGAAAGGTTGGAAAAATTGTATAGACTCCTTTGGCGATCATTTTGAAGGAGATAAATTTATTTGAAGGTGAGTAATATTTTTCCAATTTATACAAAATTGTCAAGCTACTTTATGGTTTAACCTTGTTCATGGTTTTGACACACACACACATATATATATTTTATATATATATATATATATATATTTATATATATATATATATATATATCCCCCTTAATGGCTGTTCTTACGAAGGGGGTATGAAATTTCACATTCTAAAGAGGGAATTGGAAAAATGGGACCCGTAAGCTAAAGATTGAGGAAGAAAAGGTCGTTCACAATTTGAAGTACTATAGAAAAATACCCTAGAAGCTTCTACTGTATATTACATGTTTTGAAAATCTACTTTTTTGTAATACCATTTTCTTTTAGAAGTCAGTTCATTATACTGAATAGTTTTATGAATCATTCTAGTTCCTATCTTTTTATTCTTTGGTATACATTCATACATTAGCATATAAAATATGACTCCACTAATAGGTGCTCTCTTTTTGTTTGATTTTTTATTTAATTTATAGTCAATCATTAAGGGCTCATCTGTTGGTATTCAAATCAAAAATTAATAATTATATGTTAAAACCATTTCTGATCTTATCATATCTGTAAACATTTCACTATGTGTAGTCAATAAAGAATTTTTAAATTAATCATTACAGATAACCACAAGAAAATAATAGTAATTACATTTTTGGGTACTTTCGTATTAACGCCACTGCAGCTACAGATTTGGCGGTTTTTAAGTGCCACCAATCTACACCTAAAATTTTTGTGACAAATCATAAAATAAAACACTTTAATTAAAATCAAAACACTTTTATATATATATATATATATTAATTATATATATATATATATATATATTTATTTATTATATATATATATTAATTTATATATATATATATATTTATATATTTATATATTTATATATATATATATATATTTATATTTATTATATATATATTGGTGCATTAGCGCAACTTCAGCTGTGGTGGCATTAATATGTAAGTACCCATTTTTGTTATTGGCAAGTTCAAATTTAATATAGATTCTTTTTGCTTATTAAAATTTTTAAATTTTCTTCGTCAATATCATTTTTATAAAATTGTTCTTAGTTTTTATTTTAAACTGTTTATTACCTTAAGATAGCTCAAATTCAACAGTGAGGTTTGTAAGTTTATTTCATACATAATATCAAAAGATTGTAATTTGTGCTTGTTTAATCATGTGTGTTCTTAACCATGGAAATCCAGTTATTTCTGTTTAGGTTTAATCGTGTGTTCTTAACCAATTAGTTTAAATGAGAAAAATTAGCACCTAAGAAAAAATGTACTGTTTTTAGTGCTCATTTTAAGTTACTGCTAAACAAATCACTTATTGTTGTAATTCCATTAAGAAAACATTTTGCTAATTAATGATCAATGAACATTTGCAAAAAAGTTTTGTAGAGGAAATACTTTAAGCATTCAATTATTTTGCTTAGAGCCATTACCGTAGATCCAAGTTTGAAATGTGTAGCAGGGAATGTGCCAAAACGCGTGCTTTTATTACAGTTTTACTTATTTTCTAAAAATCAAATTTAATTTTATTACCAGAATACCGAAATTGTTAATTACGACCCCACGTGATCTACAACAGCGCCACCTGTTCTGGTAATTCTTTGTTCAACAGTGTCCGTTAGACGAGTTTTTCGAACCTTTGTGAAATAATTTGTCATTTCTCGCTACGTTTCATAACGTTTTTAATTTCGTTTTTAATTCTTTACATTTACTTTTCTATTAAATACTATAAAATGGATAGCGTACTTGATAAAAGCGCATATAAATGCAAATTTTGTGACAAAATTTATAAACATAAGCAGACTCTAAACAAGCATCTGAAGACAGTGCATGAAACGCAAGATTCTTCTGGTGGAAATATAATCTGCCCTGATCATGCATGCTCATTAAATTTTAACTGCCGGCAGAAGTTGCGGGATCACATTCAAAATGTTCACCATATTGATATAGAGCTTGAGGAAGAGAGATTTGCATCATATGAAGGTAAGATGCTAATTCTATATATTTTGAAATAATTTTTAGTTTATAAATTCATTTGCAAATAATCTTATAAAATAATACTCTCTGTTGGCCGAATGCTAACTTTTTAGTATAAATTAATTTATCTCTCCTAAGGTGCATATTCGTGCATGTTTTGTTAAATAAAATTGTAAGCAACAATAGAAAAAAATGCATGCCTATTCATAGTATTGTTATTATAATTATTAATCAAATTGTTAGAGGGGAAAACTCTTTCTCTATTTTTCTTACCTAAATATTTGATTCAATTGTTAAATGTTATGTAATTATTTATGGAGATAGACTCCAATCGGAAACAAAATGGCTGACCTCTGTTCATTACCATCTCGCGCTTCAGAGAAAATAATTCTCTTACAAATTGTTATGCGGCGTTTAACTTAGAAAAATAGTAAAATAAAGTTTTTTTAATCACTGATTTGAAGGCTATTTTAACACTTAGAACAAATGTAAGTACATTTTATCTTTCAATCGTTCTTTCAGAGCATTTTTGAATGTCAATCGTAATTTTGACGGCTCTCTGTAGAACTAATTTAATACGTTGAGAATATTAAGTCACTATTTGCAGAGACCTTTTTTTACGAATTAATTTCAAACATGGTTATCAAAAGTTCTAATTTGAAATTCTACAGTTTTTCCCAAATTAAATATCAATTTCTACACCCGGCTTTAATTATTATTGGTAAAACTTATGGCAGAAAGAGAAAATCTTCTGCTGCATTATTTACCTTCTAAAAATTGCATTGTTGAAACTGATTTTATGTACTAAAATGTCAAAATCTGTGTTTGTAGTTATCTGTAAACATAAACTGTTATAATTTTTCTGTAAAATTAAAGGATAAAGTTCCCTCATCATTACTTATTACTATTGTTATAAATTTTTTTATTCCGCTGGAGGATATTTACTGTTAGAATCCTGTTATCAGGTACTGGGAAAAATAACTGGATTATTTCAATCTAGTTTCCATTAATTATGTGTCTATTTGATATACTTAAATAATATTAAGTCATAACTTATTTGAATGAAACTAGCAGTAATTAAATCTTAATTGTTTTCATTTAAAATTACATTTATTTCCCATTGGATTCTGAAATTATTTTGCAATCCTTTTTGCATATTGATGTAGTTTTTAGCAATAGATTATATTGAAATTTGTGTATCCTCTTTTAAATGTGAATGAATGATAATGTATGACTAATACTTCTATAACTAACTTAAAGCTAAGTAGTTATCTGTGTTTGGAGCATATTTTTTTTTTTTTAATTACGATATACTATTTATTTTTGAACAAGTTTTAATTTAACCCAGTGGTTCTTAACATTTTTCTGTTTGCAAACCCCCTGTGAACTACAGTTTTAACTTGCTACCCCCCTGTTTACAATAACTCATCCCTCCCTATTGTATACGGTAAGCTCGCTGACGACTAGTTGTGCAACATCAGTCCCACTCAGAACGGTATGAATCACAGAATCCAAAAAAAAATTTAGACTGAGTAACAAAAAACAATTTTCATAATGCTTATTAGCTATAGCCACCACACTGCGTTTTACATCAGTTTTCCTTTTTGTTCTCAGTACTTTATTAACTTAACTATTTTACATTCACTTGATAGTGTATATGTTACATTCAGTTTACAATAATGGTTGTATAACCTAGCAACAAAGTATATCCACTAAAAAAACTTTTAAAAAGTTAAAAAACGCCAAGCTTCAAAACAAAATTTATGACTAAAAAATGGTGTGATATCAAATATCCAAGCTTATTAAGTTCTGGTACTTAATTTCCTAATCACGATTTTTTCACATCTAAGTGAAGGGCTTAAGCATGACTTGTTGATAGAAACCCTTCTTCCCTAGACCAAACTCATCATAACCTGTTTCAGAAAATTTAAGTTTTAAATATTTATACATACCACGCTTGTCAGCTGTCTTTTCGTATTTGGAATAAATAAATTTTGTCTGTTGAAACGTCGAAAGTATGTTATTTAGTTGTATAAATTATTCATTTTAGTTATTTATGCAAAATATGTGTGTCCTATTATGTGGTTACTTTTAAAATGAATGTAGCAGCAATTCTAAGATAGTCATGATTTATTCTATAAATTTGAAATTTCTTTTCCCGTTACATTTGGGCAACGTAACTCCAAAGCATAGTATTCATATTTTTTGTTGTTTAATGCATAATTTTTCCTTTGGGGAATGACAACATTATTTATTATTTTCCTTTCTGCCTAACGCTTTGTTTTGTTTGACATCATGCATTAACTTCAAATAGAAGACTGATTAAAATGATTAATATCCCATTAAAAATCTGTTAAGAAATGTAATTGAGTCCCAGTGCTTAATAAAATTGGATATAACACCATTTATTTGTCGTACCTTTTGTCGGAATGATGTCTAACACATAATGTCTATCACATAATGTCTAACAGATCACTGAAGTGCGCAGTTAAAATCTGAAATTGATGTTTTAAATTCACATTAACTATTTTTTTATTTATTTATTTATTTTTTCTGCTTTCTGTTATTTTAATGATTTTATTTTTAAGATGGCCACCAAGCAACAAGTCATGCTTAAGCCCTTCACTTAGATGTGAAAAAATCGTGATTTGGAAATTAAGTACCAGAACTTAATAAGCTTGGATATTTGATATCACACCATTTTTTTGTCATAACTTTCGTTTTGAAGCTTGGCGTTTTTTTACTTTTTAAAAGTTTTTTTAGTGGATATCAGTTATTTTTTTTAAATAGGTAAATAACCGTTCACAAACTGGGCTTTTGTAGGCAAACAATTGCCTGATATCTGGAGTCTCATCATCAGTTACAAATGTGTCACTTTTTATTTTTTCGAAACTCTGTACTAGGCTTGGTTGTTTTTTCGTTTTAATTGTAATTTGGATGCCATTTTTCTATTCTAGTCAATCTTTATAAACACAATGGGAATTATTGAAATAAACACTATTTATACATCACTAGCTGTTTGCCCGGGTATTTATTTATCTCAATTTTTTTATTACACAGGAAAAGGAATGGATTTTACATATAGTGTAAAATTTAAGCAATTTAATTTACAGGTATTTAAAAGTAAATACAGTATACAAATGATAAAGTAAAATTACAAATTTATTCTATTATAAATTTAACTCAAAACTTGATTATAAACAACATTTTTAATTTCCTATATTTCCCTTAGTGACTCCGAAACTATGGATTCCACACTACTATCGGTCATTTTGGACATTTTATATTCACCCTTTCTGCCCCCTCAATACTGAGGAGAGCTGAACTCTCACTTAAACGGCATCGGAATTGTCACTATTCATCTCAGCGACTCTGAAAACTATGAATTCTACATTGTTCTCGGTCATTTTGTACATTTTATATTCACCCTTTCTCCCACCCCACCCCCTGCCTTACCCACCAATGCTGAGGGGGGGGGCTGAACTCTCATTTTTGACATTTTATATTCACCCCTTCTCCCCCTGCCTTCCCTCAATGCTGATGGGTAGGTGGGCTGATCTTCCCTTTAAGCAGCGTCGGAAGTGTCATTATTAATCTCAGCGACCCCGAAAACCATGGATTCGACACTAATATTTGTCATTTTCGATTATTTTTATATGTTCCCCCTCCCCTCCCCCTAGGGGTGCTAGGTGTCATAGGGATATGACACACTAGGGGTGTCTTACACCCCAGTGTTTCCTGTGGGAGCGTGAACAACATCTGTACAAAATTTCATCTCAATCGGATGGACCGTTCGGGAACGCATAAATTGATATTTTCTGCGTACACTTATTCTGCTAATTTAATTGTTTTATAGATATTTCAATTCTAAATGCACACTCCACTGAACAAAACTTAAACACAGCATGATTCTTACTAAAAAATGAATCGCCGACAAGATCTATTTTACCATCATGTTTTTGTTTGCTATTATTGAAGTGTGTATAATGTTTTTCATTGCTTAATACGATTTAAAATAATTTTTTGTATTATTGGTAACTGAATTAGTTGCATTCTATTATTTTGGTTCTAATTTTGATATGTAGTGGTTTGGCTGGTAGCACACTAAATAACTATTTATTTATTTTTTTTTGTTTGTTTATATTTGCATTTTTGTATTGCTTTAATATTTTTTTTTTAAAGAACTAACTTTAGCTTATTTATTGTTTTCAGATTTGATTGTAATTTTTTTTATTTCAGTAGTTTACAGCAGTTTTTGGGTTTGTTGCAGTGCTAAAATATTTAAAATATAGACGCATATTCACATTTTTTTTTTCATGCTAAATAATTTTAAAATTTAACTTCTTACTTCTGTTTTAACTTTCCTTTCTATTTTACCATCATGTTTTGTTTTGCTATTATTGAAGTGTGTATAATGTTTTTCATTGCTTACTACGATTTGAAAATTTTTTTTTGTGTGTGTGTTATTGGTAACTGAATTAGTTGCATTCTATTCTTTTTGTTCTATTTTTAATATTTATCTATATTTTATTATTTGTATTGCTTTAATATTTTTTTAGTTGATTTTGGTTCATAAAATTGAGATATTAACTTTTCAGTTTTTAGTGGTTTATTATAAATGTATATATTTTATGTTTTCAGGTTTTTTTTGCTCCAATGATGAAAGGGTAAATCTAGTTGAATTCTGATGACTTTAATTATAAATTTATATTTTTTACATTGGGTTTTCTTTGTATTCATGTGTATAACATTCAATAAAATGGATGTTCTCCCCTGAAATATTAAAAAATTTAAATTCATTAATTTCTTGAAAAACAAGCTTTTTTTTAAAAACGAGAATGAAAATTTATTTTGAATTCGTATAAAATAAAAGTTCGTGCAAAAACAGAATTAGGTGTACAAAGCACCCTGCATGCTCATGGTATAATGCTTCTCTACTCATCGTTGAAGGTATAAAGTGTAGAAAAATATCCACCAATCATTGAACGGATATTCTCTCTTCATCCAGAGGAAAATTTTAATAATGGATTATTATTAATAATAATTTTTTTTTCAGATTTCCGGGATTGGAAAGAAGCAGTGGAGAAAAGTGGCAAATGTTCTTACATACAATTAACAGGGTGTAAGATACTTAAAGCCACAGAAAAATTATTATACTTCACATGTCATAGGTAAAGTGTTTTTTTTCTTCTTTGTTTGTTTCTTTTTTAAATGTTTATTTTAGGATAGATAATAATTTATTTTAGGATAGATAGATGCTGTGAGTGTAAAGATGTGGGTGCAGGCCATGAGTGATTTGGAAGATGATTCTCCAGTTGCATTATATAAAGAGCAGGGAGTCAAACACACATTTTTGAGAGATGAAGATTTCTCGCTAGTCATAATGACTAAATTTCAACAGAAAATGTTAAAAAAATTTGGTGGTGAAAAAATATGTGTTGACAGCACTCACGGCACTAATTCGTATAATTTTAGTCTTACGACTTTATTGATTATAGATGAATTTAGTGCTGGAGTCCCTGTTGCGTTTTGTCTCTCCAACAGAATTGATGAGATTGCTATGGAGGTTTTTTTCCAGTCGGTGAAACAGAAGATAGGCACAACTGACACAAAAATATTTATGTCAGACGATGCACCTGCATATTATAATGCATGGTGCAAAGTTATGGTGCCACCACAGCATAAATTGCTATGCAATTGGCATGTCCATCGCAGCTGGAAAAAAAACCTTATAAAAATAAAAGGCAATTTGGAGATGAAAGAGGAAGTGTATAAGGTGTTAAAAATGCTGTTAGAAGAGAGGTGTGTTAATACATTTAATATTATGTTAAATAATTTTGTTTCAAAATTAAGTGTGGATGGTGACACGGAAGAGTTTGGCCTCTATTTTAAAACACATTATTTTAAGAGGCCAGAAATGTGGGCATTTTGCCACCGGGCACATTTTGGTATTAATACCAATATGCACTTGGAGTCTATGCACAAAAACCTTAAGTACAATTATTTGGAAGGTAAGAAGGTCAAACGTGTTGACAAAACCATATGCATGTTGATGAAATTGAGCAGGGACTGCATTTTTCATCGAATTTCAAAATTGACAAAGAAAACACCAAGTAAGAAGTTAAAGAGAATAAATGAAGGTCATGTGAAAGGTACGCAAATTGAGAGCAGCAACATAAAAAAATTATCAGAAAATGAATGGGAGGTCAAATCGAGTAAAGGAAATGAGACCTACATAGTAGCTAAAGTGGCTGAAATTTGTCATCCTATATGCCCTTTAGTTTGCTCTGTATGTGGCATCTGTATGCACATGTTTAATTGCACATGTAATGATAATTTTATACATTTAAACATGTGTAAACATATTCATGCATGTGCAAAAGCTTTTCCTCTCCATCCTACGCAAAACTTCCAAGTTGACCATGAAGAGGAGGTCATGGAATTAGCTGCAGATGCCAGTAGTATCTCATGTTCCAGAAGTTTTGACAAATCCTATTTATTACAGGAAGTGAAATATGCTGAGGAAATAATAGAAAAACTTCCGTTGTCTGAAGCTACATGCTTAAAAAGTAAACAGCTTACAGAGAAATTAATATCCGTTTTAACGGATGATGGTGTCAATTTCGAAGTAATGCCTGATAATAAAAATGAGCCAAGCAATAAAAATATACAAAAACAGTTAACATTTCATTCTACAAAGAAAAAAATAAATAAAAGTAATTTTTATACAACATCATCTTCATCTGATAAATCTGCAAGGAATGTATTGTTATCAGAAAGTGTTGAAACACTTGTGATACACTCTGGTAACGACCATTCCTACTGTTAAATTTATCAGAAAAATAAAATATTATACATATATTAAAGGCTATGAATGAACTCTTTTTTTTTTTTTTTCTCTTTCTCTCCCTAATTTTTTTCTGTTCCAACCTTTTGCAAAGTATCCATGTATTTAACATCTGAAAATTGGATTTTCCTGAATGAAACCAAAACCTTCCTCTTCAAGACTTCTAATTATTCATTGAATCAGTTGCTTTCCTTATGCAGTAATTAATATTTGATATGCTTATATATACTACAGATGACAAAATGCTGTGTTCTGTTGCTTTTTTTTTTTTTTTTTTTTTTTTTTGCTACCAGTATACTTCCATGAATGGCACCACAAGCAAAATAAGCAATTTTTCTTATAGGAATAACTGTCTGACCTAACCTTCCAAAGTTGTACAAGTATTTGCACCAATTAGATTTGAAAGCTCTTGTACATACCTTTTCTAAGTGTAAAGTTATGCTTTTCTTTGACTCCAAGTGTGCATATGCCCTCCAATACTCTTCCTAAAATGAGATTGAAATTTTCTGATTTTTTTTTATTGCAACTTTTTGCGAAGTATCCAAGTATTAAACATCTGAAGATAGAAATTTTGATTTTCCTGAATGAAACCACAATCTTCCTCTTCAACACTCAAAAGTGTCCAGAATTTTTAACACCACCTGATTTTTTTATTGCAACTTTTTGCGAAGTATCCAAGTATTAAACATCTGAAGATAGAAATTTTGATTTTCCTGAATGAAACCACAATCTTCCTCTTCAACACTCCAAAGTGTCCAGAATTTTTAACACCACCTGATTTTTTTATTGCAACTTTTTGCGAAGTATCCAAGTATTAAACATCTGAAGATAGAAATTTGGATTTTCCTGAGTGAAACCACAATCTTCCTCTTCAACACTCAAAAGTGTCCAGAATTTTTAACACCACCTGATTTTTTTATTGCAACTTTTTTGCGAAGTATCCAAGTATTAAACATCTGAAGATAGAAATTTTGATTTTCCTGAATGAAACCACAATCTTCCTCTTCAACACTCCAAAGTGTCCAGAATTTTTAACACCACCTGATTTTTTTATTGCAACTTTTTGCGAAGTATCCAAGTATTAAACATCTGAAGATAGAAATTTGGATTTTCCTGAATGAAACCACAATCTTCCTCTTCAACACTCAAAAGTGTCCAGAATTTTTAACACCACCTGATTTTTTTATTGCAACTTTTTGCGAAGTATCAAAATATTAAACAATTTGAAAACTGAAGGTTGGATTTTCCTGAATGAAACTGCAAGTTTCTCTTCAAGACTCTGTATTATCCATTGAATAAGTTGCTTTCCTTATGCAGTAATTAATCTATATATATAAAACAGTTCCGTAACTGACTGACATATAGCGCAGAGACCAAACTGCTGGACCTAACGGGCTGAAATTTTGCATGGAATTCTTCTTGTAGTTTAGGGATGCACTAAGAGAGATTTTCAAAAAATTTTTCTTAGATGTTTTTAATATTACATGTTTAAGCTGTTTTTGTAATATTCTTTAAAATTTGCATTTAAAATAATAATCCGAGGGTTATAAAATTTGTATCATAAGAAAAATCATAAAAATTCCTTTAAAATGAAATCTTTCTCGAATCTTTACCCCCATTTTCTGATTTTGGTGAATTTTTAAAAATGAATTTTTAGAATTTAATTTATTAAATGCTGATCACGTGGTTTCTTTTCTTTTTGTGAAACTTTACACTAATTTTGCATCGTGTGCATAACAACGAAATAGGCAAAAAAAAATTTTTTTAAATTCTTTCTAATGCGGCAGACGATTGGACATTATCCAAAAAGATATTAAAATGGCGCACTGACAAAATTATAACTCAACGCAGGATAATTTTTTTTTCTATTGAAGGACCAATATTGATAAACGTAATGCTACGTTAAAACTTCATGTACAAACATCAAATTTATGTCAGTTTGCATGGATTTTTGCTTCTTTTTTTAATAAATTATACTGCATGGGTTTATGGTGTTATGATACTGCATGACTAAAACTAAAAGATGATTCTCTTAACATTCATATTTAACTCTTTTGTATGTTGTAAATAATGTTCTTATCCAAAAATGTATTACCTTTACTGGTATCTGTGTTTTTAAAAAGTTATTCCATTATCGTCCACATATTTTTTTATTGCTAATGGGCAAATGTACTATTTAACATTTCTTCAGTAAACTAAAACATAATCATTGCATTAGTAATGTTTTAAAATTGAAATCAATATCATTAGTGTTTTGTAGAATAATAAATTGAAATATTAATAGCTATAAAAAGAACTTACAAGTAAAAAAATTTGTTCAAATTTGGAAGTAAGTTTTTAGTATGACATTTAATTCATACCTCTGATGGGAGATATTTATTATATTACTAATGTATTGCATGAAGCTAATCTTTTCATACATATGCTGAAGATTTAACTCACTTATGATTATGAAATTTTTTGTGCATGTGTTCCATCTACTAACTACCTTTTGCATGATATAACAGATATAATGTTTAAGTTTATTCCCTTTCAGATATTCATGCAGTCGTATCGGCTGATAAGAAGTGTTGATTATAGGGTGTGCATGCATTCAAGCTATTGTCTAACAGATGTAATTTTTAGAACTAACAGTATTAATAGATTTATTCCCTTTCAGATATTCATGCAGTCGTATCGGCTGATAGGAAGTGTTGATTAAAGGGTGTGCATGCATTCAAGCTATTGTCTAACAGATGTAATTTTTAGAACTAACAGTATTAATAGATTTATTCCCTTTCAGATATTCATGCAGTCGTATCGGCTGATAGGAAGTGTTGATTATAGGGTGTGCATGCATTCAAGCTATTGTCTAACAGATGTAATTTTTAGAACTAACAGTATTAATAGATTTATTCCCTTTCAGATATTCATGCAGTCGTATCGGCTGATAGGAAGTGTTGATTATAGGGTGTGCATGCATTCAAGCTATTGTCTAACAGATGTAATTTTTAGAACTAACAGTATTAATAGATTTATTCCCTTTCAGATATTCATGCAGTCGTATCGGCTGATAGGAAGTGTTGATTATAGGGTGTGCATGCATTCAAGCTATTGTCTAACAGATGTAATTTTTAGAACTAACAGTATTAATAGATTTATTCCCTTTCAGATATTCATGCAGTCGTATCGGCTGATAGGAAGTGTTGATTATAGGGTGTGCATGCATTCAAGCTATTGTCTAACAGATGTAATTTTTAGAACTAACAGTATTAATAGATTTATTCCCTTTCAGATATTCATGCAGTCGTATCGGCTGATAGGAAGTGTTGATTAAAGGGTGTGCATGCATTCAAGCTATTGTCTAACAGATGTAATTTTTAGAACTAACAGTATTAATAGATTTATTCCCTTTCAGATATTCATGCAGTCGTATCGGCTGATAGGAAGTGTTGATTATAGGGTGTGCATGCATTCAAGCTATTGTCTAACAGATGTAATTTTTAGAACTAACAGTATTAATAGATTTATTCCCTTTCAGATATTCATGCAGTCGTATCGGCTGATAGGAAGTGTTGATTATAGGGTGTGCATGCATTCAAGCTATTGTCTAACAGATGTAATTTTTAGAACTAACAGTATTAATAGATTTATTCCCTTTCAGATATTCATGCAGTCGTATCGGCTGATAGGAAGTGTTGATTATAGGGTGTGCATGCATTCAAGCTATTGTCTAACAGATGTAATTTTTAGAACTAACAGTATTAATAGATTTATTCCCTTTCAGATATTCATGCAGTCGTATCGGCTGATAGGAAGTGTTGATTATAGGGTGTGCATGCATTCAAGCTATTGTCTAACAGATGTAATTTTTAGAACTAACAGTATTAATAGATTTATTCCCTTTCAGATATTCATGCAGTCGTATCGGCTGATAGGAAGTGTTGATTATGCGGTGTGCATGCATTCAAGCTATTGACTTCTGTGTGATATAACAGATGTAATTTTTACAATTAATAGTATTTATAAGTTTTTATCCTTTCAGATCTTTATTCAGTGAGTATTGTTTGAAAGGAGCTAAAGATTGTTATGTGTCATTTGAATGTGCTATATCTATTAACAGCTTTATGTTCAATTTTGTAGAAATTATTTTAATGATAAATGTTAATGTTTCTATTTTACCAGGGTGGTTGAAAAAGAAGGAACTGATTGATGGTATAATTTTCTTTCAAGTTCTAGTACTGGAAGTCCTGCTATAAATGTATGTTATACTTCTAATTTATATATATATATGTATTGATTCATAAGAATAACTTTTTTCGTTGTTAGAAGTAATTCACATGTACCTAAGATGGAAGTGACAGGGATTTTGTAATCATCTAACTAAATTTAATTAAAAATAATGTATTTATTTTTCTTTTTTAAGGCATCTGATCGTTGCTGAAAGTAATTGTTTAGTCATTGAAACCAATTTTCTCCCCCATTATATGTTCAGTTTAATTGCTGTGAATGTATTCATTAATAATGTTGAATTAAAAAAATAAAGTTCTATAGCATCTTGAGAATAATAATTATTAGCTATGTGTTTCAACTTTTGTCCTTAGTAGTTCACTGTGAAATAAAATAAACATTACTTTTGCTGCTGCCTGTTATGAAGCTATTTTCCATCCATATTATGTAAGTATATGTATTTCTATTTACCGCTTTACATGGTTTAATTAGTAGATTGTTCATTATAATGTGTGTCAAACAGGAAAAATATATTCACAAGTGTGACATGTTTTTATGAAAGCTCTTTCTCAAAATATAATTTTAAATTAGTATATGTAGTTATTGTTTACTGTTTAATCACTAGGTTAAAATAATGTGTTTTATATGAATATTCAGTGAATGATTAATTTACTGACTAAAGCTGTCTAAAATATTAGTGTATTAAGCTAAATGAGTACTTGCTCAGTGCTGCTGTAAAATTAAAAAGCAGTGTCTGATCAGTGAACTTTTTTGGCTAGTAGATTTTAACAAGTAATGGAGTTTGTTACTTTTTACTTAAACACTGTGATATTTTCCCTTTGACATTATTCATATATATTGCAAATAATTGCATACATTGACCGTTGTACGTAATTTGAATATTTTCCTTTACATTGTTTTGTCTATAAAAATATCCATTACGATTTTTTTTTATAAATATATATATATTTTTTTGGCATTAATTGCATAGATAGACAATTGCATTTATTATAAATATATATATTTTTTTGGCATTAATTGTATACATTGACTGTTGTATTTAATTTGAATGTACTCCGTAGCGAAACACGGGTAACATGGCTAGTGGGAAATATATCTTTATAATATTACTGTTTAGAGCATGCCTGCACAACTGGAAAGTTGATGAGGGCCATATAACTTTATGGAAAGCTGTTGTGGGCCGCAAGAAAATAGGATTAATGAGAAAACAAAAAATATTTGTTCTAACAAATTAATTATTGGTTATTTTTAGAATTTAATAAATATCAATATCCAATGCTTATATACTCTTTTCGTACTATTATAAATCTAAAAATAATATTCTGTATTTTGCATGTAATTCAGCAGATTATTTGTTTTAACGTTATCACTAAAGACTTTTTTAACTTTTTTACATATTCTATTCATAAGTAATTGATTGTTAAGTATATTACTTATGAATAGAATTGTTGCTTAGTATATGTTAAATTTTAAATCATAGTTCATTATAAAAAAATTATTTTTCAATCCTGTATACTGTACAAAGGACAGAAAAGAATTTGCGATTTTCAATTCATATTCTACTTATAAAAAGTTCTCATCAGTCAAATAAAGAAAGCATCAACTAAAGAAATTTCATAATGGAACCTGAAAAAGTAAAAGGTTCATTAAAATTAATGTATTAATATTCGATGTAACAAGCATTCAAGAAAGGAACGAATGATATGAGTGAATGTTTGAAAGTATGTAAAAAGTGTTTTTAAAAATGTTATGCAAACATTCTTTAAGCTTCTCTCATGGGGGAAAATTATAACAGTATAAGTATCAATATTGCTAAATAATGAAAATCTAATATACAAGGTATGTGGAGAAAATTAAATTTATAAAATATTAGATGTTAAAAGTATTATATAGATATTGGAAACACAAGAAAATATTAAATAAATATGAAAAAAAGAGATGTATAGCTCATATAAAACATATAAATAAACCCTATCTGGTTATTTTCTCCTTCTAAGTATATGTTCAGTGTCATAATTAGATTGTTTATAATCTAGTATTTCAATTATTACAACTGAAAGGCAAATTAAAAATTATAATTAAAATTATTTTATAGAACAACTTCAATTGTTTACTTGACTTTAAAATGTCATTTCAACTTTCGAAATATTAACCGTTTTATGTATGTGCAAGGATGAATGAATCTCCCAACACTAAATAAAAAATCAGTAAAATTTATTTAGAAAAGAAGATAAGTCGCCAAATATGGCTTTCCTTTGGTTCTAAGAAATAATTTTTGGTGAAACCGAAAATAGCGATAAGTTGCCAGCTATTGCAAACCGTCTCCAAATGCAAACTTAACGCGAGAAATGCTAAGTTGACACGCATGCGCAGTCAGGCAACTTGAAATGTCACGCATGCGCAGTCAGGCAATCTGAAATCCTCGCTTCCTTAATCTAATGGCTCCTGGAAATTTTCCCTAGGTCTAGGGATTTATTTCTGAAAAGCTAGGGAAAAATATGAGGAAAATACCATTTTTAGACAAAACTTTTCACTTATCATGAGGGTGTGAGATTTTACAATATTTAAAATTTCAGAATCATATTTAATATTTTGAAGTTAGGAACTTTATTAGTTTTTTTGGTTATGCAATATTATAAGTTTATTTTAAACGACTAGTATTATTAAGTAAATTATGATATTTACAGGACACATACTAAATCCCTAATTAGATTTTTGAAAATATTGATTTTTTATAAATAAGTAAATTAACAACTGCTATTAACAATTTGTGAATAATTTGTAAAGTTAGGGTAAAAATTCAGTTTAAAAAATTAATTAACTCATCAATTATAATTGATGAGAAAATTTTCTTTTATAGTTTTGGAATAGTTTCTACTGATTATAATGATATGAAATTAAAATACAAAGTAACATGGAAACGATCGTTTATATCGTCGTTAACTCGAGTTGTAAATGAACTTTAAATTGTTTTTGCAAAAAATATGAAAATCAAACATACGCAAACAATGAACGTAGGATTCTGAAACTCAAACTACAGTTCTTCCCTGATAAGGATTAAACGATTCAAACTCACATTTTTTTTTCTTATTCATAGAAACTTTCAACCAGTATTCATAAGAAAAGGTATCTAGAAACTATATCGGTACTTAAAAGTGGTCAGAATAACATTCACTAGCAGCTGTTCCTCGGTTACACATGCAAAAGCACACCATAATGTAATCCCTCGAAAATAGTGATTTTACTTTCATTTTATATTACAATGCGCTGTAAATTATATCAATATGAAAATTAACTGTGACTGCCGTATAACTGTATTTATGTTTAGCTGTAATAAGAATTCTCCGTTTCGCTATTGAGGCACAGCTGTTTGCTTAGTCGGTTGATCATCGGTGTTCGCCGTACCATCCAACGACAATCTTTCATTTCACAACTTGGAATTAGAGCATGTCTCCTGCTTCGTAGCTGCTTAATGTACTACGTCTGATCTAGACAAAGTTACGTTATTCGCAATGTAAACAACGGAGTATGCTTAGTGCGGAATATAGTCTGTTTTGTTTACGTTTGTCAGAATTTTCACATTTATTTTTAGAGCATTTTATGTGATAAAATTAACTGATTTAATTACAAAGGTAAATAAAAATGTGTATTATTATCCATATTTATTATAATATTCTTAAAAACTGCATGATTAGTGACTATTTATTTAATTTCTGTTTATGACACTGTTATTATATTCCATGTTTAGATGCATAAGTCTTACCTTGAGTTTGGATTTCATGTGGAAGATTTATTATTTAAAGGGCTGACCATTCACTCCATCGGTGGTAAGCAAATATATTGTCTTATAATCATGTGTTCTGAATTCTTATTGTTGTTTATTTTGTGTGGTAATTCAGTTATAAATGATACACATTTAAAGCTGTTTTTCATGATTAGCACTCTCTTTATGTATTAGTATTCGTACTTAAAGAAAACAATGGTAGTAAATGTAATATCTTAAATAATATATCAATTTTTTAAAGATATGTATCCTGATTATCAAATTTTTGCATTCTCTAAAACAGCTATTTTAGCATGAATATTTCCATCACTGGAAAATGATTCTTTTTCCAAAAATTAATGGTCTGTCAAAATTATATGCAATGAGGTATTATGAACCCTAACTTTTATAGAAGGATCATTAAAATTAGTATCTGCTTTAATGAAGTATAAAAATCTGTATTTTTGAAAAATGTCCTAGTCTGAAAACTTATATAGATTATCTGCTAATGTTTACTGTTTAATCTAAAAGTAATAATAGCACCCATGTAAAAAGTAGGTGATATTAATGTGACTATTTCTCTATTATTTATTGTGTTCTCTGGCACTTTTTAAAAAATAAATTTTGAGTCTTGATTAATCTCTTTGAAAAATAAAAATCCGAATGTTTATAATACTAACTGTGTACGAAGTGCATAGCACTTGTGAAGGACCTTAAACAAAAACATACAGTTTCTTAAAATTTATCGTAAAAGTTAAAATTGGCAACTAGTTTTGAACTTATAGTTCTTCATGTGACCCAAAAGCATTAGATATATTTTTCTCTAGCGAGGATTAAATCCTTGATATAAGGATGGGGATAATGGAGATTTTTCCTGCACTTATGTAAATCAAAAAGCAGGGACTTGAAAGGGTTTCATCTATCTAGGAATATCTAGGGAGAATTAAAATTCAAGTTTTAAAGCTGACATAAGGGATCTTATACAAAGGAAGGGGGAAATGACAAACAAAGTGCGTTAAATGGCAAGAAAAAAGTTGGGAAAATTGGATCATGGAGAAAGAATTATGAAGTAGAATCAATCAAATAAAGATGTATAATTAATTGTTAAGATTATGACAGGAAAGTAGGACATTGTGAGATGCATTCATTTTTCAAGGCAGCTGATAAAGCATGGATCATGGATTTAGATATTTCTTGATTGTCAACATATCTTGAATGCTGTTTTATGTGTGTATCAAAAAATGATTAGTTTGACCTGTATAAGAATGATTAAAAATTCTGCTGAGCATGTTATAAGCATCTTACATATAATATTGAGGTATAGAAGATTTCACAAGACAACAGTTTTCATAATCAGGTTTAGTTATAATATTAAAATGAAACTGGATTTTGTTTTCAGTTTTAAAACACTGGGGTTTTTAATGGTAAGACAATGAATTTACCATAACTCTCGGATTTATTAAAGCATAAGACAATAGACTCTGCAGGGAAGGAACTAAATTTTCTTAATGGCTTTCAATGACCAAAGAGTTATAGCCCCTACCTCTTCATTTAGAGCTTATGTTCCATGCCATTTTCTAATCTTCAAGCACTCTAAATGTTACATCTCAGTTTGCGTTAGACATTAATTCTTTTCTTTGTGGGCTGGGTTGATTGCACCATGTCAGTCACTATTAAAATATTAGACTAATTTTTTTTTCTCTATCATACTTGTTGTCTATGATATGCTGAGAGGCCCTGACTATGACAAAGCATAGAGGTTCCTGGATGTATTGGAAATGTATACCTTTGCTAGCTAAAGATTTAAGAAAGTTAATTTTGGTATTAGGCAAAGTGGATATTTTTGTCTAACTATGCTATTTATTATAAAACTTGTAACTTTTTTGATAATAACTACTGTTGAAGATCAATTTGCGTAATAATGTAAAAGCTGTACTAAATTTAAAAAAAAATATTAGCAGTTTTTTTTTTAAATATCATGTATGCAAAAATAAGTTTATAATTTATTTCTGAATGATAAAAAAAATTTGATTGGGAAAAAATATCTGATGGAGAGCCTTGACCAGATGGAACTCAATCCTTTCTATTACATTTGAGACACCTCATGTACTGGTTTAGAATAGTAAAGCGAATAAATAAAACAAATTTTCAATAAAATTTCTGCACTTCATTTCTTATAAATAGTTTCTTGTTAGCTTGAAAGTACAGTGGATTCCGGTTAATCGGACCACATCGGGACGCGATCCTAATAACCAACTATTCCGATTTAACGAACATGCCTTATGTTACAAGACGGGATTCGGTCCGAATAAGCGGCTGGTCCGATTAACCGGTGGACCAATTAACCGAAATCGACTGTATTCTCATTTTAAATTTCCACTGAGGTTGATTAAAATTATACGTTAATTAAAGATTGACACTTCTTAATCTCCATTTAAAATGTAACATTTCTTTCAAAAACATATTTTTTTTTTACTTGCTTTAATAAAAAACATGAAGTTTTTATAATCTGTTAGATCTCTAATGGTCAACTACTGCCATTGAAAAGGCATTATCTTCTGGTCAAACGCAAGGAGCTGGGTAATGGAAACACACCATCTTAATATCTACCGTAATTTATTATTATTAATAGTATTTTTTATTTTTTATTGAGGATATTAAGAAGTTTGTGTTAAAGTTTCATGTAAGTAAGAGAAGAGCTTCGATTGACCTCAGGTAGGGGGATATATAACCGCTATTGGGTGTGAATATTTTAGCACAGGGTTTCCCAAACTATGTTCCGCATAACACTGGTGTTCCACGGAAAGTTAATAAGTGTTCCGTGAAAACCTGGAATTCTTTTATATCCTGCAACGGCTACAAGGAAGTTGTACCACATGTTTGAAGGATTAATGCTCTAAAATGTCTACAAAATTAAGTATTCGTGCATAATTACTAAATACTAAATAAACAATTAATGTTTTTTCTCAGTTTTTTAATTTTATTGATTATGTGTTATTACATACCCTACAAAATAAACAAGATGTTCTGTTAAATTTTTAGGATTTATAAAGTGTTCCATTGCAGGAAAAGTTTGAGAAATCCTGCTTTAGCAAGTTTTTTTCGCGTGTAACGCATATAAATTTGTTCTTTTCGAAATTCGATGCCGTGAAAACGTTTTACATGCGGTAGATAGTCAGAATATTGAGTTCTTATAGTTAACCAACTACACTCCATCTAGATCTGTCTGAGCAAAAAATTATCCTGAAGTGATGAGATTTTTTTTGGCAATTATTTCTTTGTTTGGACAGTGTACAATATTTTAAAAGCTACTTAATTGTTTTTTCTGTGCTCTTCTTAAGTTATATTGTCCATCATTTTTGCCTTCTTTTTGAATGTATTCGTGTAATTAGATGTCTTTTACTTAGAGTTTGATGTTTTTTGCGCTCTTATGAATTTTTCATGTCTAACCGGTATTGAACAGCGAGACTGAAATCACTTTCGATACACTTAAAACACAAGCTGTTGGCCTACATTAGGGCGAGGTCAAGCTAGACGAAGGTTCATAGAATGGATTGTTCAAGGATAGTGTTTTCTCTTTTAACTGAAGTACATACGGTAGTCGGATATCTGTTGTAAAAGTTAATGAAATATTTAAGAGTCCGTCAAGCAAAATTTATATTTTATTTTATTTTCACACATTTCAACTATTTTTCCCCCTCGAATGTCTTTATATAAAGATCATTGTGCACACACAAAGAAAAAAAAACCTCAACAATTGGGAATTTTGTTTCTTAAAAACTTACAACATATTAAGTATTTGATAAATTTGGGGAACCAATAGTTCTATTCCCATTATTTTGTTCACTTTTGTACGTAGGAGAGAAAGTGTACCAAAATTTGCCTTCAGGGTTTAAAATAATTCATACAAAAAATTTCAATCGCTTGCTTAAAAAGATTCATACAAAAAATTTAATCGCTTACTAAGCAGCCCCCCCTCCCCCCCCCCCCCAAAAAAAAAAAAAATTCTTTTGGTAAATATTTTCGGAGTTTCAGTGCAAAATCAAAACACCCGGAATTAATTTTATGAAATTAGAGCAAAAGGCTGCTGTAAAAAATTCACAGAGATAGCTTGAAAGGAATTTCATTCTTTTCAAGATTATAAATAATGAAAAATTTCATCTCTAGGTAAATAGATTTAAATTACAGATGTACAGAAGGGTACACATGGGCAAGTACTTCATAAAAATGTTGTATCTGGCTATCAAATCAACGTAGGAACATTCTGTTATTCTAAATGATCTATAGTTGATTCTAAATTATCTATAATAGCGTGTTTAAAACCAAAGAAACAAGAGATTTTTTTAATTGTAGAGTTTTGTGTTCCAACCACTATTAAAAACATTTGTATTGCGGTGGTTAATACGCAGAGACTTACCGGTTCCTTGTCCCATCAGTTTAAAATCGTTCCATTCTAAAGTTTTTCTTCTTGTTTTTAAAACTGCCTATACGAAATTAATGCTTTTTTTAATTGTATATTTTAATGATATTTACTAGTCACGATGACGAGGGCTGTATCTTTTATTCAAAGAGGTATGAATCGGCACTGTTTGTCCCAAAAGTCTACATACACCTGATGATTGCCATAAACCTGCATGTTCCTACAGAAATCTCTAGAGAAACGTGATGAAATGTAGAGCAAATTTATAAAAATACATAGGATGGAACTTTAATAGTGGCAACTAGGTATGTACAAAGTATACAGAAGAGATACAGGGGTTAAACTTTTGTAGCCCATCAAAGTAGTAACCAGCAATGTTTAGCACCCGTTGCTTACGTCCTGGAAGCTGCAGGATGCCGTTGGCAGCACCTGATCTGCTGATCCTTCGAATAGAGCGGTCTACAGCCTGCAGAATCTCTGGTGGAATACACGGAGCGGTTCCTTCATCTTGTGGATGAGATCAAAGTCTTCCAAAATGTCTTCCTTACTTTCTACACCTGTTTTTTGCATGCGCCTAAAACTCCGTATTTAAATATTTGCTAGTTGGTACCCGTCAAAACATGACGCTAGATAGTAAATAAATGTACTAATACATAAATTATACTCAACACACCATTGCCAAATGTTGAAAGTCATAATAATGCGCAGAAACAAATTAATGTTTAAGCGGCCTCCTGCTTAGTGAGTATCTAGAGCCAGATTTAAATATGTCACTGAGCATGCGCAGACAGCAAAATTTTTAATTGTAAATTATCACTAATTAAACAGCTCGAAATAAACAATTTCCATCAGGTTTAGTCTTATATTTCACAAACATAATTATCATAAAAATTAAAATGGCAGAGAGAGATCTAGAGAGACTCCTCGGCATTAAAACATGTCACTGAGCACGCGCAGAAACAGTGAGTTTCTAAAGCCAGATTGAAACATACCACTAAGCATGCGCAGAAATCAAATTTCAGTTGTAAATTATAGCTCATTAATTGAAAATGCGGTTACAAAAACCAAATTTGACCAATCTACAGATTACAATCTTTCGTTTAAGACCAAAATGATGTCAATGGATACAGTAGTTTTCTCTCACGGACTGCCCCCCAAAAATATATAGATATGCATTTGTATTTCATTGACGACTTAAAAATTATCAAAAATAGAATTAAAAAAGAGCATGATTTTAAAATTTTAAGCTTCCTTTTAAAACACTGAAAATCATAAACTTCATTTATTTATATAAAGCTAAATTATCCATGAAAAAAATATTCATGAAGATTGAGCCTGAACCTCAGATAATATTACTTCAGTATTTGGGGAAATATTTGAGAATGCTATTTCTATTATCAACATTGTTTGGTATTTATTACCATGGTTTTATTAACTCGGTTTCTTGTTTGTTTGTTTGTGTGTGTGTTTGTCCAGTACAAATCTTGCAATCAATTTTTAACTAACTTCCCGACTAGCTAGACATTTGAAACTTTTAGAATAGCTCAGAACACGATGACAATGCAATATTTTAATATTTTTAGCCATCTTTAAGCAGAATTGAATTTATTTTCAGTTACTTTTGTTTTGTAGAATGGTGCAGCCATCTATCGGCCGGGACGGGAACGGAAAGTTAAACGCAAGTTAACTTCCAATTTTCGAGTTAAACGATTGATTACGCATTTGATAATTTTCTTTCAAGTTGATGGGATAATTCATCAAAAAAAAATTTTTTTTAAGCATTTATTAATACATAGAATTGTCAAGTTTTTATGATTCAACAGAAAATTTCGCATATAAAAAGTTCTTTTTATCTTGTAACTAGCTGAAAACCCGCACTTCGCTACGGAGTACATTCAAATTAAATACAACGGTCAATGTATGCAATTAATGCCAAAAAAATTAATATATATATATATATATATATATATATTTATTTATTTATTTATAATAAATACGACGATCAATGTATACAATTGATGTAAAAAAAAAAATATATTTATAAAAAAAATCATAAGGGATATTTTTAAAGGAAAAATAATGTAGAAGAAAATATTCAAATTAAATATGATAGGACATACTAAAGAATATAGTACAGTTTGAGGAACATAATATCTTTTACGGTATTTTAATATTTTATTGGATAATGTACAATCGTCTGCCGCATTAGCAAGAAAAAAAAATATTTTTTTTGTCTATTTAGTTGTTATGCACGTGACGATAAATTTATTTAAAGTACCAGAAAAAGAAATCACGTGATCGGCATTTAATACATTAAATTCTAAAATTTGATCTTCAAAAATTCACCAAAATTCAGAAGGGTAGAGATAAAGAAGAGGTAAAGATTCGAAAAAATGTCATTTTAAAAGAATTTTTATGATCGTTCTCGTAATATAAATTTTATAACCCTCATTATTATTTTAAATGCAAACTTAAAAGAAGTTACAAAAAGAGCTTAAAAATTTCATTTAAAAAATGTAAGAAGAATTTTTCAAAAATCTTTCTTAGTACACCCCTACACCATAAGAAGAATCACCATGCAAAATTTCAGCCCTTTAGGTCCAGCGGTTTGGTCTGTGCGTTGTATGTCTGTCTGTCAGTCAGTCAGTCAGTCAGTTTCGGAACTGTTTTATATATATAGATTATAACATCTCATTTTGAAAACCCAGTCTTGCACATGTAGGTAAAAGCGAATGGAAGCAACGTAACCTTGTAAGACTGTTTGACACCTTATTTAGCAATATCGTAATTTGTAACATATAAAAAATACAAATAAAAATATTGAAAATACGTAATAATAGAAAGTTAAAAACTTTTTTTCTTATTTAAATAATTCAGTATGATATAAATTTACTGTAGACTAGTCGTGACCCCTCCCATTTTTTTCATGACCCCCCCCCCCCCCCCCCCTCCTGTGGGTCATAACCCACAATTTGCGCTCCGCTGATTTAGGGTACGGCCGCAAGAAGAGAAATCGAGAAACCTGCGCCAGACATTCATAAGTATTTCAAAAGAGTTGTTTGTGTACGTGTTAGAGACTGGGGTTCGAATTATGAATCTTCGCAGAAGGCATTTTGGAAATCTCGATTACTGTAACAATAAAATTAAGAGCTCAAGAAACAACCCCCCCCACCCCACGCCACCCATACTGTCAAAGAACTGTAAGAATCAACCGTAAAAAAGTGCGCTGTGTCCGATAAGTACTTATTGAATTTATTCACACAGCCCACTTTTTTACGGTTGACTCGCAGTTCTTTGACAGCATGGAGGTTTACTTCAGTTCTTAATTTTATTGTTACAGTAATCGAGATTTCCAAAATGCCTTCGGCGAAGATTCATAATTCGAACCTCAGTCTAACACTTGCACAAACAACTCTTTTGAAATACTTATGAATGTCTACCGCAAGTTTCTCGATTAGTATAGTTGTTCATGGCAAAATTGTTGGGAAATCCTAAAAGTTTTCCAGATATCACGGTACGGTACGAAAGGAAAAAATCCACCTATATCGTCTCTAAATAAATTTATCATAAGAGTACATAAAGTAGTATTTAAAATTTTAGAAAGCCTTGCTTTTTCCTGATGAAATCGAGTGAGGTGTATTCGGTCATGTGGTCGCGACAACATTGGCAGAGAGAAAAAAAAAAAAATGAAGAAACGAAAATGGGAAAAAAAATGTCGCCGGTCAATTGCAGTAAAGGTCATGAAATAGCTTGAGGGTCAGTTGCACCTTGCACGAGCAGACAATTTTTATGAATGGTAACATAAATCAAATAAATTAATTGAATGTTATTCCGAGATAGTACGAAATGCATCCTCTGCGTACGGGTAAACCCTAAAGGCCTGTTCTCATAGAATCCGTCAGCGTGAGCATTACTCGTATTGAAATATATTTAACCAATTACAAACCTCCAAACGATTATCCACGAAATTGTTAGGGCCTGTTCACATAGGACTCCGGTAGTGGAGCGTTAAAGTATTGAAACATATTTAACCAATGACAAACCTCCAAACGATTAGCAACGAAATTTTTTAACGCCTATGATTGGTTTATTTTCGTCTGAACGTCATCTTTCCTTTAACGCTCCGCTACCGGTCTCCTATATGTGAACAGGTCCTTAAAGTCTTAATTGGTTTAAAATATGTCAAAACTGACGCTCACGGATTCTATGTGAACAGGCCCTTAGAAACTACTATTCAATTTATGAATCAGATTACGATGAATCAGATTACGCACATATTTCAATTGTAAATTCGCTTGATGCGAATTTTAAACCCTGCAGATCGATTCCATTCACCCCCGTAATAATCGAACTTAAATTCTTTTGAGTATACACATGGTGCAAAAAAAATGACGTGTCTTGGATTTCAGTATAAGAAACCGGAATTATTTTAATGGACGTGAGATAGATACCCTGGAGCAGGGCTCCCAGACCTGCGTTTTGAATTCGTCGTCAACACTTTTCTTTTAAGGTTGCTGTGTACTAACCCTATCGGATTCGCTCACCTGAATACAGGTAGCCATCCTACAGCATGGCATCTTACAACACGGTTTCGCTTACAACACGATAGGATAAATTGCGGGAACCCTCATATAACACTGCAACCTGTAACACGGTTTCGCTCTAACACGATTAAAAAATTGCGAAAACCTTTGTACGACACTGTACTTCTACAGCACTAGATATCATGATTTTTGTTTAACACATTTAAAAACTAAATCACCTTAAAATAATGACAGTGGCTTTACATGAAAATGTATAAACAAATTATAATTTATTCATTTATAACTCTATAAAATCGTAAGAAGGCCTAAGCTTAGCTGAAATTCTTGAATCATTTTTCTTGGATGCAGACCCTTCCCCTGAAAGAAGCCGAAAATTCAAAAGGGAGCTGCAAAATTGTCTATCTCCATACCGTGAAATCTACAATGATCTTGTAAGAACCAGCAAATAAACCAAAATTACAGATTTTTTAAAGAGGATAGAAGGTGCAAAAAATCTAAATGAAGAAAAGGTTCTGAAAGAGAAAGTGACATCGTTCAACCAAAAACATGTTCTCGTTTCATTGTACTGAGTAGTGATGAGGAAGAAATTTATTAAATTAATGTCACACTAAATGAAATTTTTTTTTTGTTTCTTTTCGTTTTTTGTTATACATACATTTATATTTTTAATAAAAATTAACTTGCTTGTATGGAATTAAAAAAAAAAAAAGTTTTTAATACGTTTTCGGAACGTAACCCCCGTTCTTGTACTGTCTCTGGGTCTCATATAACACGGTTTCACACAACACGGCATTTTCTAGGAACCTATCTACCGTGTTATAAGAGGGTCACCTGTATTATGGAGAAAATGCGTCCAAGGATTGCCGACTTGGATTGGAAGATTTAAAAAAAAAAAAATATTCTCTGTCATAGAGAAAGAAATTTTACACATGGAGGCATTTTTCGTTTAAAAAAAATGCAAATAATATTTTAAAACTGAAATTATTGGGGGGGAGTTAGGTATAGTGCGTTTTAAACGCTCCTAAATTCCTTTGGTGGACGAAATTCATAAAAATGAATCGTGTTGTAAGGTGCAGAGAATGATTCTTGTTGCAAGTTTAGGCTATCTGAAAAAACCATTTTTATTTAAAAATCAGCATTTATGTAGCTGTCAATAGTAGACGCATTTTCACCATAGGTTAACAATTAAGTGAGCGCCCAAGATGGTTAGTACACAGCAGCCTTAACGTACCATTTCAATGTCAGACCTGGGTTTTTCGATGACAATATCGGTTTATGGGTCTTTTTTTTTATCAAAAATATTTCAAAATCTGGGTTTTTCCGTTGTAAGTTAAAAGCAAAAAAAAGTAATGTTCATCTCTTATAAGCATAATTTAATTACTTTAAGACAGTTTAATAAAAAAATACAATTTGCAATTATTGAGAATCGAGCATTTGTGCGCAATCAATATTACATGCGATTTGGTGGCAACTATTTCTCTATGTTTACTTTGCGTTATTATGTTTCATGCATCTGGCATCACCCTTTTTCAGTATTTCATTAAAATTCATGTAAACAGTGAGACTTACTGTTCTTTTTATCTTACAGTAAAAGATAAAAAGAACAGTAGAACTAACAAGTCGTGTTTAAATCCTGAATTCAACTACCTATTTCGTTAATATTGCAATAACAATGGTATGTGTTTGAATGTAAAAATGATACAAGTGGATATCATTTCGATTGAATCGGGATACACCTCCCTCTCACAAAATCAAACCCAAACCATCCCAGACTTTTTGTATTGGTTACATTGTATCAAAGATGGATTCCTTCATCCCAAATAGAAAATCTTATCAACTTCATGACCCATTTGACAATTTTATCTCACTCTTCTGGGTGCATTGAAAGAGTATTTTCACAAGTGGAATAGAATCATAACAAAAGATGCTCATTCTCTTAAAAAACTGAAACCGTAGAGGATAGTCTGATGGCAAAATATCGTCAAAATGGGAGAGATATTGGGTAGCTAGGAAACTTTTGAGTTCATGGACGTTTTAGTTCTCTTTTGTTTGTTTGTTCTTATTTTTATATAGTCTTGTAACTAGCCATTAGAAATTTAAGAAATATCGTCAAAATTGTCACATCTGGATACGTAAAACAGTAAAAGACGTCATAGAAGGAGCATGTTATAGAACAATAAGCAGTACGCATTTAAAAAAAATAGAAAAAAAGAGATGAAGATTAAAAAATTAATTTGGAGGTGAATGATGAAATGGTTAAAATTTGACATTTTAAATGGAATAACTTCAAGTAATCTTAAAAAATGGGGTGTGTATTATCATATTTGTATTTTTTACCATTTTTAATAACAAAATACGTTTTTAACGTAGGATTACGTTCCTCAATAACGGTCCTTCGGAAAAAAAAATTGTCCTGCGTCGCGCGTTATAATTTTAGCAGCTCGCCAAACCCAGGAGCAGTAAACAGTTAAACAGAAAAGTACCAAAATGCGTTAACATTTTTTTTTCATATCTACAGTGGCTCCCAAAAGTGTTCGTACACTTACGATTTTTCAATGAAATAGGGGTCAATCCATTGATTAAAATGAATATTTCAGAATGGGTATTTAATAATAAGATCTATAATCTATTCTTAACAAGACTACATGAAATTTTTGAAAACATAGTAAAACTTTATTTTTAAGAAACCAATAATCCAAAAGTAACAAAAACTTTATCTCACAAAAGTCATCGTACACTGTGTAAAAAATCTCTACATAATATTATAATTTTATAATATTATAATTTTATAAATATTATAATTTTTCGTTAAATTAATATTTAGTAGAATATCTTTTGGCATCCACAACAGCTTTTAAACGTCTGGGAATAGATTGCTTTAGTTCTTTTGTAATTTCAGCTTCAACGTTCACCCATTCTTCCATCATAATTGTTTTTAGTTCGCTTTTCGTGTGAATGTCGTGTTTTCGTACTTGAACCTCCAGTTCTCTCCAAATATGTTCTATTGGGTTTAAATCTGGCGATTGAGGTGGTGTTTTCAAAACTTGTGGACAATTATAGACACACCAGATGCGAACGTTGAGAGCCGTGTGCTTAGGATCGTTATCTTGATAAAAAACAAAGTTGTTTCCAATACCCAAATTTCTCGATAATGCTCTTCTGTCAACTCCTTTTTCTCTTCTTTTAAAATATATTCTACGTTAACAAAATAGCAAATGTTGCCATAAATTATCGTCTGTGGACATAAAAAAAGTTTAAATTGAATTCAGTTGATACTAACTACCAAGTGTTATATTTGTTGGAATTTCTATTAAAATGTTGTTATTTATTTCTAGCGTCTTTGCGTTTTAAATGAAAGCTGCACTTAAATACGCAAGACGCCAAACTTGTTTCAACTCTTTTATTTAAAAATAATTTCGTCGAACTCCTTTAAAAGAATTTAAAACAAATACAATCAATAGCTGGGAAGTAAAGGACAGACTTGTACAAATAAGTAACATCCGGGTGTTGACCAAAACCTGCAGACGTTAGGCTTCTATTTTTTTTTTTTTTTAAACTGCTTTGTTGAACAATAGCCAGAAGAACTTCAAAATCAATAAATTAAGAAAGAAATAAGAAGAGACTTAACGTCTACAGATTCTAGTCAAAACCCGGGTTTTACTTTTTTAAAACAAGTCTACCCCAATTTCTCTGTTATTGATTGCATATATCTATTGTTTCGTCTTAGCTATGTTTTTACTTTTAATAGGGAATTTTCCGACAGATTCAATTTAATTTGCAGTCCATTGGAAACAAGCAGTCAGAGGCGGAAATAAATTTGTGGCCCCATCTGATGTTTTTAAATATTAATTCACTTAGTTAAATTGCAAAAAAAGACATTTGAATTTTTTTTATAATTTTTTTTATTTTTATAATCAGAACAATATAACAAAAATTAAGAAAAAAAATTACTGAAGTTTAGTTACCTAAGGTACGAGCCAGAGGTGACTTGCTTTAAGAGAGCCTCGGAATTGTACGTTAACATTTTTATTGCGTCCTTAAAATATTATATAATATAAAGCTATCATAAAGCTATAATGAGTAAAGTTAGATACACATATGTAATTATGTAGTGCGCGAAAAATAAATACAAATGTCGGTCCCGGTAGTGTTATATCCTTATCTTTCTTATGCCGTTTAGGAGTTTCCAAACATATGTTAAATCATTATACTGGCGTTAGACCCCAATTTTACGAATATCCGAGATAAATTGTATGTTTTGCTTTCACAGTGTACATAATACACTGGTGTAAGAAATTAAGAGAATTTGCAGACTTGGTCGATTATCTCTAGAACTACTGTACCGATTTTAATGAAATTTGATATGTACAGAGGCTGTTCACACATTTTTTAGACGATGTATATTGTATTCACAAAACTAAATTACGTAAAATTCTTGTGTTTTAAATGTTTTATTTGACATTCCTTATTCTGAACTATCTTCCGACACCGCAATTTCCAGGATAATAATGCCTTTTGAAGTGTCAGAAGGGGTATTCTATCCCATTCCTCCTGATCAGCTTTCCAGAGTCCTGTAAGGGTTTTGGGACGACGTTTGGATAATGCAGATTTTAAAAGTCCGAAAGCACAAAAATCCATAGGTGATACATCGGGAGATTTAGTAGGGATATCAGTGAAGGGTATGGCCTTGATACCAGTTTTTTGTTCCATTTCTTTTAGGAAATTTACAGTGGATTTTGATGTGTGACTGCTAGCTTTGTTCTGATGGAGTCTCACAGATTGATGGCACTGTGGGTAAAGCGATGGTATTTCATTCAGAAAAATTGGCGATAAAATATGTTCCTGATAGTATTTGGAGTTAATCTTGACATTTTTTCCCACTCTCTTTATTTTTAACTTGCCATTATAAGAAAAGCCAGCAACAATCATGAATCCCTTAGAAAAACTTTCTTTCGATTCTTTGAACCATGTACTTAAATTTTTTCCCCTTTTATGATAATAAATGGCTCGTTTTTTGTTGCAATCATTTAAATACACCCATGATTCATCTATTGTGACAATTGTTTTCCATTTTCTTTGGATAAGTGTTTCTCATATAGAATTCTGCAGCGTGTCCTGCGTTCAGCGATATGATTTGGAAAAAGACGCTGCACATTGCGTTTTTTCGCTTTCTTAAGATTTAAATCAACGTTTATCATTTTGTTTACAGTGGACACCAAGCATTTTAATGATTTTGCAACTGTCCTTTGACTAGGGGAATTTTCTTTTAACATTAAACAACGTACCTTTGCAATAGTCGAAGATGTCCGTTTTTTCCTTGGAAACTTGTTTGGAATTTTTGTCCCACTTGAGACTCCAATTTGACGTTTTTTTCCTTTCTTGTTGACGATATTACCTATCGACGCTTTAGATATCACAAAACCATGACTCATCGTTTTTGGATAACGGAGTATGCATATTTCTCTTCGGAAAGAGCATAAATGTAGCCTTCGAACCACTGCTTTGTTAAAAACGCCATTTTGAATAAAAACAAAACTTTCAAGCCGCAGACGATAATTTTGACTTTTAAAAACATAGTATAATTGCAATTATTTCTTTTGCAGCAAACGATTTTTTATTACCGCTTACCAAAATCGTCTAAAAATTGTGCGAACAGCCTCTGTACATACATTGATACAATACAAAACAAATATCCATTCAATAATTGTAATACACACGCATGATCGTGCGTAACACTCGTTGGAGTCGGAAGGTATGAAACAGCGGTTGCAGAATAAACAAAAAAATGGGTTAATAGGGGGTATGGTCCCCTCCTACAGATATACAGGTCTCGCAGCGTGATTTCATACTTGGAATAAGGCAGTTTATCATTTCCCGTGGCAATTGGTCCCACTCGTTCAGCAACGCTGCTTTCATTCCCTGGATGGTTCTCGGAGGGGGGTTGCGAGTTGCAATTGTCCTCCCCAGAGCGTCCCAGACATGCTCTATAGGGTTAAGGTCTGGAGATCTGGCTAGCAAATCCATCCGGCGAATATCCTCACTCTCTAGCAATTCGTCGACCAGAAGAGTTCTATGTGGCCTCGCGTTATCGTCCATTAAAATGAACTCAGGGCCAACTGCACCCCTGAAAAGGCGAACATAGGGCTCCAAGACCTCATCGCTATACCTCACACCAGTCACAGTGCCTCTTTCAAAGACATGGAGAGGTGTGCGGCCATCCAACATGATGCCTGCCCAGACCATTAAACCTCCTCCGCCATAATGATCGATTTCGCGGACATTGGAGGGTAGGTAGCGGGTCCCTGGTTCTCTCCATATGAACGTACGGCGAGAATCGGTGTTTAGGCTGAACCGGGACTCAACAGTGAAGAGAACGGTCGCCTATTGAGCCATACTCCAATTTCTATGCTCTCTGCTCCATGATAAACGGATTCTCCTGTTCGTAGAAGTGAGCGGGACGCAAACAGCAGGTCTTCTTGCAAACAACCCTCTCTCATGAAGTCTTTTGGAAACAGTCACCCTTGATACACGGGTTCCTGTGGCTGCATACAAGTCACGAGAGAGCTGAGAAGCTGTAGCACTCCTGTTATGCCTCACTATAATCGACAAATGGCGATCTTCTCTGGCCGTCGTGGCTCTTGGACGACCTTGCCCAGGCTTTCTCTCGATGGATCCGATATCCTGGAAATGTTTCCAGAAGTTACACACGACGCTGGGCGTTAAATTGAACTCTCTACAAATTTGGACTTGATATTGGTCTGCTTCTAGCGTTCCCACAATTCGCCACCTCATTCCATCATCCAAACGTTGGTGGTTACTCATTTTTATTGTTACAATTTGAAATTAACCGATTGCTGCAAAATAACACCAAGAAATTCGCCGAGGTGTGCTAGCGAACGAAATGCGTCTTAACTTACGCGCTCTTATAAAGCCTGCTTCTCTACTGGCTCCGTCTACACACATGTGTACGCTTACGTATTTGATGTACAAGATTTGCATTTTTGTCTAGAAGCAGTGGTTTTACATTCAGTTCTGTTCTTTTCATGAAATTCGATAAAATATGCAAATTCTCTTGATTTATTTCACCAGTGTAGTAACTACCTAAATGAAAATTTTTAATATGTGAGTAACTAGAATTATTTAGTTGATTTGGGGGCTCCGGGGCTTACGTCTCCACCGCCTGTGCGGAAATTCGCCACTGGAAAGACGTTAATTTTCGTACTGCTTTTTTTTTTTTTAACCCATGAATGAAACTGTTCACTGCCATCGTTTTGGAATTCAATAGGAATTCCAGAAAGAAAAAAAAAACTGTAGAAATGATCGATTCATTTTTTACTGTAACAAAACCCCACAACTTCGTAATATCCACAATAAATGATAAAAAAAATAGTGAGGTAATTAATAATTCTTCATCAGGTCGAGGTGTTAGGGTCTGTTCACATAGAATCCGTCAGCGAAATATATTTAACCAATTACAAACCTCTAAAGCGGTTCCCAACCGGTAGGTCGCGACCCACTAGTGGGTCGCGGAAGGGTTACAGATGGGTCGCGACTCGATCCTAAAACTATCAGAAACCATCGCATAAACCATCAGAAAAGATAAGAAAAATCGAAACAAATCGAATTGTGTTTTGATTGTTTTCTTGGTTCTTGATTTTTGGCATCTGGGGCAGACAACAGATCCACCACATCCCTCCCAGATGACTCACACAGTCACACAGGTGATGCACACTCCGGAAATATATATATATATTTGCAATATTTGATGGTAAATTATATATACATAAGGAAGGGATACCATACAAATAAGTTTTTTTACTCCACTATGGACCGATGAACCGTGGAGGTATTCCGATAATGAAAGGTGGGTCGCCAGCTGAAAAGGGTTGGGAACCACTGCTCTAAACGATTAGCCACGAAATTGTTAGAGCCTGTGATTGGTTTAAAATGTGTCAATACGAGTAACGCTAACGGATTTTATGTGAACAGGCCCTTATTGTCTCTCTGAACAATCCACAAAAGCATATCTGCGAAAATAGTTGCACCTTTTTATAAAATCCTGTACCAACTTCTCGCATCTCCGAGAAACTGATTATTGGGGGAATTTCCGCTTGGGAAGAGATTATATGACACAACTATCGTGTACGTACAATAAAAAACTCCTCAAAGGTGTTGAAATGCAACTTATTTTTCTTTTTAGAACAGTTAGTTAGTCATGCGTATCATCCGCTGTCATTTTCTCAACCGTGGAGAGTTCTTTTTCACACGTGCTCGGAACTCCGATCTTGGTTTCAAATAACGGTTTGAACGCGGGTAATATTTCTTGGTCGTGGATGAGTTTTCTGAGTCGATGTAAGAAGTCAGAATTAATTGATCAGAAAAATCTTAATTTTTTTTAATAATGTTGATAAAAGCTCATGTCATTTTGCACATGGGGGAAAGGCTTAAGTGGTGAGCAAATATATTTGTCCTAATTTTTAGGAACTATCTAAAACAAGCTGAGGTAAACCAACGAAATTATTTACGTGGTATTTTCATGATACCAGACTGTTTAGAATTCATTCAAATATGTTAGTTGTACGCTTCAAACGTTCAAAATCGTATAATAACAAGTTAGGAAATTTTTTCAGTAAAAATATTTTGTTTATAAGGAATTTCTTTTAAAAAAATTTCTTTTAAATATCAGACCAAAATCTTGTCATTTTGGTAGCTCTCTGTCTACCTATTCTGCCCGTCATGTCCTGACCTACCTCGACACTTCCTGGTTCGATTGTTGTCCTGGGCAGCACGTTCTCCAGTTCTCTCACCCATTGAAAACATCTGGTCATGTGTTTATGAGAGACTGGGCCGCCACCGCTCTCCAGCCTCTACGATTGATGAAGTGTGGCATAGACTTGAAGCAGCATGGAATGATATGCCCGTATCTGTCATCCAAGCCCAGTTCAACTCGATGCCTAACCGGGTTAGAGTCGTTTTAGCTGCCGGAGGCGGCAGCTGTGTGTACTAATTTCTGACCCTGTATACCCCCAAATTGCATACAAATTTAATCATGTTTTCTTCCCAATATGCTGTATAATTACAATAAGTAAAGTTTTGTTATTTGCTTTCCTTCCTGGTGTTGTAATTTTAATGGCCAGCAGTGTGTATGTATGTATGTATGTATGTATGTATGTATATATATATATATATATATATATATATATATATATATATATATATATATATATATATATATATATATATATATATATATATATTTGTCACGGCCCTTCGCCGCGTACCCTTTAAGAAACTAATTACTCTAAATTGCAGTCATAAAACAATAGGCCGGTGAAATAACTAATGCTTAAATAACATTTTAACAACTTTATTAATTAACATTAAGTTAGTACCCAATTAACCCAGTTAAATCGCCATTTTCAATCATCTCTCAGCTCACGACAGACGCACGTCATATATCTATAAAAATATCCCTAAAACTGCGCCTTTTCTTTCTCGCGCGTTATACAACAGCGTGGGTTATCATCTCGAGACCCTTCTCTCGAACATTCGAATGCGTCAGCCAGCGCGTGCGAGCAATTCGGCGACCCTGAACTCTTCGCTGAGAAAAACAATCTACTTTCTGAATTGGAAAACACACTAGGACTTTAATAGAAAATTACCGTTTAATGCTTATTACTGTAATTAAATATAGTTTATGCTTCTAGTATCACACACACACACATATATACACTGCTGGCCACCCAAATTGCAACACCAAGAAAGACAAGAGATATCACAACAAAATTTATTTTGTAGATAATATGTTGACCAAGTATCAAATGATTAAATTTATAGACTTCTGTGAAGTAAGAGTAGCCGCCATTGTTGGAGATCACCGCTGCCACACGCCTCGGCATTGATTCAAAGAGACTTTGGATGAGTTCTTGGGGTACAGCAGACCAAGCAGCTTCCACACGTTGCCAAAGTTGATCTGTTGTGGCAGCTGGGAATGGAATCTGGGTCAATCGTAGAGCAACTATGGACCACATGTTTTCTCTCGGTGAAAGATCCGGAGAGCGAGGTGGCCAGGGAAGCAATTCAATCTGCCGATTGACGAAGAACCGTTGGACAATGCGTGCCACGTGTGGTCGCGCATTATCCTGTTGAAATATGGCTGTGGGCAAGCCCTGAAGTTAAGGAAGGACAACTGGCTCCAACACCTCGGAGATGTAGCGCTGGCTGTTTAAAGTACCGGCAATGCGTACTAGAGGTGTGCGAGAGTGATATCCAATACCGCCCCATACCATAATACCCGGTGCAGGACTAGTGTGGCGGTGCATAACGCAGCTGTTCAGCATCCTCTCTTCACTGTGTCTCCAGACTCGAATGCGACCATCGTGGTGTTGCAAACAGAAGCGTGACTCGTCAGTAAAGACAATTTCATTCCATTCTGCCGTCCACATCCTTCTGTCATCGCACCATTGGCGGCGGAAATGTCTGTGGTTCTGCGTCAAGGGTAGACAAAGCAATGGACGTCTTGCGGACAGACCACTCTGCTGTAAACGGCGTCGAATAGTACGCGCAGACACTGGATGATGCGTTACAGACTGCATGTGCTGTGCTATGGTTCGTGATCTGACTGAGCGATCCGTCACTACCATGCGCACAATTTGCCCGTCATCACGTGAAGTGGTGCGCTGAGGTGGATGCGATCGAACACGCCGGTCCGTCGTACCCTCCTGCATCCAACGATCACATATCCGCATTACAGTTGTTTGGTTTCGTCCAACACGACTACCGATTTCCCTGAAAGATAATCCACAATCTCGGTAGGCCACTATCCTTCCTCTGCCGAACTCGGATACTTGATCAAAAGATGATCGCTGTTTTCGACGCGGCATAATCGATCGTTTTTTTTGAAAAAACCACAAGAAAAACACAATTGCCAAACTTGAAATCGTCCAAATCTCCAAGCCTTAAATAGCGCTTTGAAGTGGCGCCACAGGCGCGCGTGATGTGCGTCTTTCGCTGAAATTCTAATCATTTGCATATCTCACCTCCGCTAATGCATGTTGTAAATTTCATGTTATTTGCATGTTTTCTTCAGGGTGTTGCATTTACAGTGGCCAGCAGTGTATATATAATATATATATATATATATATATATATATATATATATATATATTGAAGAAAATATATTTTTTAAACTATGACAAAGAATGAAGAATAGTAGTTCAGTATAATACTTGCATCGTAAAACACAGATTGCCGCATTTTCTTAAATGGTAAGAAAAATTAAAAATTTTTAAACAAAAAACCAAAACAAAAATATCAAATTTAACTGTTAAATGAAAACATCTCTTTTTGCCTTCATGATCAGTAAACGAAGAAGTACTTCTAAAAGTTGTGATCTTCAAAGTAAGTCCAACTTTGCACTGTACAATCCTCTGAAAAAATAAGTGAGGAGTAAACTCCAAAAGACAGATTAATTACGTTACAAATGTTTTTCTCTGGATCACGCGAAACAATCACCCTCGAAGTGTAATCATTTCTATGCACATTATGAATCAGGCGACAATAGCACATTCTTCCCTATTTTTTTTAATTGCATCTTCCAATTTCCGCTTAAAACTGAATGTTCCTTTGAATCGGAGGTTGGTCGATCGACTGTTCTTAGATGTGTAAAAAATGAGGTATACATTAGTTCTTTGCCCAAATGTATAAAATGAAAACAAACGAAAATCCATTTGATTTACCATGCAAAACACAGTCATGAACAGTCTTCATTTAACTGGACAGTTTATTTTAAATTTCCATTTCATGCAGATTTTTAAGCATGGGTTATGGTATCTACATTTCAATTTTTATCACTAAAATATAGAGTTTTTCTACAAAATGTAGGAGAAAAATGAACCCCTCTCGCCGAGAAACATGTTCTACAAAGGCTGTTCACACATTTTTTAGACGATGTATATTGTATTCACAAAACTAAATTACATAAAATTCTTGTGTTTTAAATGTTCTATTTGACATCCCTTATTCTGAACTATCTTTCGACACCGCAATTTCCAGGATAAAAATGCCTTTTGAAGTGTCAGAAGTGGTATTGTATCCCATTCCTCCTGAAAAGCTTTCCAGAGTCCTGTAAGGGTTTTGGGACGACGTTTGGATAATGCAGATTTTAAAAGTCCGAAACCACAAAAATCCATAGGTGATACATCGGGAGATTTAGTAGGGATATCAGTGAAGGGTATGGCCTTGATACCAGTTTTTTGTTCCATTTCTTTTAGGAAATTTACAGTGGATTTTGATGTGTGACTGCTAGCTTTGTCCTGATGGAATATCACAGATTGATGGCACTGTTGGTAAAGCGATGGTATTTCATTCAGAAAAATTGGCGATAAAATATGTTCCTGATAGTATTTGGAGTCAATCTTGACATTTTTTTCCACTCTCTTTATTTTTAACTTGCCATTATAAGAAAAACCAGTAACAATCATGAATCCCTTAGAAAATCTTTCTTTCGATTCTTTTAACCATGTACTTAAATTTTTTTCTCCCCTTTTATGATAATAAATGGCTCTTTTTTTGTTGCGATCATTTAAATACACCCATGATTCATCTATTGTGACAATTGTTTTCCATTTTTCTTTGGATAAGTGTTTCTCATATAGAATTCTGCAGCGTGTCCTGCTTTCAGCGATATGATTTGGAAGAAGACGTTGCACATTGCGTTTTTCGCTTTCTTAAGATTTAAATCAACGTTTATCATTTTGTTTACTGTGAACACCGAACATTTTAATGATTTTGCAACTGTCCTTTGACTAGGGGGATTTTGTGCGAACAGCCTCTGTATAACGTACAATTTGTAGAAAAGGGAAAAATGAATGACGTCTACACAAGCCCCCAATTTTCTATATTTCAGCCGTTTCGTACTCCAGAACACGCTAACATAATGCTTCGATTGCAAAATGACTTGTGTAAATACTAAATAAAAAAAAAATCAAATCAAATTCTCATTGTGTTTTATTTAAAACAACGTTAAACATTAAATAACGTACCTTTGCAATAGTCGAAGATGTCCGTTTTTTCCTTGGATACTTGTTTGGAATTTTTGTCCCACTTGAGGCTCCAATTTGACGTTTTTTTCCTTTCTTGTTGACGATATTACCTATCGACGCTTTAGATATCACAAAACCATGACTCTCACATCGTTTTTGGATAACGGAGTATGTATATTTCTCTTCGGAAGGAGCATAAATGTAGCCTTCGAACCACTGCTTTGTTAAAAACGCCATTTTGAATGAAAACAAAACTTTCAAGCCGCAGGCGATAATTTTGACTTTTAAAAACATAGTACAATTGCAATTATTTCTTTTGCGGCAAACGATTTTTGATTATCGCTTACCAAAATCGTCTAAAAAATGTGCGAACAGCCTCTGTATAACGTAAAATTTGTAGAAAAGGGAAAAATGAATGACGTCTACACAAGCTCCCAATTTTCTATATTTCAGCCGTTTCGTACTCCAGAACACGCTAACATAATGCTTCGATTGCAAAATGACTTGTGTAAACACTAAATAAAAAAAAAATCAAATCAAATTCTCATTGTGTTTTATTTAAAAAAAAATTTCCTCTGAAAATACTTTCTTAAAAATTTGTAACTTTCTGTATTATGTATTTCCGAACTTGGGCACATTTTGATTTTTTAAAACTGATGATTTCGAAAGATTCGTAAACGATCTTGCGGCCTGAAACATAATCGTTACCTCAATAAAATGTAGGTTCTTCATTAGAGTAAAACCAATTACGCAAGACCGGTTTCATGCAGAAGATTTATTTATTCAAAACATTTACAAATAAATATTATGTTTTGAGTCAAAAGCAAATTTGTAATAGCCGTTATCAATGCTTTGCTGACTCATTTAATTGTTTGTCAGAGTGGCAACTGTTGTGCGTTGCCACCGCAACTTATTTCATGTTTTCGAATTTTACGATTTCATCTTTTCGGAAAGTCGATCAGTAAAGAATCATCGATCGATCGAAGTGGACGAGCCATGCTTATTACGAGGAAACAGCTTTATATTTTTCTCTGCCCTTGAAAATATTATTGCTTTTGTGCTGTCTGTTGTTTTCCGTGTCATGAGTGCGTTTCGACGTTGCACAATTATGTAGTGGCATAATGGTTTTTTCAGCTGTCGCACTCGTCTGTGAATTTATTTGGAACTATTTTTCTCAGACGAAACTAGTAATGACTTATACGATGAGGTTTAATTTTCTGAAATGAAAAGTAACATTTATGATGCAATTCTTCTCGCAGTCAAAATTACATAGGGCATCATCCATGTGCATCTTTTACTACGGGATACCTTCCTTACCCTGTTCTCGTCATTCGATTTTCACGTTCGGAATCTCAATTTCCGTTTGTCAATGCGGGCACTTGTCGACTCACATTATCCGCGAGAATCGTTGGTTGCTTTCCATCAGGACACTGTGTAGGGTAAACCAACAGCACCCTTGGTACCACCTCCATTTTGACCGAGCACCCCCCAGGTGCAATGGCACACTCATAGAACAACGAAATAGACAAAAAAAAAATTTCTTGTTAATGCGGCAGACGATTGAACATTATCCAAAAAGATATTAAAATACAGTAAAAGGGGATATCATGTATTGGCGATCGCTTCAGATGCTAGGTCGTATGCGATGCGTAGCGGGTATTCTAAAATCATGTACTCAACGTTCGAATTCTGTGCTATTTTGCATTGAGTTTATTGAAAAGCGTATCTTGAACTTGAAACTTAGCTTTCCATCTCTGGAGAGTTACTAATATTAAGATCAAATTTTGTAACCGATGTTTCAGAGCTGTTTTTATTCCATTTTATGACCAAATATTGACTCAGTCTCATCAAGGTTTATCTCGGCACCGCAACAACCCATTTAAGATCTACCACGACACAATCCCGATTGAGCGGACTAGCTTTGTTATGCATATTATACACAGAGAGATAAATGTAACCACGACTGAGGCCATTCAAGAGATTTGTTAAAAGAAATGAAAATTGGATTTTATTCAAATAAATCAATTTTTATAATTACCTAATGAATTTTTTTGAAAATGCATATAAAAGTATTTTAATCCGTTCAACTCGCCTCAGATTAAATCTTGAGTACGCAACTGCCCAGGGGTGACATCTGGAGGCTTGTACCTTCTCTCAGAATAGATGAGGTATTCATTATTTCTTTGCCCAAATGTATAAAATGAATCTAACGAATTCGTTTGATTTATTATACAAAACACAGTCATGAACAATCTATATATTTAAGTTGCTAGGCCGATTCTTTGGCCAGTCTGTCAGAGAAAACTACTGCATCAATTTACTTCATTTTCGTCTTAAACGAAACATTTTAATCTACAGATGTATTAAATTTGGTTTCTGTAACTGCAATTTCTATTCATTAGCGACAATTTACAATTAAAAATTGCTTTCTGCGCATGCTCAGTGACATGTTTAAATTTGGCTTAAATACTCACTAAGCACGAGGCCACATAAACACGTTAATTTATTTATTCCGAGGAATCTCTCTAGGTCTCTCTCTCTCTGCCATTTTTATTTTTAATTATGTTTGTGAGATACAGAATTAAACCTTACGGCAATGTGGTCCAACCTTTAGTTACCCGAGGGCCAATCAAACTTTAGTATAGGAATGTGAGGGCCAGGGGCATTCCAGAAAGAAAACGAATTACATATTGTATTCAAAAACTTTTATTAAAATTTATATTAAAAGTTTAATATACTAGTTTAATTTACCACTTCATTTTACAGTCGAGAAATCAATGGGATGATTGGCACTGCTTTCCTGATACAAGTTTATTAATGTCCACTGTAAGTTCAGTGAAGCAAAATCTCAGGGTCGATTCCAGTGAAGCGCTTACAATTCGATTTCTCGTTTTTGATTTAATTTGTTTGAGAGCAGAAAAAGCACTTTCGCACTCGTATGTACTGCCAAACAGCGATAACATTTGCAAAGAGAATATGGCCGTCACTTAAATTTTAAGTAATAATTACGGCATTACATTTATGTCTTGCATTTAAGTCATTATATTTTAAGTCTTCAAAACTTAAAGCAGTAAGAACGGTAAACGATTTTTTTCCAAATGTTAAATTAAAATATTTTTCTAGTAAGAAGGGCAAGGGCCAACAAAAATGAATTGGCGGGCCGCGGGTTGGACAACACTGCCTTAAGGAAATTGTTTCTTTCACGCTGTCGAGTAACCCTTTTCTTTTTATTGGGTTTGTTGTGGAGGGAAGACTAAGTAGACTGTAGTAAATAACAATTTTATTGCAAACGATGCCGCAATATGGGCTTGAAAACGGCGCAACTTACTCATTCAGAACAAGTTCACAACTACTACATTTTTCATGCAACCAAAAGGTGGTGCTGCAATCGCTGGAAATTGCCGTGATCAGTACGGAACAGGGTTTAGCAACGGTGCTTCAGTGATCCAATAATCTGTCCTTAACGTATTTAATTAAGTTTATTCTCACACCTATATACATATCTACAAAGTTTAATACACTGAGGGTGTTAATTATTAGGCCCAATCCTTACACAACCTACATTTCCATTCGCCTGCCACAGACTGCCGGAAACTCGAAAAACATACATATCGTGCGGTGCTCACACACACCCCTCTCGCGGACAAAGGGAGAAATCCGCAACACAGGGTTCAATAGTAATTTTTTTAAAGTTTATTTCTCTACTAGCTGAGTGGCAACCCGATGTTTTGCATTTTCGAATAAAAATGGAACGGCTTTATTTCTTAGAGATTAAAAACTGTTTAATCACTTTTAAAAATATATTAGAATTTTAAAAAACGAAATAATTATTTAAAATTCTCTTTTTCAAATTTCGGTTTTTCGCTTTTGAAATAATTCTTTCAAATTTCCATTTTCAAATTTTGCTTTTTAAACAAAAAAGAAGTTCATTGAATTAGAAAAAATTCTAAAGATTTTAACTTCTCATTTCCTAAAACAAAAATTATTTCTGGTACTTTAAAATTATTTCTGGATTTCAATTATTAAATAAATGACTCGTTCTCAACTATTTTGGCATTTGGTTATTTTCCTTTTGGCAACATGGCGGAATGTAAATATTGCATTTCATGGTGCAAAAATTGCTTAAAAAAATAGAAAGACAGTTCTGATGAATTCAAAATTGGTGGCGGAAGAATCCACATCACTTCCTCATTAATTAGAAATAAATTTCACGAATTTGCTGGAATTATTAGTGAATAAAATAATAAGTCGAAAAATTACGAACTCGGCATGCAAGTTGCATTAAGATACAATGGCGATCAGTACGGGAAATTTCAAAAGTGAGTTTTGTAAGTACACTTTTTTAGAATGATAACATTTTTTCTATTAAATGTATTTGGTATATTTTTGAAGCTGAACATCTATAAAATACCGATAAATCGTAAAATTGACATTAATAGGTGCAGAAAACCGAAATATTTGTCCATCAAAATTGTCGATTTCGTGAAATTCGGAAAACTGCTTTGGGGAAAAAGCTTCGTTTGCAGTGAAAAACATTTTTAGCTTTTTGAAAATGTGCATATACTTAAAGATGATTCTTTATACTATGATTTTCAATATTTAGCAATGATGTGTTGAGTATAATTTGTGTATTAGTGCATTTATTTTCTATCCCGCCGTCATGTTTTGACGGGTACCAACTAGTCTTTATTAAAGGTATACCTGCCTACGTTGAAATGGCTGTTTTGGTTCAAAATTTCAAAAAACAAATTTAATGCTCTATTTCAAAGGCCAATCTTTTAGGATTCTAAAACTGTTTTACCTTTATTCGTACGCTCATTGGACGAGAACTTATGGCCAATTTAATAAACCGAAAGCGATATTAAATGACTTGAAGCAGTATCTTTAGATGCATTTTCTAGAAAACTCATTTTTTAGTTACTTTTGTAAACGAGAAAGTTTTCAATATATTTCAATGAAATTTGCAATAGTGTCTTACATATTACCAACTATGTTTTGAACTAAAAGCTAAGCTATATGTGTAAATTTAACAAGATCCTCCTTGACATAGATCCGAAAACGTCTATAGCAGAGGTTCCGAACCTGTGAGTTGCGACGTCGGCATGGTTTTATTCCATTAGAATAACTTTTTAGCGATTTTCACCGATGAGGTTTGTCAGTATTTATTTACCACGAAACCGTAGGGCAGTGATGTTTTTTAAAGGAAAAAGTCTCATTCAAACCTTAAACTCAGTTCGTTGGAAATCGACCGCCTTTATTGGGCGGTCAATGAAAATGGCGTTTATTTACACAGATTCTATACGTCAGTTTGTCTTGCATCATTCTTCTGTCACTTCTGTCATTACTGGTGTAGTTTCCCCAACAGAATAAAGCAATTTTATTTAAACAAGAGGTTTTCTATTGTTATTTTTATGTAATTCTGAATCAATAATGTAGTTACATTTTCTTGGGGCTTTTGTTCTGTTCTTGCTTTTTACACACCTTTGACTGAGAGATGAATGTTTCATATTGTTCGTCATTTCTTAAAAATTCTTACATATTTAATTTTTATTAAATTAAGCGTTTAGTTTGAATTAAATTATGGAAAATCCATTCTAGTGTTTTTTCAGTCTGTTGTTGTTGCTTATCCCACTTGACCGACAGCAACATCAGATCAAGTCCATATAGGCCAGGGGTCCCCAAACTTTTTATCCCGTCGACCCCTTCATAGAATATTTGCCCTCTTATCGACCCCTGGATTAAGTATTTAACAAAAACATTAAATCATTTTTTGCATTTCTGATGTTAAGCAATACGGAGACCTGCATAACAACCCAACGGAAGAATTTATAGTTCCCATATCTTATAAAATCCACCCAATAACATTAACAGAAAACGGAGAATTTCTCCACTGTTATTATAATCTTAAAAAAATAACACAATTGTCGATAGATGGAAATTTGCCTATAGTTCTTAAACCGTACGTGTCATATAACGTAAAATACACAATTATCTTTGAAAACATAACATAAATTATAGTGGATGAAAAAAACCTCTTACTGTCATTTTGCGACTACTACCAACTACCTTAAAAACATGTTAACATACCTTTTTATTAAAATAGTTGATATTAGTGGGATGGATGTGCCTGAAGAGAAGCAGCAAGGTTATTGATATTCGGTTGAAAATTGGTAAGTTTTAGTCGCAAATCGCCACGAAATCCCAAGTTCAATATGTTTCTTTGTTTTGTTAAAATTGCTTTCGCGTGGCTAAAACCAGCTTCAACCATGTATGAAGTTGGGAATGCAAGTAAGATAGGTTCGGCTTCTGCTCTGAGCTTGGGATATTTAATGGCAATATTGTTATTGCTCCAAAATTCACTGAGGTTTTTATTTTTAAACAACGCCCTAGCTTCGAGATCTACACATATTTCAATCAGTTCATCTTCAAAGCCAGCTTCACTACCTTCATTATCGATTTTTACATCAATGGTGTAGCAAACCATTCGGGAACATGCATATTCTCCAAGTCTTCGAAACGTGCAATACTAGTACTGTTGCCAGATGCTTGAAAACAGAGTAACACATGCTGTAAGCAATGTAGGCTAAGGCAAAACTCAAGCTATAACTAGGGTAGTCAGTAATTGATTATATCCGTATTTCGAATTGTTATTGGAATATTCTATTTTTTTCCTGGACAGTTTAATTGATCCTCTTTGGTATTAATCGACCCACTTTCGACCCTCGTGTATTCATCGACCCCTAGAGAACTCTTATTGACCCCTGGGGGTCGATATCGACCACTTTGGGGACCCCTGATATAGGCTAAGGGGCAGAGGGGGCGGCTCCGGTTTTAGTAAGCACCACAAGGGTACATTTTGTTAGATATATTTGTGTTTTCCTTAAAGAAAGAGAAACTGTCACATGCCCCACCAGATGGCACCACTTGTTCAGAATTCATGTAATTCCACTGTTGTTCAATGTCGCGTGTTGTCTTGTGTCGTGCTTAAGATATTAATGTAAAAGATGCATATTAAAACTTAAACATCAATTACTTAGACTCAGCTGTTTATTATCCAATATCCTATTTCTCTACAATTGCATTGCTATGCTGTGACGATAGCGCTGACGTATGATTACTTTTGATTCGCGAGTGATTTATCCAACACATTTAACCCCGCACCTCCAGAGGTAAATTTGAGAACTTGGGGGACACTGCAGCCACGACAGATTTTTTTCGTGCACCAGCCGTCTTTAGTGTACACGACGGTGGATTTGTCAGCGACGAGCATAGAACCTCGCTGCCTTTGCTAACTGGGCTCGTTCTTTATGCCTTAAAAGGCTTTTGTAACAAAAATATGCAGGTGTCGCAGCATGCATGGAAACTATTGAAGGGGGTTGCGACTCGAAAAAGTTTGGGAAACACTGATCTATAGCAATGGTGCTTACACTGTGGGTCGGGAAAATAGGGGGAGGGGTAGCGAGAGTTTTAAGTGCATTTATATCTGACTAACTGGCAGACAGATAACGCACAGACCAAACCGCTGGACCTAAAGGGCTGAAATTTTGCATGGCGATTCTTCTCAGAGTGTAGTGGTGCACTAAGAAAGATTTTTGAAAAAATTTTCTTCGATTTTTTTAAAAATTAAATTTTTAAGCTGTTTTTGTAACATTCTTTAAAGTTTGCATTTCAAATAATAACTTGAGGGTTACAAAATTTATATCACGAGAAAGATCATAAAAATTCCTTTAAAATGAAATCTTTTTGAATCTTTACCTCCATTTTCTGATTTTTGGTGAATTTTTAAAGATTAGTTTTTAGAATTTAATTTATTAATTGCTGATCACGTGGTTCCTTTTCTTTTTGTGATACTTTAAGCTAATTTTGCATAACGTGCATTACAACGAAATAAATTGACAAAAAATATTTTTTTCTTTCTAATGCGGCAGACGATTGGACATTATCCCAAAAAATATTAAAATACAGTAAAAGAAATGTTCCTCAAAATGTATTATATTCTTTAGTATGTTCTATTAGATTTAATTTGAATATTTTCTTCTACATTATTTTGTCTATAAAAATATCCGTTACGATTTTTTTATAAATATATATTTTGTTTTTTGGCATTAATTGCCTACATTGACCGTTGTATTGAATTTGAATGTACTCCGTAGTGAAGCACGGGTGTTCAGCTAGTTATAAATATATGTGTGAGAAATGGGCACGTTAAATCCGTAGACCGGAGAGTCCTATGATATCAGAAAGGGTGGGAAAGGGTACGTCCCCCCCCCCCCCCCGATGTCGCCCCTGGGAGTGCTTGGTTCAGATAGAGGTGGCACCAGGGGTTGGTGTTGGTTCACCTATAGGGTGCCCCCACACGAATGCAACCAACGGTTCTCGCTGATTATGTGTGACTGTCTTCATGGACAAGTACTCCGCATCGGAGAATGGAACGTTGTGGAGAGTAAAACTGTTACGATTGTAAGAAGCCGAGAGGGGTCGTGGTCGCAATTTACAGAACTATTTTTATTTCGGGTAACTGGCAGCAGTAGACTCGTTTTTAATTTTATTTATAAATTAATTTTTTTAATAATTTTTTTAGTTTCTGTTCTGTTCTGTTCTATTCAGTTTGGAAGTGTGTGTGCGTATTCGTCCGTGTGGATCTTTTTGTAAATAAATATTTAGTGTGTCCTAGGATTCTCACATTATTAGAGTTATATTAAGAGACAAGAGCCTTGCATAAACTGTGTCTACAACAGCGGTCAATATATTAGGCGCCATTCAACGTTACGGTGTATGTACCCTCTTCGGAACTTTCTTTTATCGTCCGTTGTAACAAGAACAATAAATTAGATCACGGCGTAATTTATAGTCGTTATGATTTCGACTTGCCCAAGGATTGAAGGGCATTACCCGCATGCTTGCCCACACAAGATTCCCACTGTAACAAAGTTATGGCGCGACAGTGATTTATAAAAATAGGAATTAATATAGACCTTATTCTCAATCGAGGTTAATTGTGATTTTCGGTTCGTGTTCGTAGCAATGTTAATCATATTCTAAAATTTTTAAATTACAAATCTTACTATCACTTCCAAAGTGACCATGTTACACAGTGATACACGTCGTTAATTGGTTCCAGAAGGCACGACAAGTACCAAGCGAATTTTTTCTATAAGGGGTAATGTAAATTGAATTAATTCGTCCCTGGAAACAAGATATTTCATATTTTACTGGGCAATTTATAAATGGATGGGTTTTTTTATTACAAAATCTTTAAACTAGACACATGTAAGTTAAAACAGTAATTAGATAAAATAAAATGTATCTTCACTGAACCTGTACTGAAAGGAATTGATAAACTAATGGGGTAGAGGGATTATTGCTTGTAGGGGGAGTCCAATGCACTGGCATTAAACATTTCACTGCTCTCAGCAAACAGATGTGCATGCATTTGTTTTGCCTTCTCGCAAATTATTGCCTCGGATATGCTATCACCTGCTGTTTTTTTTTTTTTTTTTTTTTTTTAATCCAAATGTACAACAGTTTCTCAATTTCTTGTAATGCCTGTGACCTTTGCTTGTCCGCGACCTTCATATCGCTAGTAACACTGGCTCCTTTAATAGTTTATTTATTTTTCACTATCGTAAGATATGGTTGTTCTAAGGAATATTGTACAGTGCAGCGAGATGAGACACGCGGCTACCACGCTCATACTTAACAATTCTGAGACGTTATGGGTTATGGCAGATGTTGATATGTCCGAAAAATTCAATTTTATGTTTAAGTTGATATATCGCACTTAAAATTGGTTCTTTAATGCGGCAAAAGCTGATAGTGGAATTATGAAATATTACTAAGTTATTCGTGTTGGCAAACGCTGTTATGTATAAATGAGGTAATACTTGGTCCCTACATGAATATTTTAGTCCCTAATTGAACATTTTCATTGAAAACCAGCCATATGCTTGAGGTTGAATATGAGTATTAACTAAAGAATATTTGGATTGAAAAAATTAATTGAGCGATTTTATATTTCACAACAAAAGTTACTTTTTTAATTTGCCAAATACATGAAAAAAATGACATTTCAACATCTCTGACATTTCATCATAATGCCTCAGAATTAACTCTTTTTCCGGTTCTATCGTTGTTCTCAATATTTTTCGTTTATACTAAGAGATATCACTAACCTTCTTCGAACTCTTGATGAACTTGTAAGGAAAAAAAAAATAAGCCTGAAATGAAAAAAGTGCAAAATAGGAAATACACGGTGAAATATGTGATTTTACATACAAACTACTAGTCGAGTACCGACTTTTTTTTTTCGCTCCGAAATATGACGAATACCGAGCAAACGACTAGTAACGAAGCAATTTTTTCGCGCCGAAATGCGACGAATACCGAAGCAGACGAGTACTGAGGTACGACTGTATATATGTATGAACTAGCTGAAAACCCGCACTTCGCTACGGAGTACATTCAAATTAAATACAACGGTCAATGTATGCAATTAATGCCAAAAAAAAAATAAATACAGTGGAATCTCGATCTATCGTTTTTCAAGGGACCGATTGAAATGAACGATAAATGCGGGAAAACGATAGATGCGGAAACATAACAAAGCAATATGATCGTTGGGACTAGATAAAATGAACGACACATACGGAAAAACGATGGATCCGAAAACGATCGATCGAGATTCCACTGTATATATATTTATAATAAATACGGCGATCAATGTATACAATTCATGTAAATATATATATATATATATATATTAAAAAAAAAATCGTAGGGGATATTTATTTTTTGGATAATATCCAATCGTCTGCTGCATTAGAAAGATAAAAAAAATATATTTTTTGTCTATTTAGTTGTTATGCACGTGGCGATAAATTTTTTTAAAGTACCAGAAAAAGAAATCACGTGATCAGCATTTAATAAATAAAATTCTAAAAATTAATCTTTAAAAATTCACCAAAAATCAGAAAATCGAAGTAAAGATTTGAAAAAGATTTCATTTTAAAGAAATTTTTATGGTCTTTCTCGTGATATAAATTTTATAACCCTCAAGTTATTATTTTAAATGAAAACTTAAAAAAGTTACTAAAACAGATTAAAAATTTAATTTAAAAAATCTAAGAAGAATTTTTCAAAAATCTTTCTTAGTGCACCCCTACACCATAAGAAGAATCGCCATGCAAAATTTCAGCCTTTTAGGTCCAGCGGTTTGGTCTGTGCGTTGTATGTCAGTGAGTCAGTCAATCAGTTACGGAACTGTTTTATATATAGGGGAAACCCTTGTACCTAGGGCCACCATGCTTTATTTAAATAATATTTTACATCATTTTTACTCATTGGAGTGAGGGACAACATTGTTTCAAATCATAACAGCCATTTTTAATGAAAGCAAGAAGAAGCTATAGTTAAATAGAAAAGAAAGTCTTGATTTGATGATCAAAACTAATTTTTTTCACTTTAATTTGAAGTCTTATTTTGTGAAATTAAGTGCAAACTTATGTTTTAATGTATATCAGATATTTTTTGTAATCAGTAAAGGAAAAAATGATATAAAAACAAAGTTTGGTTTCTGCAGGTCTTTGGCTATGGAAGCCATTTTGCTAAAAACAACATCTTGTACCTAGGGCCATAATCTTGTCTTGTACCGAGGGTCATGGCCTCTGGTAGAAAAGAGGTGGACGAAAACTTGGCAAGTTTAGAATTCTCACTGATATCCCCGAGAAAAATGAAAATCAAGCACAATTATTGAAAAAAGTAATTGATAAAAAAAAGAGGTTACGAAATCTGTGTTTGAAACAGAAAATTTATGTTGGATCATTAAGAAGACAATGGAGAAAATACATACATTAGAAAGTGATGAAATAATAAACATTTCTTCCTTTAATACATTGCCTACAATTAACATTTCTTCCTTACGAAGATTTTAGAAGTTGTGCATAAAAAAAATAATGCATACAAATTGTTTTTTTTTATTGTAAACAACAATTTTAGTGCTTGGAAATAACTGGCCCTAGGTTCAATAGTGTTATTGTACCTAGGGCCATTTGTAATTTTTTAAAAATTTTCAATATCATTTACAAGTTGTTTTTTTTCTACACTTGATGTGATTTTTATTTAAAGAGAATAAAGCACGTAATGTATACAAACTATTTTTATTATTGTAAGCTAGTTATAGGTAAAGATACTGCCATTTGAAAATAGCTGGCCCTAGGTACAAGGGTTTCCCCTATAGATTACGAAATTCATACTGGAAAATGGGAATGACGCTGAGGCAGAAAAATGTTAGGGTAAAAATATTCTAGAAATTGCACTAATATCTCCGATGATAGTTCGTTTTTAAGGCTCGAATCGGGGAATGTAATCTGAAATCCACTCACGTTTCGTCCGCGATTTTATTGAACGAATTAGGAAGCAAAACCGAGGAAAAAGCGGCCCCTTCTTGGAGGAAATTGTAGAAGGAGGAAGAGGAATGTAAACCGGACTGAAACAGAAATCACTAAAAGTTAACAGTTTGTGCCTGGACTTGGAATATCCCATTATAACCTCAATTAGAAGTATTTTAAAATTTCCTCGTATCCTTTTTTTTATGATGCTGCAGACTGGAGTGTGTTCGGTGGGAGTACCTTTTTTAATAGGTTTTTCCTTGTTTACCAGAGAATTTATTTTCTCTTTTATACTTTGCCAGCTGTAGTTGAATAGTGTTCTCGGTGGTTTGTGTCCACAGCTTATGATTACTTTAATGCTGCTGTGTACTAACCCTATTAGATTCTCACATCAATGTTAATCTATGGAGAAAATGTGTCCAAGAATTGCTCTCTTGGATTTACAGATTTTTTTTCAAAAATTGTACTTTGTAATAGAGAAAGAAATGTTCCACCATGGGGAATTTTTCGTTTTGTTTTAAAAAATGCAAATAACATTTTAAAATTTTAATTATTCGAGTAAAAAATCTGGTATAGTGTGTTTTAAATTCTCATAATTTTCTTTGCCGGACGAAATTGATAAAATGAATCCTGCTGCGAAGTGCAGAAAAGTTCAAACTATCTGAAAATATCATTTTTATTGGATTATCAACATTTCTGGAGCTGTCAATAATAGACATATTTCCTCCATAGATTAACATTGAGGTGAGCTAGTACACAGCAGCCTTAAACCTCGGTTAACTGATATTATAGTATCCTCCCCAGAAACCGCATTGTATTTGACATCCAGCATATTAGAGTTGGACACAGCAATAAAATTCATTAATTATAGATTATTTATTTTGATATCGAAACGAACTTTTTGGGGTACTATTACAGGTTATTTTTGGACTTTTGGTAATTTTTTTTACCAAATTAAAAGATTTTTTTAAAGTGAAAACACTTACATTCGTTTCCATATCAGGCGTTAGCCATAACGCATGATATGGAAATGAAATAAATAACATTTTTCGGACCATAAGACACACATTTTTGCATAAAAAATTCAACTTAAAATTGGGGTGCGTCATATGGTCCGAAGGTAACATTAAAATAAAGTGAATATTTTATTATATATATTATATAAATATAATATTTATTATGTATATTTTTTTATTAAATAAGAAATTGAAAATATCTTTATATACTTAACAAAATACAAAATATTCTTTTCTAAAAATCCTCCCATAATTTTAGAGCGTCTTATGATCCGAAAAATACGGTAGCTTGTAATTCAGTTTTAAAATAACTGCCTGTGATTAAACCTCCAACTGAACGTAACAATTACGGTTCATGTTTTCTCTACTACAGAGTAAATTTCGTATGCTTTAAGGGGACCAAGACATTTGCGATGGTCTAAAATGAAGAAAATTGTACTGTTATTTAAATCTTTGTATCTATTTCTAATATTTACAAAATAATTTTTCTTTCATACATTAAATTAACATTTGAGAATAGTTTTATGCTAATTAAAAGTTATATTGTTTATAATTTTTTAACGGCATCTTAAACAAGACATTCTTTTCTTGGAAAAATTTACTATTGAACAGTTAGGTGCACTTTTTTAAAAAACTATGTACAACATCACCTTGAAATTTTGCTTGTTATCAAAAACACTTTTTTTTTTTTTTTTTTTTTAAATAACTAGATATTTTTGTTTTAGCCAATGATTATTGGAAATTTGCTTGGTAACGTTTCTATTTATTCTAAATAATTACATACTCGTTATAAAATTTAAAAAAAGGTTCTGAGTATCAAACCAAGTGTTTTTGATAACTAAGCAAAATTTCAAGGTGATATTTTATATAGTTTTTTTAAAAAGGTGTACCTTACTGTTCAATAATAAATTTTTCAGAGTGCAAAAAAAGCAAATAATATTTTAAAATTTTCATTTTTCGGGGGAAAAATGTGGTTTAGTGTGTTTTTAAACGCTCTTTCGGTGGACGAAATTTCTAAAATTAATCGAGTTGCAAGGTGCTGATCAGTTAAGGCTATCTGAAAATGCTATTTTTAATTGGATTATCCGTATTTATGTAGCTGTAAACAGTAGACACATTTTCTCTGTAGCTTAAAATTGAGGGGAGGGAATCCAATTGGGTTAGTTAGTACACAGCAGCATTAACTGACAACAAACAATACAACTGTAAATTTTCGGTAAAATCTCGACAGTGAAACGAAAATAGATGTAACACGAAGTAAAAATACTAATCTGTAGTAATTGGACCGGCAGTTTTCTTTGCGCAGTGAAGCGTATGGTCGGGCTTGCTTGGTTAATCTTGCTTATTGTATTAACGGCATGTTTAAGGTCCAAGGCTAACAGTCACCGGAGCTCCTACGGCAGGGATTCCCAACCTTTTGACGTGTGCGGGACCCTCGGGAATAAGATTTGAAATTTGGGGCAGACTTGTTAGAATTTTAGTTTTTCCTAGTTTTAACGTAGGATTACGCTTCTCAATAACAGTCCTCCGGAAAGAAAAAAAATTCAGAGTCCGTCGCGAGTTATAATTTTGGGAGCGCGCCAAACCCAGTAGCAGTAAGGGGGCGTCCATTAATTGCGTTTGGCGATTTTTCGACCCCCTTGTCGTATTGCTTGTCTTAATTATTTATTTTGGGCGGGATTCGTAAATTATTTTGGTTAGTACAAATTATTTATTTATAAGAAATTATTTGGGTGCGTTTTGTTTTATTATTTATTTGGTTGAATACAACCCAAGGTTCTAGACAATTTGGCAAACGAACAGGTCAAACAAACTTTGCTTCTAAACCTTCCTTTAGATCAACTACAAACACAAGGATGACTGACTAAATTTTCATATTTACAAAAAAACTAATTTATTTACAACACTACTATTTACAAATTAAAATCAATAACAATATCAACAAAAAAACTTAGTACACAAATTACTCATTTTTCATTTACTTTTAGCATTTCTTTTTAAATTATCTTCAATGAGATGTATATCATTTATCCTATACTTTTTGGATTCAGGGAGCATATAATTATTAAACTAACTCATAGCCAAGAACTCCTATCCATCAAAATTATCTTTTAAAACACTATTCCCGCACTATTCTTTCATTTACCATGGTAGGGTCTGAACAAAACAAAATGATTTTCAGTCACTCATTTGGTTGCTAACCGCACTGGAACACGGGTCTCGACGTTCTCATCGGGCATGGGTCTCGTTCCTTCCTTCTATGGTAGCTGGCACTCAACATCTTAGGCTGACGTGAGCCTCGGTCGTGGTCATCTATCGTAGGCTTTTTGCTCTGTCATGGACACCTGTCGTGGCTCTGTCGTAGGCTGCTTCCGCTCCTTTCGAAAGATGGGGTAATTATCAGGACATGCTGTCCTCAAACTCTCTCTATCAAAAACTTTCCTCTTCTCCGAGACGACTCAATCGGAACTCCACAATATGAAGGCGCAATTCTCTCCACAATTTCTCTCTATTTATTTATTTTATGAAGTCAGCGACCATATCTTCATCATCATCAAAAGCAATCACTCCCATACAGGATCATGAGGTTATCATACCGGGATACATCAACCGGATTTTTGCTTCGCTAAACGACATCATCTTCGGGAAACTCCCGGGAAAGCTCAACCATTCCTCGACAGTTTAAACAACAACCCTTCATCACCTGCGATGCTAAAGCACCGGGAAAAGGGAACCCGAACCCGCATGCAGAGAGAATCCTCGAAAAAACTCCAAGTCTTCTATTTATATTATTTTTTCACATCATTGTCCACGCCTTCTCATAACTCCTAATCCATTCAGGAATGCTTTCAAAAATCCACCATGGAAATTCTAAATTAAAAAAAAATCAGAATGTAATTAATTAAGATATTAATTAAAATCAGTTTGTTAATTACTCTATTTAAAAATGCTCCATGCGCATTAATTTTTGTCTCTTATATCTAATTTTCTCTCTTAAGCTACCTTTATATAGTTATAATAAAAGTTAGTCGCAATATTTGATTTACAGTCATATTTATAAAAACTAGAAAAGAAATCGATAAAAATAGGTCATTTTATGCAAAATTTTATCCAAAAAAAATTTTTATTGTAAAAATTTTACATTGTTTTAAAGTAGTATAATGAATTGATTACTAAGTTTTATTCTAACATATATAAATAATCCTTTTATGAAATTTTATGATGATTCAAGAAAAATTATGACGCATGGAACATTTTGAACTTACCGAAACGACATGAAAACTTGTTTTGAGAAAATTACATTTAAAGTTTTAATTTGACTAACATTTCCATTGTTTACGTTTAAAAAAAAATTCTTATAACTCGGTTAATAATGATCGGATCAACATACTTTTTTTTAATTTAAAGCTGATGAGTTGCAGAATCATTTTCTGAAAGAGATAAAAATCGTTTTGGGGACATATTTTTGTCAATCTGAAGGTCCATTGTCGCCTTAATCCGTGAGAATTGTTGGTTGGATCTCCATTTTGACCGAGCACGCCCAGGGGCGGCATCTGGGGGTATCGTACCTTCCCCCCTTCCCTTCCCATTTCCAGGCCCAACGCGCTACCATTGGGCTACCTTGGGCCCGATTTCAATTTATTTGTAAAATTAAATATAGTAAGACGGTAAATTTAAAGTTAGAAAGTTGAACGCCTTTAGTGTATAACAGGAAAAATTCTATCTACGCACTAAATGTCTCTTTTTACGATTGCTATTAAGCGTACATATATATATATATATATATATATAAACAGCAAGACTGAAAAAGTACAATATTATCTGAAAAGAAACAAATGTTTGAAACATATGGAGCTTATTATCGTCTTAGCTCTAAAAATGAAAAATGAGTCAGTTCGTCTTTAAACTTTATTTTCGTCAATTCGTCTTTTATCTTCGTTTTCGTCAATTCTTCTTTAAGATTAATTTTCGTCAATTCGTCTTTAATCTTCATTTTCAAAATACACAGTATTCTCGTCTTCAAAATTACTCAATATTTTCGTTCTTAAAATGCAGTCTATTCGTCTTTAAAAATGCACAGTCTATTATTTTCTTTTTAAGTTATAAGTCTTCCGGTTTTCTTCTTGGGTTTTAAAAATCTGTTACTTTGCATGCTTTCTCGGTTCATCTCTTTGAGCTTCAAAATTAGCTTGAAATTCGATCTCCATCATTTCTTTCAGCTAATCCAGACCTCCTACATTCATCTTCGTACCAAAAAGTAACTCAAAAGGTGTGGTATCTATGCTCCGTTGATATTTGGAATTAATCGCCTGCTGCAGTTTGTTCGTATATTTATACCACTGAGCTCGATTTTCTAAAGATAACTTTGAAAGAACTGATATGATAGTCTGGTTGATCCGCTCAATCTGTCCTTCCAACATTTTGTTGTAAGTTCTAAGTTCATTGATCATTTCTTTCATTTGTGACACTACATTTTCTTTTTGTACAACAGCAAAAATATTTGTTTGATTAATAACAACAGTAAGATATAAACGCACTATTACTCCTCCTATGATACACCAATCATAGCCAGACAAATTAGGAAATAATTCTACAAAACAAACCAATTACAAAACAAACCAATTTACAAAACAAACCAATCAAAGAAAGATCGGTGATTTGTAGTCTTCTGAGATTCAAGTCTTTGAGTATGAACATTTTCTCTCTTATTTTCATCTTGTGGTTTTTCATAATGAACATCATGTTTTAGTCCATTTTTTTCAGTATTTTGCTTCTTTTTAGAATCTTTTTCCTTTCTAGTATCTTCAGTCATTTCTTTTGGTTTGTGATCTTGACTGTCCTCTGAAAATGGTAATATACGGGGCTGATGGAATATAGGTTCATTACTTTTTATCAGAATATCTAATGCGACATTTGCCGTGTTAGTTTTATGCCGTACATAATTCGAAATTAATTGTTGCACCTTATCCTTGAAAATATTTGGAACGTCAGGTTCAATGTTCAGTTCAACTTCGTTAAAAGTTAAATCAACTGGTAGAACGGATAACATGTTAATTTCTTTTACACACTGAGATTTATTTTTAATCGTAATTCCGTTTTCATTTATTAGCGTCTCACCTTGCATTAATACATTAAGTCCTACGATGACGTCATAAGACGTAACATTGTTTTCAGCAACACAAATTTCTGCATTACACTTAAAATCATTAACTTTAATATTTCCTTTAAAATAAACTAATGGTTTCACTACGCATTTACCAAAACCAGTTAAAGAAGAATTCGTTGGAATTAATTCTCCAACATTTAATTTATCAAATACAGATTCGCGAGGTAACGTTACTTGACTTCCAGTATCTATTAGTGAACTTACATTTAAATCATGACTCCTTACTCTATTGTTCAGTTTGGGTTCTACCTGAACATTCAATGTGGCTTCTTCTGGTTTCGAATTTGTTCTAGGCCATGATGAAGCAATGTGCCCGAAACTTTGGCACTGAAAACATTTGATCCCCTTGTCTTTATGGATACAAAATTTCGAAATGTGATTCTTTTCACCACAATTAAAAAAAATCTTATTTTTACGATTATCAAAATCACTGTATTTCATTTTTTCAAAACCACCATTATACTTCACTTTATTTATACTTTCGTTTTTAGAATTAATTCTATCACTATGGTCATATTTTGATTTCGTTTTATCAAAAACATTAAATCTATCAGTAAAATCATGTTTTGTTCTAATTCTATCGAAAGAACCTTTACTCTTTGCCGAATCACTCTTTATTACTTCGTAAATTTTGAGTTTTTCTTTGAATTCTAATAAATTCTTACATCCGTACAAAATAGTTTTGTTTTCCTGTCTATCATTTATTCCTTTAAAAACATAGTGCATTAAAGCAGATTCCTCAATTTTACCGCAATTGCACAACTCTTTCATCTTTAAAAAATATCCCTGAACGGTTTCAGAATCCCTAATTTTTCTTTTACTCAAAACTTCATGTAAATTAGCTGAATTTATTTCAAAAGAAAATTCATCAATCAAGGCTTGTCTCAATTTTTGCCATGAATTAATTTCGGGTTCTGTTCGAACAAATAATAAAGTATTTCCACCTAATAATTTTTTCGCCATAACAATTTTTTGTAAATCCGACAAATTAAATAGTTTTGACATATTCTCAAAGTGATCGATCCAATTAATTATATTTTCATGCGATTCTGCATTAAATTTAACAATGGTACTTTCAATATCAACATAATTAATATTAACATTTGGAATAACAGGGTTTGCATAAAAATTACTTCTATATAAACATTATCACATTGTACTGAACAATCAGCTATATTTTTCGTTTCGTTCACGTCGTACTGCATTGAAAAATCATTTTCATTCGCTTCACATTCTTGGGCGTGTGTGTTATTTGTTATTTCTCTACGCATTTAATGTCAAGTTAAATAATGAAATAGCTAATAATCTGCGAAATTAGGAGCCTGGCTCTAAATTTTACGCTAAGAGAAGAATTAAATGTGGCTATTGCTCAAGCAGTAATGGATCCGGACACTGAAGATAATTTTGATGTCTTAAAGCGAGAATTTGCTTTATATAAAAGGATGAGCAATAAAACAAAAAATATTTTGTTATTAGCTAATGCGATTACGGGGACAGTACGCCCTTGACTTGCGAAAAATGTTAGAAGTTTTCATGATTTTTAACAAACTAACCAATGAAGCAAATTTAATGAAAATTTCTGGACTGTTAGATGAAACATAACTTGTTGTAACAAAAATATCAAATTCGTGTAAATTTATTAAATTAATTAGGAAAACTTAATGAAGTAACATGTTGTTTTTCTGTTTTATTAATTATCATTTGTACTGCGAGCATGATAACTGGTGTTAATTATAATTTATTAGCATGAAACACACTTAAATTTAATGAAAACATTTAGCTTAATATATTGACCTAAAATCTTTTAGTTACATTAATTTTTAATATTTGTGATTAATAATTAGTTTAAAAAAAATTTTACAATAATTTTCTCATAAAACCTTTTGTATAATTTTTATTACCTAAGATAATTCTAAGCTTTTAGGTCATTTTATGTAGAAGTTTAACATAATGTGTGTAGAAAAATTTCAATCATTTATCTCGAATAGTTTTTGAGATATGCGCGCAAAGTCTGAAAGTGATATGTTGAGTTAAATGCATTTAAAGATAAAAATTTTGTATAAAAAAATCACTGTTTGGATTGAAAATCCAAACAGTGATTTTTTGGATGTTCAATCCAAATGTCTTTTCACAATTATTTTAATATCTTATGACGGTATTGACGTATCACAAAAAGAATGGTACCAAATTGTTCAGAATAAATCCGGGTTTTAATTAATATAAAAAAAATCGATTTTTTTAAAAAATCATTTAAATGGTCCCCTTAAAAGTATAAATCCACAGAAAGTGAACGAGTATTTTCCATCGCATCTAATTTCTGTACAAGAATACGATCACGATTTCAAGTTCCATTAATTCAAGAAAAACTGAAAATATTAATTATAGCTGTCTTTTACTTTTTTAAATAAATTTATTTTATATGAATTCAAAGACGTGTAATAAAGCCTATTTTATTGTTTTATTTTACCTGGAGATCCCGAATAATCGTTTAATTTTTGATTTTCTCTCTCTCCTAGGAATGGTCGGGTTGTGTATTTCCGTTGCCATTTTCACATTTGCTTACGAGTCTGTGAAGACGATGCGCCAGAAACTCGTGTCCTCCCTGGGAAGGAGTCTTCAAGACGACATGAGACATTCGTTTCACTTTGACGCCCATTCCGAGAGGTCGATGTTAGTAGAAACAGAATCATACTGGAAGTGGAAGAGGTGAGTGTGCACTTTCCAAACTGTGCTTTCAATGCATTATATATAATGCTATATATATATATATATATATATATATATATATATATATATATATATATATATATATATATATATACAGGGTGTCCATAATTAAAGTCCCACTTTCAAAAGGCTGCAAAAAAAAAGAACCACTGGTCAGAATGACTTCAAATTTGAACTGAATATACTGGAAGAAGGGGGAGACGATTTGGCATAATAAAAAAAAAGTTCCAACCGCTTACAACGCCATCTATTGATACATTTTGGAACTTTTTTTATTATGCCAAATCGTTTTCCCCTTCTTCCAGTATATTCAGTTCAAATTTGAAGTCATTCTGACCGGTGGTTCTTATTTTGCAGCCTTTTGAAAGTAGGACTTTAATTATGGACACCCTATATATATATATATATATGTGTGTGTGTGTGTGTGTGTGTGTGTGACAGGCAAGTGGTTTGACTGTTCTAACATGTTTAAAATGCAGTCATCATTCATTACGCTGGTGGCGAGTGGGAATACGAATTGAACAATATTTCAGTCCACACGTAAAATTACTTTATTGATTTCTCCTTAAGAATACCACTCTCAAAGTCTTTTTCCCTAGTTAGCCATTTTAACATTCAGCGACGCCGAGCAGGGCGACCGCACGCAGCAAGTTCCCAAATCAATCTGCGTAATTCTAAGTAAAAATCGCGCGTCTTCTCTCCTGGCACATGCGCAGAGCCCAACTAGAATTTTCTAGAAGCATCCTTCCCGCCAAACCTGTACAGTACTAAAAATAATCTCTCTGCATGGAGCTTCATTCCACCGCGAATCGGAGGTCAATCTCAAAACGGGGAATAACCTACTTTTTCTACCCGCACGCGTCCTGGAATATGAAAACTAGTGGCACGAAAATGATTAATCCCGAAGCCCACTTTAAATTTAACTTAATTATTCCTTTCTCCAGTTAATTTCTGACACACACACATATATATATAACAGCAGATAAGTATCTCTTTCCTTATATCACTCTAGTTCCTAAGTGTCATAAAACACCTATTGCTTTTAGAGCAGTAACCTGTGGTCACAATACTTATGCTACTAAAGGAAGTGTTATATTATTAAATTACCTTAAATTAATTTATAATATAATAACTTCTAGTGTTTGTGGTATAATTGATAATAGCTTTAGTCTTATTAGTAAACTACAAACAATAAATAATTGTAAATCAATAGTTATATTTGATTTTAAATATTTATTCAATAATGTCAATATAAATTAGAGTAATTTTAACGTTATTACATAATAATATTCAATACTTAAACAAATATTTTAATCTTACTGATTTCAATAGGCTCTTAGATTTTGTTACTAAACATAATTATATAATACACAATAATAGTATATTACAGACTAAAGGTGTACCACAAGGTGGAAATGCTTCTAGTATGCTAGCCAATTTATACTTACGTTTTTTTGAAGTTGATAATATTGATAATGTTGATAATAGCAATTACAAAGTATTTAGATATATTGATGATATAATAGTAATTAATAAAAGTAGTAATAATATAGCCTTAAATTTTTACCCTCATAATATGGAACTAATACAAAGTAGCCAAATTAATATTAATGTAAACTTTTTAGATATTAACATCAAATTAAATTCTCATTGCAATTTTACTTTTGACTTATATGATAAAAGATCAGATTATGAATTTAATATTGTTAAATTTCAAAATTACCTAACTTGTTTACATAAATCTGTTTTCAATAACATTATTGTAAATCACGTATAAATAGGCTTTGTTCTAAAGACAATAGGAATAAGTATATTTTAGACTTGTTAGTTGTGCTAAAACGTAATCATTACCCCGATTGTCTTTTCAAGCACATAATTGGTTGTTTTAGATTTAATGAATAGCTTGTTCTGTTGCAATTAATTAGTAATACAAAATAATAAGTAAAATAATATGTTTAATTAATGAAAATAACTACTAAAAATAAACATTAAATAATAATTAAATTCTTAAGTAAAAATAATAATAAATAATAAATAATAATATTTTACTCTTAATAATAATAAAAACACTAATTTAGGTTTAAATGTCCTATAACACAGTCTCCATAGTAAGTCTGCATCTGTGTTTCCATTAACTCCATGGTTGCAAGGTTTGTGACGTCAGTCTTCTTGCGGTTTCCTACTCTTAACTTCCACTTTGTCTAGCGCCAGGCTTGGTGTTCTTTGATCAAGTAACTTTTAATTCAATTCTTCTCTTTCTTATGGATTGTACGGTGTCTAAGTATGTTTCTTGATTAGATCATACTTATCAGAAACAATCCATTGGTTTTTAGACAGTATCGGCACCGCTGATAAAGAGATGCTGTCTAAAACCTAATTAACACTTATCTTTTCATGTTTTTAGCTCCTGGCTGCAAGTAGTTTTAGAGCTTATACTGGTTTTTCACTTTCAACTTTGTCTTATATATATACAGTGATTTCCGCTTATAAGAATCACTTTTGTTATTACTGTTTTTGATTCTTATAAGAGGTTGATTCTTATAGCCGAAATTTAGGTTTTTGGACAGGCACACATACACTTATATATACATATATGAGATAATTTACCATAAAATACTCTTTAATTTACGTTAATTATCTTTTATTAAAATTATTTTTTATAACTTTAAAAATACAACTTAATTTCTAGACCTATAAATAGATACACATGATTATAGTGAGAAAAGAAAAAAATCCAATATTTGTTATAACATACCTGCTTAACAGTTTTAACATTTCAGCTACAGGAAGGGTGCAAGAAAAAGTTTTCTATGGTAGTTTGACGTAATGAAGTTTTCAGGAGGTTGTTTATACCTCTTTCAATACCAATAGTCACAGACGAAGATTCACCTTCTAGCTTATGTTTCACGTTTGATAACGTGCTGAATCTACTAATGTCACGTTTGCCCAAGTGACAGTGGACACTTCGCCGAAGATTTATATGTTTCAGGGTCCAGGAAGCCGCAACCAGGATGTGGGGGGGTGGGAAAAAAATAATCCCTGTCTTTGTCAGTAGAGAAAAGTGAAATCGGAGCCGGACTGGTAAAGATGCTCCTGGGTTAAACTAATAGGACAGTGGTTAGCTAAAGCGTTTAAGGGGAAACTATTATATTATGTCTAACAAAGAAAGGGATGCATTCTACTACTGTATTCCATCCCACCTTATCAGTCATCCTTTAAAAAAAATAAAGAAAGAACTTCGTGCATTTTGAGGGTTTAAGTGGATTTTTTTGAAAAATGAAAGGAAAGCGAAGAGTGTATACTCATTCTTAAAACCGGTGGATTGATTCTTTAAAGCGAAAATTTTAACGTGGAAATAATACATTTGCTTTAGTTTTTGCGATATTGATTCTTATAAACGTTTAGGTTTAGTTTGGTTGGATATAGGTCAAAATCAGAAATGAGGGACGGTGTTCTGTTGCGATAAGATGAAAGAATTTGGACTAGGCGTGTTAATAATAATGAAAAGGTGTGAAATTTATTTCATATATATATATACTGCTGGCCACTGTAAATGCAACACCCTGAAGGAAACATGCAAATAACATGAAATTTACTACATGCATTAGCGGAGGTGAGATATGCAAATGATTAGAATTTCAGCGCAGACGCACATCACGCGCGCCTGTGGCGCCACTTCAAAGCGCTATTTAAGGCTTGGAGATTTCGACGATTTCAAGTTTGGCAATTGTGTTTTTCTTGTGGTTTTTTTTTTTAAAAAACGATCAATTATGCCTCGTCGAAAACAGCGATCATCTTTTGATTAAGTATCCGAGTTCGACAGAGGAAGGATAGTGGCCTACCGAGATTGTGGATTATCTTTCAGGGAAATCGGTAGTCGTGTTGGACGAAACCAAACAACTGTAATGCGGATATGTGATCGTTGGATGCAGGAGGGTACGACGGACCGGCGTGTTCGATCGTATCCACCTCAGCGCACCACTTCACGTGATGACAGGCAAATTGTGCGCATGGCAGTGACGGATCGCTCAGTCAGATCACGAACCATAGCACAGCACATGCAGTCTGTAACGCATCATCCAGTGTCTGCGCGTACCATTCGACGCCGTTTACAGCAGAGTGGTCTGTCCGCAAGACGTCCATTGCTTTGTCTACCCTTGACGCAGAACCACAGACGTCTCCGCCGCCAATGGTGCGATGACAGAAGGATGTGGACGGCAGAATGGAATGAAATTGTCTTTACTGACGAGTCACGCTTCTGTCTGCAACACCACGATGGTCGCATTCGAGTCTGGAGACACAGTGAAGAGAGGATGCTGAACAGCTGCGTTATGCACCGCCACACTGGTCCTGCACCGGGTATTATGGTATGGGGCGGTATTGGATATCACTCTCGCACACCTCTAGTACGCATTGCCGGTACTTTAAACAGCCAGCGCTACATCTCCGAGGTGTTGGAGCCAGTTGTCCTTCCTTACCTTCAGGGCTTGCCCACAGCCATATTTCAACAGGATAATGCGCGACCACACGTGGCACGCATTGTCCAACGGTTCTTCGTCAATCGCCAGATTGAATTGCGTCCCTGGCCTCCTTGCTCTCCGGATCTTTCGTCAATCGCCAGATTGAATTGCTTCCCTGCCCGCCTCGCTCTCCGGATCTTTCGCCGATAGAAAACATGTGGTCCATGGTTGCTCTACGATTGACCCAGATTCCATCCCCAGCTGCCACAGCAGATCAACTTTGGCAACGTGTGGAAGCTGCTTGGTCTGCTGTACCCCAAGAACTCATCCAAAGTCTCTTTGAATCAATGCCGAGGCGTGTGGCAGCGGTGATCTCCAACAATGGCGGCTACTCTGGCTACTGATTTTGGCAGGAACCACACTTCACAGAAGTCTATAAATTTAATCATTTGATACTTAGTCAACATGTTATCTACAAAATAAATTTTGTTGTGATATCTTGTCTTTCTTGGTGTTGCAATTTGGGTGGCCAGCAGTGTATATATACACACATACTGGGTATTCCCGCAATTAAGTACCGAATGGAATTCGCTGTGTATATGGGAGATTACAATAACTTTCGATTAAGTTCTTGCATTAATGAAATTTAACTCATCGATCTGTTCTTTATATTACCTTTCTTAATTTATGTGATTATAGTCATGAAATCAAACAATCGATTTTCTTTTTCGTGCAGTCTGCGCACTCTTTATGCAATTTGATGCTGTTTTCGTTATACGCAGCGTTGGCTGATGATCAATCCGTCCTGCGTTTTAAAAGCGGTTGGAGCTGTGTCGGTGTAACGTTGCTCTCTTTAGAATCCAGCAGGTGGAATAATAGATAATCCTGCTATCGTGGCGTGTAATGTGCAAATTTCCTTTGATAAGGAAAAGTGTCGTGATAGCTGCAGAAAGCAAACAAAAGGAATTGGCTGCATACACCGTAAGATGGGGTTACTTTGTGACGGATTTTTAAGTTTTTTTCCTGTGCCAGCCGACCAGTTTTAAAAGCAGCCCCAAACGGAACAATTGCAAAACATTTGTATATACTTTTCTTACCTCGTAATGTATTGCGCTAACCCGGATCTTTAATTACCATTGAGAAATTAAAGATAAAATGTGTCACAAAGTTGCCCCGCCAACTTTGTGACATCTGTGTTTTCGCTTTGAATCCAAGAGGAAAAAATGCTTGACACAAAGTTAGATAGTAAAACACTTATCAAGAGCTTGATACACAATTATATATACCTATTACAAATATTGGATAGCTTTATATAATGCAAAATCAATATTCATAATGCAATTTCTATTTCTTTGGGGGGCAGGGCCCCTTTCTCCCCCCCCCCCCTCGTGGGTGCGCCACTGTTCCCAGTTGATTTGTTTAGCATGAGTAATATTTAAGGGATTTGTATCAATTGGGATTCGGATTTCAATTGGGTTATGGTCAGAAGTTAACTCCCAGTGGGTATTAATTGAGAGATCATGTGGGAAACCATTTACAAGAGCGAAGTCAATTATACTATCACTATTATTAAAGAAGTGGGTAGGGGAAGTAGGGGCGATAATTTCCAAGTTGGTTCAGATGTAGTATACGCAACGAACGCCAAGGGGCGATTTTTCGCGAAATCTGATGGTTGTTTGGCGGTTTTTATATTCTGGCAGGGAGGATTTCAAGATCGGATGGTATTTTTTTAAATTTTTGTGCGATAAGCTTTGTTTTACAGCCAGCGGAAGCTTTTTTTTTTATTTTACTGTACTACAGCCAACGGTATGTAGCGAAGCCAGCGGCTGGGGATTTTCTGTAATGTTTTTGGACGGATGCGTAACGGAACGTAGCTGAGTGAAGCAAGGGTATCTGAGCGAAGCGAAGATCCCGTGTGCGCCTACGAGTTTCATAAAGCCGTAAGTTTGTTTTCCAATTTATTGTTTACATTTCGCAGTTTAAGCCTAACAGGTCTCCGAACGGGATTTTGGCGCCAACTTTTCGCCAAATTGGCGATGGCCCGTTTCGTATACTACATCTACGAAACCGTTTCGTATCATCTATAGTTTTACTAGTAAAATTATAGATGATATTTCCATAGTAGTTATTAGTTTTGCAATTCCAGAGTTTAATCGAGAATCGCTCCTAATGTACACCTGCTGGATGCGCAGTTCTCATGCGCTGGAGCTCTAATTCATTCGTTGGACACCCAATTTTAATGGTTGCATGTTCGGTGGAAACATCTTTGCATGCGAAATTTTATTACAATCGGACAATTCCTTGGTGCGTCGATATTTTTGTTTGTTTGTTGTTAGAGTGTGTATTTCAGAATAACTCCTTTTAAAGAGTAAAATTATGTGCAACACCGAAGTGCTGCATTAAAAAGAGAAAAAGTGAGGTTATTTCGTTGTCGGAATGTTGTGTTCGACGTGGGATCAAGACCTGAAATTTCGTCTTTTGTGTATCCAACAGTAAGTTTGGAATAGCGATTTTCAAGAACCTATACTTCGTAGAAAAACGACGTGAATGTTTGTTTATATCAACTGACATTTTTCTTCTGTTTTCGTGAATAGTACTGTGCTGTTAAAACTGCGTATAAAATTTACATGCATTTCCGCTGCGGAAAATATTGTTCGGGATCGGGGATGCGTGAAGTTCATAGTCAGTGAATCAAATTCATTCTTAGAATAATTATGTGACTTTTGACCTTTATTCTTGCTTCATAATTATTTTATGAATTTCATTTGTCAGTTTATATATACCGTGTTTCCCCGAAGATAAGACCTAATTGGAAAATAAACCCAAGCATGATTTTTCAGGATACTGCTAATATAAGCCCTACCCCAAAAGTAAGCCCCAGTTAAGATCGTCAGTAGGGTTTCGGTTTTAACTAAACCGAAAATCGCGGTTTTGAACTCCAATAACCGAAACCGAAAACCGTAGAAAATTGGTTTGGTTATTCGGTTTTTTCGGATAATTTTTTTTTTTCAGAGCAATTTGTATTTCATATAGGTAAAAATAAACAAAAATTAAATTTAAAAAAGAGCATGATTTTAAAATTATAAGTATCCTATTAAAACGTTGAAAATTATAAACTTGTATAAAACTATAAAATGTATAAAATTATAAAATTATATTGTATAAAATTATAAAATGTATAAAACTAAACTAGAAAATACTGAATGAGAAAGGTGAACCTAGACCTCGGATAGTATTTGTTCAATTACTGGTGAAATATTTGAGAATGCTACTCTCATATCGTCGTTGCTTGGTTTTAGAGCTACTCATGTTGCAAAAGCGAAAAGGGACACCACAAGAGTTCCACTGCAGATGTTTACTTCATAAACTGATCAAATTGCAAATGTTCAACTCAGTCCACAACATTAATAATCAATTCACAATGGTAACTCGCGTCAGTGCTCAGCCACTTCCTAGAGCTCTATGCTGGTATTATTGATTGGATTTTTGAACCCTTAATTTCCCTTTATGTTTTGTTTTGTTTTGTTTGTGTGTGTCATTAAAATTGTTTGATAAATCCAGCCGTGCATCAGATTTCTTTTGACTAGTTTTAATTTACCACTGAACCTCCACTTTTGATTTTGCAACAACTCAATTTGAAAACCCGGTCTGGCATATATAGATAAAAGCGTATAGAAGCAACGTAGCCTTGTAACCTTATTGAACAATATCATATGTTTTTAACACATAAAAAATATAAATAAAATTATTAAAAATATGTAATTGCTAGGTGACCCGGGCGAAAATTTCGTATGCGAATAAAATCCGATTTTATAGCGAGGTGGGTGGTTTTGTAGTAGGATAAAAGAACCAGTTCATTTGTAGCTATCGTTTATTTGTCGGATAACAATGGTGCGTAAGGATAATACAAAACACACTACTGGAGGTGAAGCATAACACAAAACAGGGCAACGTGGACACGTCAAAACACTTTTCTAGACAATATTGAAAGTTAAGTATGACACAAACTCGTGGAAAATGTGATATTGGCACTACAAAACCTCTTTGTACACACTATCTGACCGTGCCGTATCGACTCATCCAAGGAAAGAACTCGAGGACCAAAAGTCAATTTTTCACTTCGATTTTTAAATAAACTATAGGGAAACTCTTGTACCTAGGGCTGTCTATTTTCAAATGGCAGTATCTTTACTTATAACTAACTTACAATAATAAAAATAGTTTGTATACATTACGTGCTTTATTCTCTTTAAATAAAAATCACATCGTGTAGGAAAAAAAATTTTGTAAATGATATTGAAAATTTTAAAAAAATTACAAATGGCCCTAGGTACAATAACACTATTGTACCTAGGGCCAGTTATTTCCAAAACCTGAAATTGTTGTTTACATGAAAAAAAAACAATTTGTATGCATTATTTCTTTCATGCACAACCAGGGTTGCCAAATAAAAACACCGAAAATAAGGGACGGATTTTGATAACTATACTACTGGAGAATATGGAATACCCCCCCCCCACGGAAAGGGGGTCCGGGGGTGCTCCCCCGGAAATTTTTCAAATTTTAAGCTTTCAAATAGCCATTTTCAATGCATTTTTCGTTCAGTTTTGCAACTTACATAGAGTTTACGTTAAGTAAACAATAATGTAATTACATTGAAAATTTGCAAATCAAAAGCAATTTAAAGTTGGTTTAGGCATATAGTACAAAACTAATTTTTATTTTATTAGTTTATTACAACTAAGTAAGTGCCCTTATAAAGTGTTAGGGACGTGTATGTAAAATTTGCAATTTTATTATTGTACAATGTACATAATACACTGCTTGACAATTGCTAAGGAACAGTCACATTTTTCGGAATATTTCATAATAGACATTGATTGAAGAAATGAAACTTCGTACATATTTAGTAGAGATACTGTGCATTATTTATTATGCAAAATAGTACAGATTTCGCCACATGGAAAAAGAAGAAAACAAAAAACATGCTCTTTGGAGCATTTCCAAACAGCCACGAAAAATGGGTCTTCCTGCCAGAATGAAACAGTTATGAGTACCTTAGTAAGGTGTGTTACCTCCTCGGACACTAGTGCACATTGTGCATCTGTTTTTCATGCTGTCTACTAAAGTATTGAGGAGTCCTTGGGGGATATTGTCCCACTCCTCTCTCAAGGCAATTTTCAGTTCTTGCATGGTTCAGGGAGGGAGAGTTCTTTGAGAAACACGTCTGCCAAGAGCATCCCAGGCATGCTCTATAAGATTTAGGTCAGGAGAGTAAGCAGACCATGTCATACGTTCAATATTTTCACTTTCTAGTGTGTCCGATACTTCAGCGGTACTGTGTGGGCGCGCATTGTCGTCCATAAACAGAACATCTGAACCTACCGCACCCCTAAAAAGACGAACATGATTCAGAATAATCTCTCTGCAATACCACAGCGATGTAACAGTACCTCGCTCAAACATGTGAAGCGGTGTTTTGCCATTGTGCATAATGCCTGATCACACCATCATGCCTTGGCCTTACCGATGACGTTCCTGGACATTCTGTGGTGCATAACGTGTTCCCCTCTCTCTCCACACTAACTGTTAGCCAGGATCACTTGTCACAGTGAAACGGTCTTCGTCAGAGAACATCACTGGACCACTCTTGCTGACCCCAACCAATATGTTCCTTACACCAACGTAATCTTTCTCGACGATGGCGTGGTTTAAGTGGGGTGCATTGAGCAGGCTTCTGTGCATACAAAGCAACCTGATTTAATCGCCTAGAAATGGTTCTGGCTGATACATTTGTACCGGTAGCGGTTGCAATGTGTGCAGCTATCTGACTAGGAATGAGATGTTTGTTCCTTTTCGCCACTAGGGATACATATCGATCCTCTTGAGGTGTGGTGTTCCTTCCACGACCAACGGCATGCTTTCGCATAACATTTCCACCTTCAGCGGCCTTTTTAAATCGCGATATGACACTTTTTGCCACTCCGATTACTCTGGCCACAGTAGTGACACTTTCTCCTGCTTCGAGTCGTCCAACTGCTCGTCCACCATCATACGCACTCAAATGCTGTCTTGCAGACATTTTGCACTTAATTATAGCCACACCATACTGATTTTCACAGAAGTAATTTCCAACAACCTACGGCACTATTTTCGTCAAACACCTAACTGCATGAACTTTCGAAAAAAATAAAGAGTTTTCGTGCACTGCCTTTTATACAGATAACAGGTCCTGCCTTATTACGCCGTCTGCATTTCATTTTACTGTGATTAGTCTGCTGTCGGGAACGCTAGTTTGAAAAAACTAGTTGTTCCTTAGCAATTGTCAAGCAGTGTATAATGTGCGCAGGAAATCTTTGGGGCGACTTTTGAGTCATAAAAAAGTTTTCGAATGAGCGTGTTCCCACAATCCATTGAATTGTATGATATATTGTGCTTTACTCTGTTAAATACATCCGGATGTGAACAGGCCTTTGTATGCGCCCAACTCGTATACAATAAATTTCTAATTTCGGCGAAAAACGGGACTTTTGCCGTCCCGTATCAAAGTTCCCCGGGATGCGGGACAAAATTTACAAATAAGGGACTGTTCCTTAAAATCTGGGACATTTGGCAACCCTGTGCACAACTTCTAAAGTCTTCGCAAGGAAGAAATGTTAATTGTAGGCAATGTATTAAAGGAAGAAATGTTTATTATTTCATCACTTTCTAATGTATGTATTTTCTCCATTGTCTTCTTATTGATCCCACATAAATTTTCTGTTTCAAACACAGATTTCGTAACCTTTATTTTTTAACAATTACTTTTTTCAATATTTGTGCTTGAATTTCATTTTTCTCGGGGGTATCAGTGAGAATTCTACTCTTGCCAAGTTTTCGTCCACCTCTTTTCTACCAGAGGCCATGGCCCTAGGTACAAGATGGTGTTGTTTTTGGCAAAATGGCTTCCATAGCCAAAGACCTGCAGAAACCAAACTTAGTTTTTATATAATTTTTTCCTTTAATGATTAAAAAAATTATCTGCTATACATTAAAACATAAGTTTGCACTTACTTTCACAAAATAAGACTTCAAATTGAAGTGAAAAAATTTAGTTTTGATCATCAAATCAAGACTTTCTTTTCTATTTAACTATAGCTTCTTCTTGCTTTCGTTAAAAATGGCTGTTATGATTTGAAACAGTATTGTCACTCACTCCAATAAGTAAAAATGCTGTAAAATAATAATTACTTAAGTAAAGCATGGTGGTCCTAGGTACAAGAGTTTCCCCTACAATGTGTCATAAATTAACAATGCGTCAGAAGCGAATAACTTAATCTTTAACATGGTATCTCATTTAACGATTTTGGATAAGTATGACGGGAAAAAAATAATATATATGAAGAATAACAGAAGTAATATACATGATAGAAAGTTTAAAGCATTTTTTAAAAAAAATTAGATAATTCAGTATGATATAAATTGACGTCAGACTATCTGCGACCCCTCCCATTTTTTTCACGACCCATAGTTTTCGCGGTGTACATAACACAATACCAAGGTGCTTATGATTTTGCTTCAGTCTTTCACGAGATTTGCGACGGTTCACCAGTCGCTGGAACAGAACGCGAAGGATTTTGTTACAAACCAGGAAGTAAGAAAGCTTGAGGATGCATTTTAATCCCCAGATTTGTTTCTTGGTCTCATCGGCAGTTGACTTATCGCCGGAAAATCGCTACAATACTACTAGTTCAGTAGTTTAGATCGCAATTCCTGCAGGTCACGTAGCGAAGTTTAAATTTCGTTTTTGCATTTGGCCTTTTTCTAAGGAATTATGCAACGTTGAATATAGGGTGTTCAAATAAGAGGGCCGGATTTAGTTTTTGAATTAAACACTGTTTTATTCAAAATTTCATTCATTTTGAACTAAACACTCTTTCTTACAAAATAAGCATCTTGCCTAATAAAATAAAAGTTGGATCTAAAATGAAATTGTTCAAATACAAGTAGGTAAGACAACAGGAGGAAGGAAAAGACAACTGCGTCGTAAAAATAACCAAACGTTTATTTTAGAGGAAAAAAGAACATCGAAGCTTTCGATAAACAAAACAAATCAAAGAATTATCAGCTCTAATAACAAGACAGTGAACTTCTATCAAAAGCTAACTAGCTACCCCCATCACCCTCTCTCACAAATGCATCCTATTGTCTTCACTCCCCCCCCCCAGTGGCGCATTCAGGGGATGGGCCAAGGGGCCCTGACCCCCCCCCCAAAAAAAAAAAAAAAAAATTAAAAAATTAAAAAGAGAAATTGCATCATGAATATTGAATTTGCATTATAAATATTTTTATCCGTTGAACTCGCCCCCCCCCCCCCCCCCCAAGATTAAATCCTGGGTGCGCTACTGCTCCCCCTCATCCTCTCTGAACACAGTTTCATCCTACATTATATGTATACTAACTTCGGAAGGGATGAATCTGCATATACTGCAAAAGTTATCTTAGAAAATAAACTATATGTAAAATATAATGAGGCTAGTAGGTAGTGTAGCCACGCCTCCTTTAATCCCCATTAATGCGAGTTCAGGTTCAAACTGAAACACAGCAAACTTTATGGTATGTACGTAAATGCCGTAAAGCAATAGACAGGATGAAGTGAAGTTGGCAGGGTAAAAAGAAAAAAAATCTGGTCTATGCAATTCCATAGTTTTCCCTAGCAAACACATTATGTATTTGAATTTTTATTTCATTGCAAAGTACAAATGTTACGATTATGTATGGAATAAAATGTCAGACAAATGACTCATTTGGACCATTATTTCGACCAAAAATTTCACCAAGTTTACGAATTGTTTCAGCAAATCTTTCTCCATTTTTACAATGAGTTTTAACAATAATAACGTGTTGTTCTTTCGTGTAGCGTTCCTTATTTACTAATCGCAACGATGACAGATGAAACATATGAAATTTTTAGAGCTGCCAACGTGATTTAAAAAAAAAAATTGCGCGAAATTTAAATCCGGCGTTATGCAACGATGTTATCTTAAATTTTATCAAAAGAGCAAGAATATGAAATCAGAGCCGTGTTGCGCATTTGTCTGACATTTTATTCCATACATAATCGGAACATTCGTACTTTGCAATGAAATAAAAATATTATCACTTTTCAAATAAATAATGTGCTTAATTTAACACTAGAACCGCGGAGCGGGTCAATTTGACCCAAAACGATGTTTAATTTATCACCACGCAAAAAGTATCGATTGAAAAAAAAATTCCTTTTATGACTTTTAATATTTTAAGGTGAACAACAATTTACCAAATTTAAAAATTCGTAACATAAATAATTTTCCAATTATTAACACTTATACCTAGAACCGCGGAGGGGGTCAATTTGACCCGTAAGAAATGTTAATGCACAAATAACGAAAAACAGGTGCATTTTCTCGAACTGTAACTGTAAAACACTTCTACCCCACCCTAGAATTTCTTAAATGGACTGTACCAGAAGGGGGAATAGTGGAGGTTTTTCATTCAAGGTCATTATATTAGGTTTGAAGCACGAACTACGTTCGAATGCAGTAAAGAATTTCTGCGAATATTTAGACTTTTTGAAGTTGCTTTTATTCTGTAAATAGTATATGTATAAAAACTATGTCACGACGCCATAATCTTGCTGTTCAGGAAGCTTTAGAATATTTAAACAATTATCTGAAAACGATTCAGAAGGTTCGAAAAAAGGTTTCTTAAAATTCGATTTTGAGTAGTGAGGACGAATACCTGCCTGCTAATGAAGAAAATTTGGATTCGGATGAAGAAAATGAAAGTGAAGATGACTCTGGCAATGCTCTAACAATCGCTGGTCCTTCATATCGCAATACTGGTGATAATTTATCTGATAAAAAATTAAAATCAAACATTCCAAGAAAAGATACACACACGCAAAGAAATTCGAAAAACAAATCGACAATAACATTCAAAGTTGGAAATAATGAAGATGACAAAGATGGGATAATTTGGAATGTCGCTCAATTAGGAACAAACGATAGAGGAAGAAAATCAATGTGTAATATTTTGAAAGAAGTTGGGGGACCCAACACCACATGCTAAACGCAATGTTATCGACAACAGTCCTTAAAGTGCTTGGAGACTTTTTATAGATGAATGGATATTGAAACACATAAAGAAATGTACTGAAGATGAAGCTCACCGGCAGATTCATGAAGGAGAATGGAATATAACATTAGAAGAAAGTGATGCTTTAATATAAATTTTATATGCATATGGTATGTATTGTGCAAAATGACTTGAACTGGATAGCTTGTGGTCAAAGGACTGAGGACCACCATTTTTCCAAAATACAATGTCAAGAGGCCAATTTCGTGAAATAATGGGATTTTTACGCTTTGACGTAAAATCATCAAGATCAAAGCGTCTAGAAACAGACAAATTTGCCCTTATTTCGGATATCTGGAATCATTTCATATAAAATTGCAAGACTAACTATACACCAGGTCCTAATATAACTGCAGATGAACAGTTATTTCCTACAAAAGCTAGGTGTAGGTTTATCCAATACATGCCAAACAAACCAGATAAGTGTGGAATCAAGTTCTGGTTGGCTGCAGATGTTGACTCAAAATATCTGATAAATGGATTCCCGTATCTAGGAAAATATAACCAAAGTCCATCCTATGTTTCTATATCTGAACATGTATTGCTGCGACTAATAAGTCCATATGAGAACAAAGGTAGAAATGTCACTACGAACTACTGCTGGGTGGAAAAAAATGGGTTTTGTTTTTAAAAGATTTTTCAATATTTATGATTAAAATAAACAGGGTTTGCTTACTGATTAGTTATTACCCATTACTTAATTACCCAGGTTCGTTTTAACCCCAGCATGTAAATACTGTAGAAAAGATTAGACACAACTTAAATGTTTATATAAATGATGAGGACCAATATTTACAAAATTAACAACGAAAATTTATTACACAAATAAACAGTTAAATTACAGTATTAAAATGATTATAACTACATGGATAAAAAATAATGTGTTAAAATGATTAATGTTCTTCCAAATAACAATTTGGGTCCTCACCGGATAAAACAAGGTATGTATCATTTACGGGATTTTAATTTAAATTTAAATCTTAAAATAGTACTGTCAACAGGCAACAGAAATGTAGAGACTGACTTACCCCAATTCGGCGTTGCTACGGGAACATTAACATTGTTCCATCTTTTTCGCTCATGGTTGTAGGTAAAGGGGCAGGGTGGACTCGAGAGTCCACCACAGGGCAAGCCCGTAGGCTATTCGCCCTCTGCACACCTCTATATCCTCTGCACACACTCTCTCTGACTCCTGAAAACTTTCTCTCTGTCGCATAACTTTTTATAACCTTCTCTTTTCTATACCACATTTCTATTTTCCAATAAAATCATTTTCCCCTCCTTCTGAATCTAATATCAGACCGCCCTTTTTCAAACCTTGATCGCCAAATGGTCTAGAATTATTTCCATTATTAAATGTATCATTCTCATTGGATTTTCTTTATTCGATTAAAGTAGCGGACCCCACGCAAATGCCGGCAAAGGCGACAAAGCATGTTCCCCTTTTTCTACCCTGAAAGATTTTGCTACAATACCCCTTTGAAAACTTCCGCCCTTCCTAACGCTTACTAACTTTCGACTCCACAATGACCCTTTCTTCCCAAACACTCTTTCACTTTAACCGCACAATTCCTGATCCTTTAATACATATTTTTCTGACTCCGTCTTTCCATAGCTATATATTTTATTACCCTTTTCTTCATTGTAAAATTGTTATTCTCTCTTTCGTTTCTATACTTATTCTTATTAAACTGCCCTTGTACGATTTTAGGCTATACATGAATTCACCTTCCTAAAATATTACTTGCTAAAATTCTTAACATTCATACAAACTCTTAGGTGTGCTTTTATACCTTCTTACACAAACCTTGTATTTTGCCTATACGAACCCCACCTGCATTTTATCTGAAGGCAAGGTGTACCCCACCTGCATTTTATTTGAAAGCAAGTTTTAGGAGTAAACAGCCTCAAAATTCCAAACGAATATCACTTTAGTTTGGTAGACTGAAAGGTCTAGCAATGCACAAAAAATCCCAGAAAAAGAAAAAAAAAAAAAAGAAAAAAAAATTCTAAGTTCCTATTTTTCGATCGAGTGACTGAATGGATGGGGACCAAAATATTAATAATAAACATAAAAAATAAATATAACACACAAAATACCAAGTTATAGAGATATAGATAAAAATAGAAAAACATTTTCCTAGTTGCGAGGGAAAAGAAGTTTAAATATAAATGAGCACTAACTTGAGAGAATATGCAGGAAGAGTATAGTACACAAGATTCGAAACATAAGTGAATACTTAAAAGCAATAATCATTTGTGTACAACGAATAATCATAATAGTAATAAAAAAAATCTTGAACTTATAAAATAAATTAAAGAAAACATAAGAATAATGTACACATTGCGCAATGATAAGACATTTTAAAGCAAAGAAAAAAAAGATTAGCTAAAATAATGATATAAGGATTAAAAAAAAATACATAATGCACAATAAAGCAAAGGAGGAAAAAAATTAGATAAGATACTGATCTAAAGTAATAAAATATCTAAATAAAGCACCCTGAAAAGGAAGTACATTTATCTAGATCGACAACAACAAGTGATAATTGTTGAAAAGACTGTAATCAGGATACAACCTATAAATAAAGATGATCCGACAATTTTCAAAAACAACAACGAAGTATTTAATGCTGGTACTGGGAACCAGTCGAACATTGAACTACTCGTCGAAGAGCTAGAAGAACTAGTGTAATTTAAGTTCAATTGTTGAAGTTCAATTGAAGGCTCTTGAAAACATACATTCACCTGCTGACATTGAATTAATGTTTCAGATCGCAGGCACAGTTTGTCTTTCAAACACTGTTGAGAGCTTAACAGTTTGATTGTATAGTACATTGGCTCAATCTGTAGACGGATGGCACGGGTGTACACCGAGAGTCCCTGGAAATGTACAGTCACCACACCCGGCTCACAGGTACTATGCGCCTTAAATTTTATACGGGCAAACAGAGCGCAATTGTAACACCCAGTAGCTTCAACCTCAGAGGTGTCAAATTTAGGACAGACTGTAGACTGCTGTACAGCAATTTTGAAGTTGGTGAATACCAGCTGTACTCTAACAGCTGATGTGGCGAGCATAGTGGAGGTTAATTTATTGTCCTGGATCTGGAGGAGATGCATGTCTTTTTGCAATGGGAGTGCAAACTCCTGTGTTTTTCGTAAATTTTCCAAGACGTCTGTCGCCAAGGAACAGCGTAGCGTATCCTCAAAAAAATCGCAGGATGATATATTTTCATCGAAAATGAAGTTTTTAGTGAAGGAGGTGTTCGCTTGGACGGCTCCAATCTCGCTTGCTTTCGGGTGATTTCGAATACTTGTTGGGGCTAAGTAAGCCTCGGAAGGACGGCCGACACGTTGTATCAATGAGTCACTGAAGTGTAGTTGGGGCTGGTCATACGCTCCCAAAATGGAAATCTTGATACCTGTTTTGGTGTACGCTACATCAGAAAGAGAGATGTGCGACACCGTATTATTCTCGATATGCGTGACTGCAATGTTGTATTGGCAATCATGACCAGTAATTTTGCTGACCTGATAAGAGTGCAATAGATCAGGCTCGAACCACGTGCGGTAAAAGTTGCACGCGGCACGCGTCAAAATTGTGCATCCGACACCTAAACCACCTGCGACACACGAGGAAACACCGGGAAATTCCCTGCTCTCTGGTGTCTCCGCTTCAAAGTTGAGTCCCTGTTTACCCATGGACTTCTTAACACAATGTACTCCTTGGCCGCAATATTTATTAAAAATACAAGATGTCTGTGATATATGCTTAGTTGTGACGGGAAATGTGAAATATTGACGCTCCGTGTGAAAAAAACACTTTACAGCGTCCAATTTAAGCTTCAGTGTGAATAGGTGCTGGTCGGCAGAGTTAGTGAACCATAAGCAAACTTCCGATGATACAGCTGGTAAGGAGAATTCGGCGGTTGTATACACATTGCAAACTTTCGTGCTGTCCGAAAGCGTATTGCAAGTTCGTAAATCGGATTTTACAATGGCGTGTGAACTGCAATCCGCATCCACTAATCCTATGAGAAACACTAAAGTCAGCAAAACAATTTGTTGCGTTAACATGTTGGGTCGTTGTGCGGCTTGGAATTCCAAAAAATGATAAGTTCCAACACTCATCCGTTGAATTGTAGTGCCCAGGAATGCACCACAAAGTAAGCTACAACGAGCTATAATTCGAAAAAATTTGTAAATATGGTATGCCAGGAATATTAGGCCTTGTAATAAAATTAACGTACTCTTGATTAAGACCTTTAAACTCCATAACACAAAAACTAGTAATAAGATCATAGTAGAATAAAATATATATTGTAGTGTACGTGGTAAACACTGGATGCGTGTGAAAACTTGAGGGCACCAAAAACATTGTCGTAATTGACAAATAGTTTTGCCCGACACATGAATTATTCCTGTGACCGTTCGGCCACCCGGATGTAAATAAATAATCGAAATGGATGTTTTGTATGCTAACATCTCGAAAGGTAATGTTATAAACAAGTCTTTGGGAACAGTAATTATATGTTCAAAATCAGCATTTCGTAAAATGACTTTACCCTGTGCCGGGAGTCGAAGAATTGGATCTTCAAACGCAATAGTGATATTATGCGAACTGAATTTTGCCTGTTCTGCCTCCAAGAGATGCCGGTGAAGGCTGGAATGGCTTTGAAGTGTACGTGCCTTCATATCATAGAAACACATGTCCAACGTGATTCTAGGTGGGTTGATAAGAGTCAATTCTGGAGAAATGTATAACAGTTCCGAAGCTTGATGTGTAAAGGTGCATACGCATTTAGCTGTATTCACGCACTGGTGCAAAATGCAAAATTCAGGTGATCCCCCACAGGAATGGTTTGTCATACATTCACAATTCTTCCCGTTTTTATCTTTGCACTGGTATGATGAACTGGAAGTCAAAGAAGAGTTTGTGTCTCGTAAAATGAACTGGCGAGGTTCTAACAGATCAAAATCTGTGGAAAGAATGTAAGTGCGGGGTCCTTTTATACAGTTCTCGCATGTCCGAAGAGAACACGCATTCGGGGGTAAAATGATTTTCTCCCGCAGATGGCGGGGCAATTTTTCGCACTTGTAGGCCTCGCCTGTAAAGGTACAATACTGACCATGCGAGCTGCTAGCTGCATGAATCAAACATAGAAGAATTGCTGAAAATGAAGGAAAAGCCCATCTTACAACTTACGTTGAGTGACAATATATTATAAAAATAAATTTTCCTAATTAGAAATATAATAATTAGAAATATATATGTATAAATTTATAATAACGTGAACAAATGCTAAATGAGAGAATTAGTGTTTGTAAGCCTTTAAATTTAGCCATGAGTCTCTTATAATTGAAATTGTAAATTTCCGCGTATATTTATTAAGAATTAGAGAAAAAAAAATTGATAAATTAAATAAATGAATATCTATTATGGCATACCTTGTTTAGATAACAACAACCAAAATAGCTATTAATATTGTAACACCATTATCATAATTAGCATTATTTATAGTATTTCTATTATTATTATACACATTGCTGTAGAATGCTTGTTTATGCATTTCTGCACAGAGTTAAGGGGAAAAGAAAATTTATTTATAATTAAAAAAAAAAGAGGAGGATGTAAGCTATATTTCTGTACTAACAACCATGACGGGTGATCAGTCCATCAAAACAACATACATTAAAAGTTACATCCCTACTTTAAATTTATATAGTTCTTGATGTATGTATAGGTTTAAAGTTGAATCACTATGTAAACTAAATGTATAAAACATGAAATCAGTAACAACATGACATGATGTAAAAAGATGCAGGAAAAGGAGAGAGAGAGAAAGAGGAAAAACAAATTATATTTTCGATTTCTTACTAAAATTAAAGGAAGGAGCGGAGAGAGAGAGAGAAAAAATATTTATCTGTTTTAGTTCCCTTATTCCATTTGACCATTGACCTTTTATTCGAAGTAACACTAGATAACTACCAATAAATCCCTAATTAACAATACACAAAGTAACTACAGAAGAAATGAATTAATAACGACTTGAAATCAAAGAATAATAATAAACATATATAAAATTGAAAAAAGAAAAAAAAAAGTATGTAAAAACAAAATTAAACTTAACGCGAAGAGGTGCGTTCGCAGCTCCGTTCATAAGAATTAATTTCTGAATATCGCGGTTTTCGCGTGGGAAATTCCAAAAAAAAAAATTCTCCATTGTTCACTGTTCTCCGTTGTCTGTCCGCAACGATCAAATATCGTCTTATAAATTTACGAACCAGAGAGTTAAATGTAAGTGAAGTGATTTTGAATTTCATCTGTTCCCCTCTTTTAGGAGACAATTTTTTAGAATATCGAAAATCAGTCATTATTCGTCAGTAATATTCATAATTATCGCCATTCCCCATTACCGGGATTTAATTATGACTAGTTTCTGTACAAGCATTGAAAGAATACTATAGAATACAATACACAAAGAAAAAAAATAATCACAGAAAATTCCCTGCGTACTTCAAAAGTCCCTGTTATCAATTTTCCTAACATAAGTATGCGCAACATAAAATAAAAAAAATAAATATCAATATCCTATAATTATATCCTAATCGCAAACGCAAAACCCTAAAATCTCAAATAGAAATTTTACATCAAACACAAAGAAAAGAGAGAAAAAAAAATTCTATATACATATGCAAAACCAGTTTGAGATATTTGTAAAACAAATGTAGGTTATGATAAAACCTAATAAAAAATAATAATAATCATAGATGTATATAATCAATAAAAAAAATTCCAAGTAAAGATATAAATGTGATGATACGAGTATAAATGTGTGTAAAATCAAAATGACCTAACAATTTGTTCTAAGAATCCAAAGCTTCCGCAATTCTATTCAAGAAACTAACCCCAGGGGGAGTATTCGACCCTCCTTGTGGGTCAGTGACACGTAATGTCCAGTCAAAGATTCGATCCGCTAGGTTTTGTTGTGTTCGCGGTCTCAAATTATATGAGTGAATGGGCGGTTGTGTGGTGTGTGCATGTTCTTCCACAATAGGTGATGAGGATTGGGGAAAAGTATAAATTTCCGTGGAGTCAGACTTCGGACTCTCTTCCCCGTTTGACTGAACCGTCGTTTGTGAATCTGAGCCCATACTATTATGTACAAGTTGCAATAGCTCCGAAGGAGATATATCATCAAATTTCGCCTGTGGTCTTTGTAAAAGATTTTGACTGTCTGAATGGACATTGTCTGATTTTTGATTTTGTTCCGTCACTATACTCTGCAATTAATCTAACTCTTTTCTACGTTCCGTAAAAGGAATTAACCGTTGCGCGTGAACTCGCACTGGTTTTGCTTTGGGGTTTGTTGCATCAATAATTGTGAAATTAACTTTATTATGTCTTTTTATAATTCTCATAGGCCCGGAATAATTTCTTTGTTTAGGGAGCTTTAAATTGCGATCAGAGTATGTGGTATAAATATACACTAGTTGCCCTTCGTAAAATTCTCTACTTTTAGCAAATTTCGCCTGATACTTTTCCTGTGTTTCCGCTGGCTTAATTAAGTTATCTCTAACTTTTTCAAATGTATACTGAATTTGCGATGTTTTCTTTTGTACATAATCTGCATAAGAAATATGTTCAACTGGTCGTTTATCATTTAAAATATCGTTTGGCAATGTAGGATCAAAAGACAAGTGTAAGAATGCAGGCTTATCGTTAACAGCCGAATGCATACTAGAATTATACAACAACTGATAGTAATTAAGATATTCATCCCATTGGGCTGTTTCGTGTGCGAATATAGAGAGAGACTTCTTTATATTCAAATTGATCCTTTCAGACTGTCCATTTGACCTTGGATTTAAAGGTGTCGTCTGAAGTTTAATCACTCCAAGTTTGGAACATAAATGTTGAAATATGTCGCTAATAAAGGCACCTCCTTTGTCTGATAACAAATATTCAGGGAAACCAAAAATGCACGCAAAATCCAAAAATTTCTCCGCAGCAGTTATTGCAGACTGATCCGGAACAGCATATAATTTAACAAACTTAGTAAAGTGATCTATGAAAGTTAATATATAACAATTTCCCTGATTTGTTTGGGAAAGTTTTCCTATAAAATCGCAGGAAACGAACTCCATAGGCCTGCTTGGTATGTGATTTCTTTGCAATGGGACAGGAGGAAGTTTATTAGGGGATTTATAAGAAATGCAATATTTACAAGAGTCTACATAATGTTTCGTGTCCGAATACAAATTGTCCCAATAATACTTTTCCCTAATTGCATCATAAGTTTTAAGATGACCAAAGTGAGGTAAATGTTTGGCTGCTAAAATATGCTGTTTGTATTTGTCGGGTATTACTATTTGTAAAATTTTCTTAGATTTCCCAAAACGTGGTATATAACCCGTATGCATCAATAAACCATCGACCATAGTATACTTAGAACCCTGTAATTGTTCAGTTTGTTGTTTTATGAGTTTACTAATAAGTGGAGATAATTTATGATCAATTTGTTGTTCTTTCTTAATATCTGAAATTGAAGGTAAATCAATTTGCACACTATTGACGTAAAAATCTCTGGAAAGGATATCTGCAACTATATTGTCAGCAGATTTGATTAATTCAAATTTATAGTTATAATCGCTAAGAAATGTAAACCATCTAGTAACTCGATTACATGGAGATTCTAATTTAGAAATTTCGGTTAATCCCGAGTTATCGCAACGGATAACAAAAGAGCGACCATAAAGGTAATATTTGAAACTCTTAACTGATTCAACTATTGCCATTAATTCTTTTTCCATAATGGGATATTTAATTTGTGTTTTATTAAGTTTCTTTGAAAAGTAAGCTATTGGATGGATTATATCAAATTCATCGCGCTGACCTAACATTGCTCCAAGCGCAGAATCAGAACTATCAGTACTTAAAATGAACTGTTTATCATAATCAGGATGAATTAAAATAGGTGGTTCAGAAAGTTTAGATTTTAAAGTATCAAAAGCTTTTTGAGCTTCAGGTGTCCATTTAAACCTTGTTCCTTTCCGTGTCAAATTTGTTAAAGGGGCTGAAATAGCAGAAAATTGAGGAATAAAACGTCTATAATATCCCACTAAACCTACAAATCGACGAACCTTTCTGACAGTATTTGGTACAGGAAAATCAGATATTTTGTGAATATTTGTATTCATAGGGCGGATACCGGTAGAATCTAATGTGTGTCCCAAAAACTCAATTTCCGGCAATAAAAAAGAACATTTTTCTGGATTAAGTGTTAATCCGAATTCTCGAAAACGCTCAAAGAGTTTCCTTAATTTGTTTAACATTTGCTCAATATCTTGGGAGCCCAAACAAAAATCATCAATGAAATTAGAAATTTTAGAATCAGAAATCGGTGCTAAAAGTTGATCAGCCAATTTGGAAAAAGTTTCGGGGCTGGAGGCCAAGCCCTGTGGCATAGCGGTGAAACGGTATGATCCGAATGGAGAGCTAAATGTGGTCATATCTCTGTCTTGCACTTTTAAGGGAATTTGCCAAAATGAAGAAGAAAGGTCTAATGAACTAAAGTATTTTGAACCGCGTAAATTTTCTAATAAATGATTAACTAAAGGTAAATTGTACCTTGGATATTTTAAATGTTTATTTAAATTTCGGTAGTCAACTACTAATCGCCATTTCTGTTGAGATGGATCACCGGAAGGATTCCTTTTCTTTACTAACAAAAGTGGGAAACTAATATGACTATCCGATTTCTCAATTAAGTTAGCTGCCTGTAATTCATCCAGCTGGGTTTTTAATTCATGTTGTAATGCATGTGGAACATTGTAAGGGCGAGTTGATGGGAGCTGATTCGTATCAACCTGTAAATTAGGAGTTAATACATGGGTTCGCCCGAGAGTAAAAAGTCGTTTACTAAAAATGTCGGCAAAGGCGACAAAGCATGTTCCCCTTTTTCTACCCTAAAAGATTTTGCTACAATACTCCTTTGAAAACTTCCGCCCTTCCTAACGCTTACTAACTTTCGACTCCACAATGACCCTTTCTTCCCAAACACTCTTTCACTTTAACCGCACAATTCCTGATCCTTTAATACATATTTTTCTGACTCCGTCTTTCCATAGCTATATATTTTATTACCCTTTTCTTCATTGTAAAATTGTTATTCTCTCTTTCGTTTCTATACTTATTCTTATTAAACTGCCCTTGTACGATTTTAGGCTATACATGAATTCACCTTCCTAAAATATTACTTGCTAAAATTCTTAACATTCATACAAACTCTTAGGTGTGCTTTTATACCTTCTTACACAAATCTTGTATTTTGCCTATACGAACCCCACCTGCATTTTATCTGAAGGCAAGGTGTACCCCACCTGCATTTTATTTGAAAGCAAGTTTTAGGAGTAAACAGCCTCAAAATTCCAAACGAATATCACTTTAGTTTGGTAGACTGAAAGGTCTAGCACTACTTTTTCACAACACTGAAGCTTGCAGAGGCATTGGAATCCAAAAACACCAGCCTTGTAGGAACTGTAATACGCTCAAGAAGAGAAACACTAGTCTCTGTGAAAATGTTAAAATCCACATTGTATTCGACTACGGTACTAACCCATAAAGACATGAGTCTAACTGTTTTGTAAATACGGTGTGGACGTGATTGAACAAATTACAAGGAAATGTACAGTCAATTCTGCTTCATGTAGGTGGCCGGTGCAGATTTTTTTGTAATATTTTGGACCTGTTACAATCAATGCCTGGGTTGTATATAAAGCTGTAACTGGAAAATCTAATAGTAGACGGCAATTCATTCAAGACTTGGTTGGAGAATTGCGAGAAAAGTTTGTTCTCTTCCGACATAAAAAAGCAGCAAAAAGATCATGTGAAGCAACCAATGAAAACGACGGACAACCACAAATTAAACGTAAACGAGTCCGATGCCATATTTCGAAATGTGAAAGTAAAACTCTAGATATCTGTTCAAAATGTAAAGCACCCATCTGTGGAAAATGTACCAAACTTATTACTCAGTTTTGTACAAAATGCATACAGTAAATTGGATTTTAAAATCTGTAAAACTAAGTACTGATAAAATTTTTAGTAACTGAAAAAAATTTTAATTTTTAATTTTTTTAAATTATTTCTAAACATATTGAAAAGAGATACTCTTTTTCCATTGAAATTAGGAAATTTATGTTATATTTTGTTAAAGAGACATGTTATTATACTCAAGGACATAAAATTTTAAATAATGCGATTTTGTAAAAATTAAGCTAATTTCTCTTGATTTATATAAATTATTTAATGTAAATTCTGAGAAATATTGATTATTACTTAAAAAAATAAAATGTTTTAGTTAAACAAATTAAGCGCTCGTGCATATTTTATAAGTTTACAATCTAGGGTCAAAATGACCCGTTCCGCGGTTCTAGGTATATCGAAAGTCCCGCGGTTCTAGTGTTAAAAACTAAATCCGGCGCTCTTAATGGACTACCCTTTACATGGAAATTTATAGTAGACAGTCATCTTTCGTAATACTGAAAAGAACGAAAAGTTTTGAAAATGTAAAAAATTTGAGGACAATTAATGTGACATTTGTATATAAATGCTGTATTCCAGCATTGAATTATATTACTTTATTTTTCAAATTGAGTCAATTATGAAATTTGCAATTTATATTTCATTGAAGATTACTTGCAACTTACGAAATTCATTTCTGATGTTAATTTCTTCGCATTACATTTAGTTATTAGGAGTTTATTAATAATCAAAAAGACTTACACGTTAACCTTTTTTGTTCATTATACCGTATTTTTCGGACCTTAAGACGCAACCGGACGATAAGACGAACCTCAAATTTATGAGAGGACTTTTAGAAAAGAATATTTTGTATTTTGTTAGGTATATAACGATATTTTCAATTTCTTACTTAAGATTAAAAAAATATATCATAAATAATATATATATATATATATAAACACACACACACCTGGTGGTCATAAAGAAACTTTGCCGATTGCCGATATATGGACCTCTAGCGGCTGTTCCGTTCAACCGATCGAGATGAGATTTCAGATATAGTTATTCAGATGTATGAGCTCGGGATTCTGTGAACGACAACCAAGTGGCGCTCACGGTTACGGTTATAGGTACAGAAACTCGAAATTTTCAAATGGCAATACTTATTTTTTCCCATCGCAAAATGATCAGCGCATGCGATAACCTGTACGTGTATCACGCACAAAAAACAGCTCTGCGAACGGCCTACAAAAACGATATATGGACCTCTAGTGGCTGTTCCATTCAACCTATTGAGATGAGATTTCAGATATAGTTATTCAGATGTATGAGCTCGACATTCTGAGAATGGCAACACAGTAACGCTCGCGGTTACGGTTATAGGTATAGAAACTCAAAATTTTCGAATGGCAACGCCCACTTTTTCCCGTCGCAAAATGCTCAGCGCATGCGAAAACCCTAAAAAGCGTTGGAACGGTACGTGTATCACAAAAAACGGACGCGTTATGCACGCACAAAAAAGAGCTCTGCGAACGGCCAACAAAAACACGATCAGAGAGCATTTTATCGGTTTTCTACGCTGAATATCTAGCGAACGGCGTTCTGCGATTGGTTTCTAGCCCCTATCATGTTTTTGTGGCCGTTCGCAGAGCTCTTCTTTGTGCGTGCATAACGTGTCCGTTTTTTTTGTGATACACATGCCGTTCCAACGCTTTTTAGGGTTTTCGCACGCGCTGAGCATTTTGCGACGGGAAAAAGTGGGCGTTGCCATTTGAAAATTTCGAGTTTCTATACCTATAACCGTGAACGTCACTGTATTGCCGTTCTCAGAATCCCGAGCTCATACCTCTGAATAACTATAACTGAAATCTCATCTCGATAGGTTGAACGGAACGCTAGGCGTCCATATATCGGCAAAGTTTCTTTATGACCACCCGGTATATAATTGTAACGGCCCGAGTTTGAATATTTCGTGGTGCAGTCAATGCCTGTCCCTTATTATACCACGTGACCTTTTTTTTCTTCCTCCCACACACCTGGAGTTCTGTCGAGCCATGATCAACCCATTATGAAGTCGTTATGTTTTTATGTTGTTCGTTGAAAATCTTTTGTATCGCCAGAGTGTAGTAGTTGATCTCGAAGAATCAACATGTAATTGAATTCCGTTTTTTAGTGGTTAATAAGCCGTTGTGGCTACATAATAAAATATTCATTTTATTTTAATGTTACCTTCGGACCAATACGACGCACCCAGGCCCAGATTTCCGCATGGGCAAGTGGGGCACTTGCCCAGGGCCCCCAAAATTATGGGGCCCCCTAATTTAGTATAAAGTTGTACATAGTTTTGAGAATTTGTTTTTTGGTTAATATAGTAAAGGGGTGCAGTGGCGGATACAGAAAAAAATCCTGGGTGGAGCAAAGTGCACCCACTATAGTGAAAGCATGCTTACGTCCATAAGCGTTTCTGGTTTAATTTTTTGGTGGGTGGGTGGGAGGGGGGAGTTGTAATAACTCCAGACTGTGATTTATTTTGAATTTCAAAAGAAAATTTCATGAATTTATTTATTAACATTAAAAAGTAAATTAATTAATTAACACTTCTTATTAATATTCATTATTTTTTTCAAATTTTTGACTTGTCGGTCGAAATTTTTTTTGAATTTCTGGTCCCCATTTAAGGGAGGCCTGGGTGAGTGTCCCACATGTTCATGTGGAAATCTGGTCCTGAGGAGGGGGGACATGCCCCCCTCTGGATCTGTCCTTGAAGGGGGCCCCCAAAGTCTGCTTTGCCCAGGGCCCCATTGTGTCAAAGTCGGGCCCTGGACGCACCCCAATTTTATTTGAGGATTTTTAGAATAGAGTATTTTGTATTTTGTTAGGTATATAAAGATATTTTCAATTTCTTTCTTTAATAAAGATAAAAAATGTATATAATAAATAAAATATATAATAATAAATATATATAATACATATAACAAAATATTCATGTTATTTTAATTTTACCCTGGGACCATAAGCCCCCCCCCCCTCCCGCCCCAATTTTAAGTCGATTTTTATGTAAAAAGGTGCGTCTTATGGTTCGCAAAATACGGAAATTAGAGTGTTTTCGTTTTCTACAAATCACGTGATTTTTGGAAAAGGAAAATCTTTTCCGACTTTTTTTAATGTTAATTACAAAGCAGCTGGTGGAGGGTATGAACAGCTGCTGCATCCGAATATCGCAAGATAAACATTGATAAGATTCGGCTATTAGTCTCTGATATGTTAAGAAACTGCTGTTTATCATTAGTGTACGTTTTACAAGAATTTATTTCTCGTTTTTGTATCAAATATGTCATTTTTCATTGCGTACTATTTTCCCAACATTTCACATTTTTACGTGCAAGAAAGATTATGTGATGCAATCAATGTCTAGACTGGGAATCTTGCCTGAACAGTAGATCGCCTATTAGTCTTTTTGGATTGATAACAAATGCAGATAGTAATGATGACGACAATATTTCTATTCTATCACATTTTTATTCATTGTTTAGCAAGCACAATTTAAACATCTACGTATCAATACAATAACATCACTGTCCTCTCTTGTTGTAACAAGCGTCTTTTAAAGAACAGAAAAACCAATTAGTTTTTTTAAAATACCGTTGCCATTCAACGAGATGATTTAAATGTTGCCACTCTGCAGGCAAACATTACCAGAACTGATGCACATAGTATTACGCAAGATTAATTAACAACACAAATACACTCTTAGACAAAAAAAAAAAAAAAAGACGCAGCAAGAATGGGGTAGTGCAAATTGTACATAATTTGATATGCATACAGGTTTCGACGGAAATTGTAAAATTTTAAAGTTTGGCGGCCAGTGAATCAACATGTGACGCTGCAGCGTATCTTAACTGCGCAACTGGCAGGATATTAAAGAGGAGAAATTTCGATTCCAGGTCGTAAATTCTTTGCAAATTTCATTCCGTTTACTCAGGTAGACAGTAACTATGCCTCGCATACAGGTGCGCGAACAATATGCGCAGATGTCAGCATTTGAGAGAGGACGTGTAGTTGGGCTCAAAGAAGCCGGTTGGTCTAATCGGTGAATCACTCGACATTTGCATAGGGGCGATGCCACTATTAGACGATGTTGGCAGGAATGAGTGAACCATGGCCGAACACAGCGTCAAGGAGGAAGCGGTCGGCCTAGAGAAACGACAGAACGTGAGGACCGAGCAATCGTCAGAGCGGCACTCACAGCCCCAGATTCATCAATATCATCGATCGCACATGCAACTGGTGCTTCAGTGACCGCAAAGACCAGTCATAGGCGGCTCAGAGAAAGGGGGCTGAGCTCACGGCGTCCCTTGCGCCGACTACCATTGACCTCTGTATACTGACAAGCCCGTTTGCAGTGGTGTCGGACACATTCGACCTAGAATGTCACTGGCTGGAGTAGAATTGTCTTCAGTGATGAGTACCGCTTCGAAATGAGCCCCTATGACCAGCGAATACGTGTCTGGAGACGCCACGGACAGCAGTGGGATACCAACCTGACTGTCTTCCGCCATACGGGCCGATAACCAGGAGTGATGGTCTGGGATGCCATTTCATTTCTTAACAGGACCCCTTTGGTTGTTATCCGCGGCACCCTTACAGCACAGCGGTACGTCGACGATATCTTGGGATTTTTGTAGTATTTACTGTAGATGATTTTGCTCTTTTTAAAAATTCATTGTGAAATTGTTCTTCATAACAGTGTCCTTGTGGGTTCGATTTCCATATTAGCAAATTTTCTAAGGTTTCCCTTGACATAGATGACCTGAACTGAGTAGATATTTTTGCTATGTAACTAAAAATCCTCTCACATTCTGCATTACTGTGAGGGATTATTAAAACCAGCGTTATTTTTTTTTACGTTTCCGAATCCGGTAATAATAGTGTCCATTAATAATAGTGTCCGGTAATAATAGTGTTCCAAACCAGGTCCATATCGGCTCCGGTTTATATAGCAACACAAGGGTCGGAGTTCGTCTTAGCTAATTGCCACCTCAATTTTGACCGAGCACACCCAGGGTCGACATCCAGACCTGCCAACCTGAGTAAGAACAAAATCCTGCAATATTCTACCGTGCATAAAATATTCGACATAACGACATAACACAAACCAGTATAGTAAAAAATTATAATAAAAGAATTATAATGTATACTTACTTATAGTTTATGGGATCTCTTTAATAATATTACATAGTTCAAAACATTTCCTTACTGTTCAGCTCATCTTGAAATTATAATATTAAACAAAAGTTATATATTTGAAATTTGTAATCATACATTTTAATGTACATCATATTTACCCTAGCAGGTACCCCAGCAAATCTTGGAATTTTTGTAGCATTTACTGTAGATGATTTTGCTCTTTTTAAAAATTCATTGGAAATTGTTCTTCATAACAGTGTCCTTGTGGGTTCGATTTCCATATTAGCAAATTTTCTAAGGTTTCCCTTGACATAGATGACCTGAACTGAGTAAATATTTTTACTATGTAACTAAAAATCCTCTCACATTCTGCATTACTGTGAGGGATTGTTAAAACCAGCGTTATTTTTTTTTACGTTTCCGAATCCTGTAATAATAGTGTCCATTAATAATAGTGTCCGGTAATAATAGTGTTCCAAACCAGGTCCATATCGGCTCCGGTTTATATAGCAACACAAGGGTCGGAGTTCGTCTTAGCTAATTGCCACCTCAATTTTGACCTAGCACACCCAGGGTCGACATCCAGACCTGCCAACCTGAGTAAGAACAAAATCCTGCAATATTCTACCGTGCATAAAATAATCGACATAACACAAACCAGTATAGTAAAAAATTATAATAAAAGAATTATAATGTATACTTACTTATAGTTTATGGGATCTCTTTAATAATATTACATAGTTCAAAACATTTCCTTACTGTTCAGCTCATCTTGAAATTATAATATTAAACAAAAGTTATATATTTGAAATTTGTAATCATATATTTTAATGTACATCATATTTACCCTAGCAGGGACCCCAGCAAATCTTGGAATTTTTGTAGCATTTACTGTAGCTGATTTTGCTCTTTTTAAAACTTCATTGTGAAATTGTTCTTCATAACAGTGTCCTTGTGGGTTCGATTTCAATATTAGCAAATTTTCTAAGGTTTCCCTTGACATAGATGACCTAAACTGAGTAGATATTTTTGCTATGTAACTAAAAATCCTCTCACATTCTGCATTACTGTGAGGGATTGTTAAAACCAGCGTTATTTTTTTTACGTTTCCGAATCTGGTAATAATAGTGTCCATTCCAGAAACCCGGAAGATGCATTAAAAATCCTGGATTGCCGGGGTAAATCCGGAAAGTTGGCAGGTCTGGACATCTGTGGAGATCGTACCCTCTACCACCCTCTCTGACCTCATAGAGGGACTTTCTTGTCTACGGATTTAACGTGCTCATATCTGGCCTGGACACAGAGTTACTTTTGTAAACGAGAAAGCTAATAATTTTAAAAGTTTCAACCTGTACTTATAAAAAGATAATTTTTTTTATCCGGTTTTTTTCAGTTTTTTGGGTATATTTCTGTGATTATTGGAAATATTGTAAAACTTTTACTTCGAAACACGGGTTAGCGTCGCAGTAGTATACAGTATAAAGGAAAATAAAACATATTGAGTGGAATAGAGTGTAGGGTCTCTGGCATAAGCACTCAATTGTACTAAAAATTGATAAAAAAATTCCCTCTATTTTAAAATGTTATGAAATTTTTACCAAACCTATATTTGTTTTCATGATTTTATGTCACATTTGAACATAAATTATGTATTTAGTCGCTACTGTATACTTTTAAAAAAAAGATCTCCGAACATAGGCAAATGCCTTAATCTATATACAGTGGCTCCCAAAAGTGTTCGTACACTTAAGATTTTCAATGAAATAGGGGTCTATCCATTGATTAAAATGAATATTTCAGAATGGGTATTTAATAATAAGATCTATAATCTATTCTTAACAAAACTACATAAAATACTTTGAAAACAAAGTAAAACTTTATTTTTAAGAAACCAATAATCCAAAAGTAACAAAAACTTTATCTCACAAAAGTCATCGTACACTTGTAAAAAATCTCTACATATTAATAAATATTCTAATTTTTCGTTAAATTAAAATTTAGTAGGATATCCTTTAGCATCCACAACAGCTTTTAAATGTCTGGGAATAGATTGCTTTAGTTCTTTTGTAATTTTTGCATCAATGTTCATCCATTCTTCCATCATAATTGTTTTTAGTTCGCTTTTCGTGTGAATGTAGTGTTTTCGTACTCGAACCTCCAGATCTCTCCAAATATGTTCTATTGGGTTTAAATCTGGCGATTGAGGTGGTGTTTTCAAAACTTGTGGACAATTATAGAGACACCAGATGCGAACGTTGAGAGCCCTGTGCTTAGGATCGTTGTCTTGATAAAAAACAAAGTTGTTTCCAATACCCAAATTTTGAGCTGATAATTTTAAATTGCCTCTTAAAATATTTATAAAAACAGCATGATTCATTATGCCATCAATAAATACCAAATTTCCTAGTCCTGATGCTGACATGCACCCCCACACAAGGATACCTCCACCGGCATGCTTAACTGTTCCTACTAAGTTCTTGGGATTAAATTCCTCATTTTTTTTCTTCTCCATACAATTATACGCCTATCAGAACCAAAAATGTTCATCGGCAAATAAGACATTATTCCAATAGGTTTGGGGCTTATTTATCATTGATAGTGCGAAGGGAAGCCTAAACTTTCTGTTTTTCTCACTCACAAAAAATTTTCTATGGGCAAAACGCCCATGTAATCCAGCTGTTCTGAGAACTCGTCAAAAAATTTCAGGTGAAATTGAAGTAGAAAATGTTTCATTGAATTCTGCAGAAACTTTTACAGCACTCAAATATGAATTTTTCACAAATTTTCTAATTATAAATCTCTGATCACGTTTTGTTAACTTTGCCGGACGGCCTTTTCTTACCTTGTTTTCGATCCAATTTTCTTCTTTAAAGCGTTTTTTCACTACTGCACAGTTGAATGGGATAAATTAAGTAACTTAGCAATATTCCGAACTGATTTACAACTACTATGAGGAAAAATAATCAATTTTCGAATGCTGTTTGTTGTTTCTTTACGACTACGATCCATTTTTAAATAATAAATAGAATATTACGTAGTAGGCAAGCAAAAATTAAAGCCAAACGATATTTTAAATGCCACCACAATTAAAAAATAAATAATAAAGCGCCATACGATAATTTTAATTATGAATTTATCCGAAAATATTTCAGTGTGCGATGACTTTTGTGAGATAAAGTTTTTGTTACTTTTTGATTACTGGTTTCTTAAAAATAAAGTTTTTCTATGTTTTCAAAATATTTCATGCAGTTTTGTTAAGAATAGATTATAGATCTTATTATTAAATACCCATTCTGTAATATTCATTTTAATTAATGGATAGACCCCTATTTCATTGAAAATCGTAAGTGGACGAACACTTTTGGGAGCCACTGTATATAAAACAGTTCCGTAACTGACTGACTGACATACAACGCACATACAAAACCGCTGGACCTAAAGGTCTGAAATTTTGCATGTCGATTCTTCTTATAGTGTAGGGGTTACACTAAGAGAGATTTTTGAAAAATTCTTTGATTTTTTTAAATTAAATTTTTAAGCTGTTTTAGTAACTTTTTTTAAGTTTGCATTTAAAATAATAATTTGAGGGTTATAAAATTTATATCACGAGAACGATCATAAAAATTAATGAAATCTTTTTCGAATCTTTACCTCCATTTTCTGATTTTTGGTGAATTTTTAAAGATTAATTTTTAGAATTTAATTTATTAAATGCTGATCACGTGATTTCTTTTTCTGGTACTTTAAATAAATTTATCGTCACGTGCATAACAACTAAATAGACAAAAAAATATTTTTTTTTCTTGCTAATGCGGCAGACGATTGGACATTATTTTGTCTATAAAAATATCCCTTACGATTTTTTTATAAATATATATATTTTTTTACTACATCAATTGTATATATTGATCGTCGTATTTATTATATATATATATATATATATATATATATATTTTGGCATTAATTGCATACATTGACCGTTGTATTTAATTTGAATGTAGCGAAGTGCGGGTTTTCAGCTAGTAATTAATAAAACTCGGGAAAAAACAAACAAACAAAAACCCATAGATAATTCCAAATTCTATTTGAAGGCCGTAAAAAAGGAACTGTTGAAGAGTAAAAACTGAGATACATAAAATGATTTATGTGTAGGGTGTAATTACTATAAGTACAACTTTATGCTAGTTCTGTTTATTGTCATTAAACCCTACACATTAATTTAGATTTTCGGATATTATAGGTTATGTCCACGAGAAGTCAATATTTCAATACGTACTTATATTGAAATTAGAGGGATCCAGTTACTAGAGATTGTCCCCGAGTGTTCACTACACCCCTGTCTTCAAGCAACAAGTTGTGTTGTTGTTTCTCATCCCCATGACCAGCAGAGCTAGATCAGGTCCATAAGCTCGTTCACTCTGAGAAAGTCCAGCACCAAGAGAAGGTCTTGAGCCAGGTCTTGCCTGGTGAGCCCCAGACAGGATAAAATGTGGTCAGGGGAGGCTAAGCACTAGAGGAGCCCCACACTTGATGCTTGGCATTAAGATCTCCCAGACAAATAGAGTTGATCGATGCAATGGGATTTTTAAATAATGAATTTAACAACTTTTATTTTTAGAAGAATTACATGCGGGATTTTCATCACCTCTGGGTTGTAGACATAATGAACAAAGTGCCCGTCTACATTAAAATTACTAGAGTGACAAAAATGCAACGCCATCTATCGGTGTCATGAACCATAAAATAATACTGGATGGTGGTGCCATCTATAATTCAAAAGGTAAAATAAATTATCACTACAAAGTAAACAACATTTATGTTCTTAAATGCTGAATTAACACGTGTGATCATAAACTAATCTGAATTTACCAATCATTTTTATGACATGTAGTGAAGGTTACTAGATTTAAGGGAACGATTTGTCTTATTCTCATTATTGAACTAAAACTGTCCTATTTTATCTTGTTTGGTATAAATGTCTGGTGGTAATTCGTTCTCCAATCCGGGGTCATTTTTTTTTTTTTTTTTCATTTTTTTTTTTTGTGTGTGTGTGTGTGTCGTAACTTTGTCAAAGGAACACAGTAAATGAACAATTATCTAATAAGTTGAACCCAGGATTCGAGTGGAATAATCATGATCTGAGAGCGTGCAGAATGAAGGAGAAATGAAAGTACTCTTATAAATGGAATATTTCTTTTAAAAAATGAATATTCATATAATTTTTGTAATAATGATCTTTAATTTTCTTTGACATTTTTTTAATCGGTTAAAATATCATAAATATATGAAATTATTTGTAACTGATTTGCACGGAATCACATTAATGGCTATTAATGCAATTCCATGTGAATCAGTTACAATCTATTTTGTATATATTCTTGTTCTGTAAATTTCTTTCACAGTCAAATTTTAAAAGTATAAAATATCAATCTTAGCTTTTTTACCAATGAATAATTTCAAACAGCTAAAAAATGCTGTGCTTGTGAAAAAATGAAATTTTATAATAAACAAAATGGTATAATTTTTTAAACAAATATATGTAAATAATCCTTGTATAAATATTGTGCCCATTTCTTAGTGTGGTATTTCTGTATTCTTTTTGCAGGTTACGAATCCACAGCATTCAAGCCTTGCTTTACATGATCCAGGTGACAATGGGCTATTTTCTAATGCTCATCATCATGAGTTACAATGCCTGGTTAGCAATTACTGTATTTGCTGCTGCAGGATTCAGCTACTATTTCTTCAGCACTTTTGTTCTGCATAGACCATCTGTGGTACCCATTGAAATACTGTCACCAGAGACTTGCGAGTAATTTTTGGACTCTTCTTTTGTATTAAATTATTATGTAGGAAGTTCAAAGCATGGACTTTCATTTTGATTTCATCACTGACACTCAAGTGAATTCTCAAATTATGCAGAGTTTTTACTGAATAAATGAGAAAGGAAAAAAAAAGCATGTGGTGGTTCATAGAACAAAATCGGGGAATATGGATTATAGGACATTTTTATGTGACTCTAAAAAGCCTTTGTTTCTCAAAATATTCATTTCTGTAAAAGATGATATTGAAAAAAACATTGATAAAAAGGTCTTGTTGATTGTTTTCAAAAGATTCTTTAGACTAAAAAAATGTATGAAGTTTGTATGTGATGTACAAGCAATATCAAATTTCATTACTCGTGTGTTTAAGAAATGTTTATAACTAATCTAGAACTTTGATTAATTTTCAAATAATGTTTAAAAGTAATCTCTAGGAAGAAAAAAGTAACCATTATTAATATGTTTGACTTAAAAGTCATTACAAAGAAAAGAATTTCTTTATTATTTATATTTTGAAAGTTTGTGACATTGAATATGCTTGTATCATTTTAGTATCACCGCAATCATGTTCATAAATTAAAATATTTTAAATCCTATTTCAGTTCTTGAATTAAAATCTTTCAAAGGCCTATCTTCCCATTTGTTTTTTTTATCTAGAGAAAGAGTTATGAAAACTTTATATTACATTCTCCATTTAAAATTGTATGGTTTGTATATAAAAAGAAAAAAATATGAACACTAGTTTAATTTCTATGCTATATCATTAGCTATTCGTAAATGTCTTTAAAAATTCACTATTTGAAAAGGGCCATAATCCCTTCAGTGGTGTTCTTGAAAATTTAAAGAACATCACTGAAATATTTGCTACCGAAAGAATGCATCTCTGTCAACTAAAATTGGGAATAATTCATAATGTACATAGATGTATCAAGATATATCTATTCTAGTGTGGATTTTATAAATGTGAGTATCACACTTTTGTAATATTAAAAATGCATTTTTAATATTACAGAAGTGTGTTTCTGTATCTCTATGTAATATTTTTAATACTATATAGTGAGACAAACTTATGTGTTAGACTTATGTGTTACTTGCATAAACTTTCATAGTGAGATTATGGAGTTTCTTTGGCTCTGTTAATATTATATGCAAATGCTTCTTTAGTTTGTTAATGAATTTGACATTACTCTTTTCATTTTTCAGCTGCATGTTTGTACTGCTTTGCAACTTTTGTTTCCTTTTTATTGGTTCTGTGACACATTTGTATATATATTTCTGTCAGTTTGTTTTGTTAGACCCATTTGTAAGAGGAGAGAGGGATGATTGTTACCAAGAACAGTATTGATTTTGATATATGTTCAATGCATATGTTGTACAGTTTATATCATTATTGAGGCACTAAAAACTAAGGGCTTCTTGTTAGTTGGTAGCCATTTTTATGCTGGAAATATATATTAGTTTGTTGTGTGTGATGTGTTACCTCAGTGAGAATTATGTTATTTTATATCTTCCTATCAGATATTTGCATAATGAAACTTTTGTTAAATTTCTTCGTGATTGATTGTATCGAATACTAACATTTTATTGGTAGAAGTAAAGTAGTAGTATTAAATCACTGGGATAGAAATTTACTATATAATTCTTGCTAAGATTGGAATTTTTCATGAAATAATTTAATGCTACAAAGTATAGTACATTTATTTATAAAAGAATATTTTAACTATCGTAATTAAGTATGTCCTTAAACTTGATATAAGTAGATATCTAGTTTTAAGAAATATTTTATTAAACTCATATAAGCAAATATAAAAGTGGCTTTTTTTGCTTAGGAGGGAAAAAAGTTTTTTTGTCTCAGAAAATGCTTAGTTTTGCCATAATTTACTAAAAATGTATGGAAGTATTGCAGTAAAAAAATGCATGAATTCTTGTGATAGAATTTGAGAATTGTATCTCCTTTTGACCACCAGGGTGATATAAATAATACTTCATAATAATAAGGTACCTGCATGGTGTCAAAAATTTAAATTCAAAGAATTTTAATATTCAGAAAAAATACAAATAGAAATTTAGAAGTGCCCCCTCCCACTCCTGAAGAGTGGAAGTATACTCCTGTTATTTCATATGAAAGATTACTGAGGAATGTCTATCACAGTGGATAAAACAGTCATAAAAAAAGATGTCTATTAAAATGTGAAAGTTGAGTGAGATATATATATATATATAATATAATATAATATAATATAATTTTTTTAGGGAAAAATGTATCATTCAGTTATGAGTCAAAACTCGACTAAAATTGGGTTCTTTAACAAAGTATGTCTTAAGCCCAATGTATAACCATCTACAAAATTTTTTATGCAATTGATATTAATATGTTGTTGTTATAGTGCTAAGCCCCCTGGACTAGAAATGCTAGACGATGCCAATGAGGCTCTGTTGTCTGAGCAAATGGGAGGCAGCAGCATCCTGATTTTCTGCAAGCATGCTGACGGGGATGTCTGAACAGCCCACAGTGTGGGGAGGATTCGTGGGAGCAGCAGAACAGGGACAAGGGGAAAGACCTTTATAGAGTCCTCGAAGCACAAACTTTTTGTATGGCCACTCTGAAGACGAGCGAGGGCAGACTGTATTGGTTTCGGACCTCTAAAGAGCAAGGCCAGACTGATATTAATATAAAACATGCCTAAAATGACAACAGATAGAGGCATTTGAGTAAACAGATGCTGGAAACAGTTTTATGTGAAGTCATTATAAAGTGCATATTATGCTGATAGAACCTTAAAGAGTATGAATCCTTTATTTAGATAATACTCTTTAAAATAAATTGAGGTGGTACTCAGTTGGTATTCAAATTAACGTTGAAACTATGAGTGGATTGCATATTATGCTGATAGAACCTTAAATTTCTCATATTGAGTATGAACCCTTTATTTAGATTCAAATTAAGAGTGCAGTATTTACACCAGTAGTTAAGGCTGGTGTGTACTAACCCTATTGGATTCGCTCACCTCAATGTTAACCTATGGAGGAAATGTGTCCAAGGATTGCCGACACAGGAGCCTTAAAGTAAATACTGAAAATTTTTATTAAAAAAAGTATAGTTTCCTCTTTGCTGATTTTATTTATTTTCTTCATTACTGACTAGTTTAAACTCTCTAGATTTAAAGTTGGCAGATGAAAGATGTATGTTTATGAATTACTTTTAAAATGTAAGTCTTATATCCAGTTGCTTTAGCAGTAAGTTATTATTGTTATTCTAGTCATTATAGATGCATGGTCACATAAAATTATCTGTCTCACTTGATAAAGTTGTTGAATCTCGTTTTAATAATTTAAATCTTAAACTTCTATATTTTGCTTTCAAATATACAGTTCCTGCTATACAGTATTATGTATTTATTTTTCAGGTGATCTTGGAACAGTTTTTATAAATAAATTCTAGTTTTTCTATTGTTATTGTATATATGTGATTTCTTATTTTGAAAAAAAAAATTGAGTCATTTGATGATATTTTTTTTCTACTGACTTACTCTCTTATAATGTCAATTCTTTTAAGCTTTCATTGACGGCTTTTTACAAATTAGGCAGTTATAAATTTTATACTTTTAGATTAAGTCTGCTGTGTACCTACCCTATTGGATTCGTTCACCTCAATGTTAAGAGATGTTGGAGAAAATGTGTCCAAGAATTGTCGACTTGAATTGAAATGTTTTTAAAAAATGCTTTCCGTAATAGAGAAAGAAATTTTACACCTCAGGGCATTTTTCTTTTCTTTTTTTAAAAAAAAAATATGCAAATAATATTTTTTAATTTAAATTATTCGGAGGGAAAAATCTGGTATAGTGTGTTTTAAACTCTCCTAAATTCCTTTAGTGGACGAAATTTATAAAATGAATCATGTTGCAAGGTGGAGAAAAGTTGAGGCTATCTGAAAATACCATTTTTATTGGATTATCGGCATTAATGTAGCTGTCAGTAGCAGACAAATTTTCTCCATAGGTTAACATTGAGGTGAGCGAATCCACTAGGGTTGGTATACAGCAGTCTTAATGGTAGCAAGTTAATATTTTAATGTGCGGCGCTGCAAATGCAGCCACATTAGGAATTTGAGTATTCCTAAATGCAAAGAGTAGATGTAATTTATGAAACTTTTGAGCTCTAAGCAAAAAGTTAAGATTTTTGTTGTCTAAATGGAGGCTATATATCATTTGCGTATGATCTTACAAGAAAAAGTTTATAAGAAAAGAATTCTATAAATATATGCAAGTTAAGCATCAATAACCAATATTTTTCTCTCTTTGTCTTTCATTAATATGAACCCATGGTTCTTTTGTATTTCCAAAGACAAAAGCTTATTTGTTTATAATTGACTATGAAAGACTCAAAAATGCTCCGCAGACGGTGTGTTGTGAGAAATTTTCTTTTTGAGGGTTGTTTTCGAAGTTAAATCGATCTAATTATAGCCCACCCAGTTGAAATATAAATGTCTTATAATTAAATTTTAGATAGTTAAATGAAGTTTTTAGTGAATGCTTTTAATTATTAAATTGGCCTTTTCCTAGAAGAAAGTTGAACATAACCCAATTCCATTTTCAATTTGTTAAAACTAAAACTTTACTTAGAAACTTTATGTATGATATTTTATCAATCCTAAAGTACGTAATTATTGAAAAAGGATGGATTAACTGTAACCAGATAACGCTGTGATTCCTTTATTTATTTACAGTTAAAAAAAAGAATGTTCGTTCTTAAAGTTAAAAATTTTTTAATGTTGTGATATTTAATAAGAATATTTTAAAATTTTTACGTATATAAATTCAACTAAAATTGTAAAAAAAAATTTTTGAGATCGACTGAAACACTTTTACTTTTCATTTCCGTTTTACTTTTCATTGCCTACATTCATGAAATTTTCACAGAAATAAAATTTGAAATAACCAATTATATTGATTGATCCGTCACTTAAATCTGTTATTGATTATGATAATAATTTAATTTAATAACTGATTATCATAATCGCCATTATGATAATCAGTTATTGATAGACAATAGATAAATGACGATTTATCTATTCGGTATTAGTGACTGATTGGTTTTTCGCCTCTGCCATCAAGATCCATAAAGGTTGAACTGATCAGTGGCTGCTATAGGCAAAAAACTTACCAAATTACTTCATTATGCATGCTTTATATTCAAGAAAAAGTGCTACCTGAATTCTCTCCCTCTCTCTTTACTTTTATCCTCTTGAAACTGTGAGATAACTTTTAATTCCATCGACTATACAAATAGCCTCTTGAAACTATGGGATAACTTTCAATTCCATCGACTATACAAATAGCCTCTTGAAACTGTGGGATAACATCCAATTCCATCAACTATACAAATAGCCTCTTGAAACTGTGAGATAACATCAAATGCCATCAACTATAAAAATAGCCTCTTGAAACTGTGAGATAACATCCAATGCCATCATCTATACAAATAGACTCTTGAAACTGTGGGATAACTTTCAATTCCATCAACTATACAAATAGCCTCTTGAAACTGAGATAACATCCAATGCCATCAACTATAAAAATAGCCTCTTGAAACTGTGAGATAACATCCAATTCCATCAACTATACAAATAGCCTCTTGAAACACATCAAATTCCATCAACTATACAAATAGAAGTTCAAAAGAATGCTCGATTATCTCACTTTTCGTGGAAACTTACGAAAGCTGAATAGAAAATAACTGAAAGGTATTTTTGATAACATATTCAGTGGCGTAGAGAGAGGGGGGTAAGGGGGTCTACCATGCTCCGGGCGCCTCTCGCAGAGGGGCGCCAAATGGTCCTTTCACTTATTCTATGTATTATATCACTATATGTTTTTCGCCAAGAAGGTATCGTGCCCCGGGCGACAGTTATGCTCGCTACGTCACTGAACATATTTTGGCTAATCATAGGTTAATTTTTTTTTTTTAATTGTGAGTTTATGGTTAAAAAGGTGAGGTATTGAGCAACGGACGAGTTTTTGACCTGGGTCTAAGAAGTAGAATGCTGATACGCTACTTCGTTTATCAATATGACATTCAAATTTATTTCTTCCTTTTCTGGATATCTTACACTGAATGTTTATCATAAAAGAAAATTACATTCGTAATTAGTTGTTTGATGACTTAACAACAATTCAGTTGGATGCTTTGAAGTAAAACCACATAAAAGAAAATCGTTTTGCTTTTCTGTTTTGATGTCACCGTGAAATGGGAGAAGGTGTGTTGGCAATTTTGAACCACCCACCTCACGTGTCACTCATGCACAGGCAATTTGCACAGGTTGTGGACATCTGCATCCAAGCCTCATAGCCAGAAAGAGATCTTCAATTAAGGCACATTAATTGACATACCCTTTGTTAAGAAATAAGGAATTTTCTTAGTAGTATTTTTCTAATTACATGTAAACAAATGCATACATCCTTCCTTTGGAATCAGATCTTTAAATGTAGTGTGCACGTTTTACAAGGTTAACTTTAACAAGAGATTTAAATTTTCTTGTGAAAGGCAACCAATGATTAAATGTACTATTGAATTCTTTTTCCTCCAGTGCGGCAGGCACTTGTCTTCTGACGGTAGGTACTTCTGACACAAGCCCATGAAGATCCGCGGTGTCTTGCTGGCTACTTTATTATGGGAACACCCTATAAGTGAGCTAGCATTGCTCTCTGTGAGAGGGACAACACGGAAGCGACCACGCCTTATTCGGGATTTGAGCCCAAGTCCACAGCGCTAGCCACTATACTATGTGGACGGCGTCCTGTAGAATATTAAAATCTAAACATTTCAGAAACTGCACAGTCAAAAATATGCATTTGCTGATGTGTGGTAAAAAATTCCCATTGCTTTACCTAAAGATTGATGATTTGCGATATCCACGAATGTTCAGTCCTTAGGCCTTATGTAACAATCCAGGGAAGAGTGCTGCAAGAGTATTAGCATAGTATCTTTTACTAAATTAGTCGATTTTATTTACAAAAGTAATTCATATAACCTCCTTTTGCGATATAGGGGCATTTCCGGCAACCCACATTTTTGCATGTTTAATTTTTAGGGACACTTATGAAGCGCATTCTAGCTAGACATAAATAAGAAAAAAGTTTATGGATACTCTTTTCAAATTTCAAAATGTTAAAATAGTTAAATTCTTAATATTCAACAAATTAAACAGTCGAAATTAGGAATAAACTGTCACTATCTGAAACTGACCAACGCTGAAGACATGCCATATCTCCCGTATATCTATGCTGTAAACTAAGGATTATGATTCTATTTAACAGCAAAAAAACATTTAAACTCTCTCTGTTTCGATAGACTTTCATAATAGTGTGTGAGAATTCATGTTTTGGAGTTGCTTTCAAAAAAGAAAACGTAAAAATATGTTTATTTAATATATTCAGATTTATGATATTTTTTGAGCTTGCATATTGTGAGTTATCTGTTGAAATTTTATTTTTCTGTTTATTTTTTGCTTGTCAACATGTGTAAAAATATAACTGTCCATTAAATATTTATTTATCATAAAATGTCTCATTTCATTTGTGCTTTGATTTCAATTTTGAAATTTGCTATAAAAATGTGATATAAAATTTGCCTTAATATTTTTCTCCTACATTAATTTTTCACTGTCAGGAAATATGGTAACATCCCGACTGGTTTTCAACAATTTTAACTTGCGTATTTTAAGCAAATGTCTCTCAAATCTGGTGATGTTCGAGTTATGTGCTTTCCATTAGCACGGCACTGATGTATCACATTTACCTCTACGCTGTCTTGCAAAACACCGATTGCGCATTTCATAGTTTGATACTGGCAGGGGCGGATCGAGGGGGAGGGGGCTGCATATCCCCCCCCTTTTGGTCATGTTTTTTAATTTAGAGAAAGAACTCAAGATTACAAGAAGCAAAGAAAATAAAGTAACAAATAATATGTAGCGCTAGTGCCAACTTTTGGGGAAAGAAACGTTAAGTTTAAACGTGCTTGTCGATTAGAAGTGCGCCAGTACAGTGCATTTCGCTTGAAGGTCAAGTCTAGTGTACAAAAATAGATACGCGATCGCCGCGCCCCATCACCAGTCGCGCCAAGATCCCTTTCCCCGCCGTCGTACAGCGTGAGTGACACAAAGACAGGTTCAGTGTGTGTTGACTTGTGGTTATTGAATAACGGGTCGCGTAATAAAGGAAATTCAAACCCAAAACGAAGGAAATTTCAGAGAACTGGTGCGTTTTCGTATCGAATCAGGAGATGAGAATCTCAGCAAACACCTCCAGTCAGCATGCGCTAATGCAGTGTACTCTAGTAAAACGATTCAAAATGAAATCAATTGTTGTGGAACTGAAGTCCGAAATGTCATACTGGAACGAATCAAAGCTACAAAATACTATAGCATATTATTTGATGAAACAACAGATGCTGCTCATGATTCACAACTGACATTTTCCACACGCTACTGCTACGAAGGAAATGTTTATGAACATTTCCTGGACTTTGTGGATTCCAGAAAACCCGTTGAAGCTTTTGCACATGAAGAAGACTTAACTTATTTAAGTGAACCCTCCTTGACTGGTGAAGTGATGGGAAGTACTGTGCTTGGACTAATTAAAAAAATAATTTGGACCCAGAAAACTGTGTAGGAATAGCCACTGATGGATGTAGTAGTATGGTGTCTGAGGTAAAGGGAACAGTAAATGCTGTGAAACGTACATGGGTGGCGTTGCTGTCAACGCCACCCATTGCCCGTGCTTAAACCATGCTTTGAATTTGACACTGACTTAGGCCTATAAGATTTAAGAGGTCAGAAGTGCAGTCGACACCATAAAAACAGTTATTTGTTTTTTTACAGCAAGCCCAAAGAGAAACTCTGTCTTAAAACAAAAATTAGGCAGACAGCTTATAGGGCTCTGCCAAACAAGATGGGTGGAACGTCACGATAGTATTCATTTGTTTTGTTCAAGCCTTCCAAAAATTCATGAAGTGCTTGAAGTTGTAAGTACTTGGAAAGAAACCGAAGCACTGCCTCTTTTAAATAATATAGTCACTAGTTCTTTCATAGTTTCCATAGCGTCTCTAGCAGACATATTAGCTATCACTCTTCCTCTTAGCCGGCTATTCCAAAAAAAAAGCATTGACCAAAAAGAAGCCAGTGAAGCTCTTCAATCTACTTGTTCTACCTTGGAACCGAGAAGATCAGAGTGTGAAGAGTTTTTCCATGATGTACATCTTGTAGCAACAGGTTTAGCTGAAGATATGGGTACGGAGGTGTCTTTGCCTCATATTGCTCAAAGGCAAAAAAGACGAACCAACCCCAACATTGTCGAGCTTGAGGAATTCTACAGAGTAACAATTTACATTCCTATATTAGACAGGATACTTCAAGATATCAAAGATAGATTCCCCTCTGACATTATGAAACTCCTTGAACTATCAATCCTGATACCCACTTCGGTTGTTAAAATGTCCCCAACAAACCTAAGAGAATCAGCTAAGGTCTTGTTTTCTAGATTTCAGTTTGCTGTGGGGAACATTTCAAGTCATAGTGGAGTTGTTTTTAGCAATGAAGTTGCCCTGTGGCAAAAAAAAAATGGTTAAATCAGCAACCAAAGACAAAAAAATGAAGAAATTCCAGAAACAGGCATTGAAACTCTCATCAAGTGTGACAAAGAGGTTTATGCTGCAATACACGAATTGATGAAGATTTTTGTAACTCTGCCGGTTAGCACAGCTACTGCCGAGAGGCCCTTTTCAACTCTTCGAAGGTTGAAGGACTAGATGAGAACAACCATGAGAAAGGATAGACTTGTAGCATTAGCACTGCTAAACATTCACAGAGGAATTGCGGACAAAGTTGATGCAAAAAAAGTCGTTGATAGGTTTGCTAAATGATGAAAAGGAAGTTGGACTTTGTTGTTTAGGTCAAAACTTGTTTTTGTCACCTCAAACCTATATAAAATTGTCCAAATATCAGTTTCTTTTATATGTTAAATTATCACAGCTTGGACAAAGGGAGCAATGTATTTTACTTTATTAAATATAACATATTAAAAGTTTTTAATAGGTTGAATTAGATTTATAAATACTGTCTTTACGTAATATAGCCTGATATGATCCTTTGTCCTCAACATTTTAAGATTTGAGACAATTTTGTAACATTTAAGTTAATTAGGTCTGAAATTATTTACATAACAATAACATTATGAAAAATGTACCAATATGTTATAAAACTATACCAAGATGTTTATTAATTAAAATAAAAATCCAAATGTATCGTATTTGAATAAAATGCCATAGTTTTCATGTTACATTGGGAGAGAATGTAAATTTCTTGGTTTAAAATAATATTTTAAGGTGCTTTTGAGGCACTTAAAATAGCCTAAGAAGTTTTCAAGCACTGTATATTTAAAAAAATTTCTGAGGGAGGCCCCTCGGTCCCTCCGCTGAGCAGGGAATATTCCATAACCTCCCCTCCCCCCCGGGTGGAAGACAGCCCCCCTCCCCTTGAAAATCGGCTGGATCCGCCCATGGATACTGGTGTTGTAAATCGAATGGATTGTGTGGGTGGAGTTCAACTGGCACTCATTGATACCACGTGACCCCCGGAGAACGATGTAAATATTTGTTGTTTATGTTTTGTCTGGTCTTGCTAGGTTTGTTATGACTGGAGTACATCTTGGCAGTGCTCACTGTTATAAAGCTATGTGCGCTTTATAACTTGCTCAATTGTAATTTAACTGCATTAAAAAATATCGAATGAAATTATCACCACTGGGGGGCGATGCACGCCAAGTAGGACACCTTTTTGCGTCCATTGCGCATGCGCTTGGCGTAACATAGGCATCTTGGCGACCTTGAATGAACGGGTTTTTCTGGTCTCGCGGTTGGTTGGTTTGGGTTTTTATGGCGCAAGTTCCAGATAGGACAAGCTGCGCCAAACACTCGTCAAAAAAAGAAAAAAAAGTGCATAGAAGACCAAGCAGACAAAACGAACAACAGAGGTAAATGAGGTGACGAAGTTAAAACAGTGAAATGTAGACGATGACAAAACCAGCCACATATGGATGTTAAAATGGTCATGTATAGCAAAAAGGTAATTAAAAAACTGTGATTAACCCTCGTGGGTTCGTCCCATTTCGGTTACACTCAAGATCCTTGGGGTCATAAACGACCCCACAAGTTTTCCTTCAATTAATTTATTATGATTATTGCACGTTACATATATTTTTTTAAAGTTTACACACTTTTTAATGATAAAAAAAGAAAAAGAAAAAGACTCAATCAAAGTAAAATTTAGTTTATGTATTAAAAAATATTAATTTTAGAGGAAAACTTACAATAACTGTAGATTTATTAACAACTGTTACAGACCTGAAACGAATGATTTTTGCAAATAAATTTCAAACACTTATGACATTTTTCGCTACATTTTTTATCTAGTCTCTTGGACAAAAGTTGCAACGTCCTCTTTTTTTGGCATCTGTCTTGCTTCCACTCATATTTGGATCTACTGTAGGATCTATTTGCGATTTCTTAACAATTGCTGCGGCTGCTTCAGTTCTTGAGAGAAATTTTCTCTCCTGTAGTGCAGGTTTTATTGATTCATAACCTAATTCATCCAGAAAATATCTTCTATTATTTTTATTTTCATGGTATGAAGGGTTAATTTCCCGCCAAATCACAAAAGCATTGTACGAAGATACATCAATTATGTTGTAAAAATGTACAACGAGCAGTTCCTCTTTTACAAGTGTAAGTAGCAACTATTTGATCCAAAGTATCAACTGCTTCTTATGTCGAATTGTAATCCAATATCATTGTTGGTTTTTTATCAGATCTATTACATACTATATCACCATTGTTGTGCATGGTACTAATTAGAGTGACACATTTGTTTTTCTTTGGTGTATATGCTACTAATGTAGTGTCAGTTGTAAATCCGAAAATTGAGGTAAATACTTCCGATCCTTTCGAATGAGTAAATTCGATGGGAAGTTCCGGCTTATTTTTTCTTATTGTTCCTAGCATAGTTAAATTTCTTTTTAGAAGTAATTGGCCAAGTTCATAAGCGGAAAACCAGTTATCGAAAGTATTATGTGAAATTAGAACATGTAATAAAATAGATTATCGTATAGTGGCTTTTTTATAAAATTATTAATTTGAGAAAACACATTTTGACACATGTCTGAGATAACTAATAAAAAAAACAAACTCGGATTTAATAGGCAATGTTAACATTTAATTTCTCTTTCGTTTACTTAAAATAAATTTTACGGTTAGTTACAAATGTCTGGAGAAAAGGCAAATCCATTTCTATCACTCCATAAAGTGATTTTTTTTTATGGCAGTCTGGAGTTGGCGCTCAATGAAGCGCATGTCTTTTCCCTGACAACAGATCTGTAGGTCGTCAACATAAAGACATCCTCGAACAGACGGCGGTAATTGTTTAAGAATATTATTAATTTTAATAGAGAAGAGAGTGACACTGAGGACACTCCCCTGAGGAACGCCTTCGTCTTGAATAAAGGTATTTGATAAAATGGTACCAATGCGGACTTGATATTGTCGGGTATTTAAAAACTTTTGGATAAAAATTGGGAGATTTCCGGCTCGACTTAGATGATCCTGTTCTTGGCTTTTGCTTTGAGCGGACGTATTTTGGTGAGCGTCAGTATTATGACGAACGCTACTATGGATTGCGACTTACCCTCGTTTTCGGAGACCGGCTATTCACATCTTAATCCTGATAACTTCGACATCACGGAACTTACTAACTGCCTCTATACCATCAAAGCCTACATTCCGGCTGGTAGTTTCAAAGATTCTGCCAATAATTTTGAACTGATTTACGGTACGACAGACAAATTCATCACGGACTATCACGATGCATCTGGGATCCAACAGGACCAAATTCTCATCAAACTTAAAGGTATGTGGAAATACTTTGTTGCTTTTTTACAACGGCTCACTCCAGAAACTTTAAATTCTCTAATGAAGTACTGAGCTTTCATAATGCTAACTTCCATGTGAAAAATAGCAAATCTAAACGAAATAATGACAATAATGAGCCACGGGTCAAGCGAGTTGCGCGTGAAGATCTCTTATCAATAGCAAAATCTAATGCCTTGGAAACAAGGAATAAATTTGATCCTATCGGTGATGATGGGTCTGATGTTGAAGTTGATAATCATGAAGATCCCATTACCCGGGAACCCAAACCTGAACCTTTTTTCATAAAAATGGTCCCAAACTATCACAAAATTATTGACACTATTAAAAATCTAATTAACGTTGATTTACCAAAGACTGTTTCGGGTAAATTTGTCAAAATTACTCCTATTACTATTGACCAATTCAGGACGATACAAAGGTATCTTGTCCAGAGCAAAATTGAATTTTTCGGAAAAAATCCAAAAAGTGAAAGGCCCCTCAAAATTCTAATTAAGGGTATCCCTTGTGACATTCCCATTGAGAAAGTCAAATCCGAATTAACAAATCTAAATTTTCAAGTGAATAGAGTGTCCCAACTAAAAAAATTTAAAACCAAAGAGCCACTACCCATCTTTCTTTGCCACCTTAGGCAAACGGAAAATATAAAAGATATCTATGAATGCAGGAATTTCCTTGGATTTGTGGTTCGTATTGAGGCCTACAAATTCAAGGGAACAAAACAGTGCTTTAATTGCCAAAAATTTCATCATAGCAGTGAAGTTTGCCTGCTTCAAGCCGTTTGTATGAAATGTGCTGGTGCTCATGCATCTATTAACTGCACCAAATCCAGGGACACCCCAGCCATCTGCGCCAATTGCGGCGGTGACCATCCGGCCAATTTTCCGGGATGTAGTGCTCATCCCGAACAAGTGAAATACCGTAGAAATCAAATCCAAACTATCAAGGAAGCAGCAAGAGCTGGTAATTACCCCCCTCAACTTGTTGTGCCCACTAATTCCGGAAATACGTTCACTAACAAACCCGTAACACCCAACATTTCGTTCAGTCAAATTGTTAATCAAAATTCAGCATCCCGTCCCCCCTCCGGTAATGACACACATAATAAACCTGAAACTATTCAAAATTCTATTAATAATCCTCAAACCACTAGTGAGCAGCCCTTGGGAAACCTTGACAGCTCTCTAGATAAACTTCTCAAAATCAGAGATGTTCTAAAAGAAATCAGAAACCTATGTAACGACCTTAACATCAAAGACTTTCAAAGTCTCATTAACTCCTTAAACTCTACCTCATTAAATTCAGTACTTTCTGCTGCCTCAAACGAGACAGCCAACCTTGTTGCCCCTTAATTCACTCCCTCCAATTCTCCCATAATTTCTGTTCTGAGCTGGAATGCTAACGGCTTGGGTACACGCATTCATGAGCTACGGGAGTTTGTCATTCAGAATCCCGTAGATCTCATTTTGGTACAGGAACTTAAATCCAATACTCCTAGATCCCTTAAAATTCAAAATTATAATCTTTACTTCACCCCCCGTCTTGACCCTAGCAATAATTCCCCCCTTCGTTTTGATGGTACGGCGATCTATGTCAAAAGAAATATTAAACATAATCATTTGCCTAGCCTTAATTTACATACTTTAGAAAATACCATTGTTAAAATTTGGATCAATAACCACACAACTTTAACTATTGTCTCAACCTACCTTCGGGTCATGAATGGTAGGCCTATTACCAATGAACTTGATCAGCTTTTTAATCTGGATCACAATGTTATCCTCTTTGGCGACTTCAATGCCCACCACCCACGTTGGAATCCGCATAATAATCCCACCACTAATAGCTATGGTAAAGAAATTAACTCCTATTCCATTAATAATTCTGTTGATATTGCCTTCCCTCTTCACCCCACTAGATTTGGCCTCTCTGGCTCTCAGTCCACTATCGATTTTGCCCTACTTAATAATATAACCTTCCCTTATGATATTAATACTATTGTTGATCTCTCCTCTGATCACTTGCCTGTCAAACCTGACCTAAATTGTAATCCCTTGCTTCCAAAAATTCTTCCTCCTTCCCATATTAACTGGCAATCCTACACTAAGTATGTCGCTAACTCTCCCCCACCCTTTAACTCCATTAACAATTCTGCTAACATAGATCTTGCTGTTACCTCCATTACAAATGCTATCCAAAATGCCCTTGAGTCTGCTAAGGTCCATTCCCCCATTCATCATTACCATAAGTTGCCGCAGTATATTGTCGATCTCATTAAATATAGGAATAATGCTAGGAAATCCTGGCAACACACCCAAGACCCCAATATCTACAGAATCTATAAAGCTCTTAATACTCAAGTTAAAAACAAAATCAAAAATTTCAAGAATAATAAATGGAAGGAATTTATTGAATCCTTAACCTCTAGTGATAATTCCATCTGGCAATACCTTAAAAGAATTAGAAGACCTTACAAGCCCCTTCCCACTTTTAATACTAATAATGGTACCCTCACTAACGATATTGATAAAATTGAAGCCTTAGCCAATAACTATGAAACCCAATTTAACCGTCATGCCAGTGTATTCTGCCCTAGCACTATTGATAAAGTTTACGACACCCTTAATAAATTTAATAACAACAACCACGATAGTGAGAATGAAAATACTAATATTAACGAAGTCATTAGTGCTATTAATTCCCTCCCTAATCGTAAAGCCCCTGGTCAAGACGGTATCAATAATAACGCTCATAAAAATCTCCCTCTTCAATATGCCGATTACCTTACTGAGTTAATTAATTGTATTTTTAAATTTAAGTATTTTCCACATGCTTGGAAATCCGCCAATATCTTTCCTATTCATAAACCTGGCGAGGATCCCTCCCTTCCTAAAAATTATAGGCCTATTAGTCTGCTTACTTCTCTTTCAAAGTTGACTGAGCATATTTTCTGCACTCGTCTTCATAACTTTATTAATGACAATAATATCCTTAATAATGCATAATTTGGTTTTAGACCCAAGCACTCTACTTCTCATCAGCTGCTTCGCGTCTCTGAGTTCATCCATGATGGACTTCAGAACCGAATGCAGACTGGTGCTGTCTTTTTTGACATACTTAAAGCTTTTGATACTGTTTGGCACAGTGGCCTTATCTATAAATTAATAAAATTTAAAATTCCTGCTGCCCTTATTAAATTTATCCAATCTTATCTCACTGACAGAACTTTTGCGGTCTGCTATTCTGGTAGTACATCTTCTCTTCGCCCTATTAATGCTGGTATTCCTCAAGGTTCTAAATTAGGTCCGGTGCTTTTTTCCCTTTCCATTAACGACATCCCGTCTACCCCGAACACCACTCTTGCCCTCTACGCTGATGATACAGCAATTCTCGCTCAAAACCACAATATTAAATTCATGCATCTCTACCTTCAACGACATATCACTATCCTCGAACGTTGGTTCGATAAATGGCGTATCAAATTAAACCCTACTAAAACTAAAGCCATCTTCTTCTCTTACAGTAGAATCCCCCCTCCCCCTGTTAATGTTTGTGGCCAGCTCATTCACTTTGAAAGAGAAATTAAATATCTTGGTATCTTCTTGGATAGTAAATTAACATGGAAAAAGAATATTAATAATAACATCTGTAAATTCTTTAAAGCACGTAAAGACATTGCCCACCTTCTGTACCATAATGAGACGAGTATAGATAATAAACTTTTGCTCTATAAAACTGTTCTTAGACCTATACTCCTCTATGCTGCGCCTGTTTGGGGGTCTGCGGCTTCCAGCCATATTCAGAAATTACAAATTACCCAAAACAAAACTTTACGGTTAATTACCAAAGCTTGCAGGTACCAAAATAATTATTCCATTCATAAAGTCTTAAATATCGATCCTATCCGCCTTGCTATAGTTAAACTCGCCACTAATTTCTTTGCTAATATCCATTCAGTACCTAATGAAGACCTTGCTAATCTTCCCGATTACGACAATAGACTATTCTCACGCAGGCCTCGAGCTACTCTTGTACTCTGTACAGGAATTAACTCCAATACCTCCTTTCCCTAAAATTCTCTTAATTGCTCTTATTTTTCTCAAAACTTAACTTTAAAATCTTATTTTTCTGCCTGCTGATCCCCCGTACAACTATTTCTCTAAGATTGTGAACCTTGTTTCATCAGCCAATCCCTTTGCGAGCTCTGTGTGGCTCTAATCCAATCACTTTCCTCCTTTCGGCCCCATGCTTGCTGCTTCACTTGGGTAGTTTCTCTTTGAAGATCCTGGACCTTGTTTCATCGGCCAATCCGCTTCGAGCTTTTCTGAGCTCTCGTCCAATCGCTTTTCTCCCTTCTTCGATTATCAAATTCATCATCTCCTTTCTATTTTTTACTGCTGTTTCCATCCATGACAGCCTAATTACTTTTTTTATCTTGCGCGGGATCTTTTCCCGGCCTTGCATTTTGTATCAACTCGCTGACCTTCACTGCTAATACTTGTAACTTTGAGTTTTCATATTAGTTTTTACTCTTTCTTGTAATAATTCAATAGTCATAATTAATTTTTTGTTCTCATCTCACTTTTAATTTAACTCATTAATTTCTTAAATATAATTAAAATTAATTAAATCTTTTATATATATATTTATATATATATATATATATATTTTTTTTTTCCTATTATTCATATCTTTGGGCCATATGTAAAAAGCAACAGTTTTCCGCATACTCATACCGAGGGTGATGGGCCTTTCAGGCCCACTGGGTACCTCACGAAGTTCTTCTGTCCATGTCCATGTCGGGAGATTTCTGCGAAACTTCATGTCAAATAGGTCGTGGAGGATTCCGTAACGCCACGTACGGTCATATGCTTTCTCCATGTCAAAGAATATTGATATTAAGTGCGTTTTTAGGAGAAATGCTTTCCTAACGTCAGATTCCAAAGCAATTATATCGTCTAAGGTCGATCTGCCTTTTCTGAACTCGCTTTGAAATGGAGCAATAAGTCTTTTTTCTAAAATAAAAACAAGGCGAGCGTTTATCATTCTTTCTAAAACCTTACATACGCAGCTAGTTAACGCAATGGGTCGATAGTTCTTCGGATTTGAAGCATCTTTTCCCGGCTTTGGTGTGGAAAATATCCCCTATAGACTGTAGAGGGCGCTGCGAGTGTTGAGGGCAGATGAGTGTTTGACGTCGTAGAGAGAGGTTGTATTTCGAGAGAGAGAGTAATCAAATTAATATGATTTTCGAAGTGTAATGTATATAGCTGTACATATTATGTATATAATTAAATAATGAAGATTTAGAGAGAGTGTTTATTACCTGGAGAGTGATGTGATTTACTAAACAAGAACCACCGATAGAGATACTGAGTGAGTGTTACATATATGGTATGATTTCCATATAAAGTTTTTGGTGCAAAGGCCGCGAAGTTTGGATTACGAATAAAAAGTGAATGTGTGTAGCGGTAAGATAAGTGAATTACTTGTTCTTCAAAACTGGGTGAGTTATTTTGTTTCCATTTTGCAAGTTACTAGTGAATATTAAAAATGAGTACTGAAGATACTATTCAGAAGAATAGAAAAGTGCGAAAGTCAATTAGAGGTAGTATAACTAAAATAATTAAGAAAATTGTTGAAGAGTTGGCCAATAAATTGGCTAATGTTGACAATTTGCAAGAATCACTTGCTGTCTTGATTGAGAGAGAACAAAAGTTACTGAAACTTGACGATGTTATAGTTTCTCAGTGTCCAGAAAAAGATTTGGAAACAGAAGTAGAGAATTCACTTGAGTTTAATGAAACCATTATTCGATGTAAATCACGAGTTAACAGATATTTACATGATTCAGTTAAATCGAAACCCGAAACTGTTCCTGTGGAAATTAATGAAACCAAAACCAGTTGCAATACGAAACTTCCCCGCATTACTTTAGAGAAATTTAATGGTGATATATCTAAATTCCAAGAGTTTGGGCCCCAATTCACAGCTGCTATCCATGAAAATAATACATTAAAAGAAATAGAAAAATTCAATTACTTGCGATCGTTATTAACAGATTCAGCAGCTAAAGCGATAAGCGGGTTACCGCTAACAGAGGATAACTATAAAAAAGCGATTGAAATCTTAAATAATAGATTCGGAAAGAGAGAATTATTGATTACTAATTATATGAATAAGCTCCTCTCATTAGAGCCAGTTCTGAGATCTAGTGATGTATCTGCCTTAAGAAAACTGCACGACGAGATTACATTTCAAATTCGAAGTCTTGAAACATTAAAAGTTGATTTTAATACATATGGAAATTTATTGCGACCTATTCTATACAAGTGTATCCCAAATGATTTAGTGTTAAATTTTAATAGACAAAACACCAAAAGTGAGACATCAGTCACAGACTTGTTATTATTTATAGAGAACGAGATAGAAGCGAGAGAAAAGTCATTATGTGTTAATTTAAATAAACCCAGGGTGTCAAAAACCGAAGAGACCTTTGGAAACTACAGTAAACGCTATAGTCCAAATACGTTCAAAATATCTTCAGCAGCACCGCTTAGTACAACAGCTAAAAAATACATGTGTGATTTTTGTGATAAACCACATTCATCTAAAAATTGTAGCTTAACTATTCCAGAGAAATACAAAGCGTTGTATGACCAGCTTAAGTGCAAACGTTGTTTGAAAAACAACGTTTGTTGTATTTAAACATAGAAGCGTTAGAAACTGAAACTATCTGTGCCGGTTCAATTACAACCCCACCTAAGCAATTGCTTGAAGTGTTAAAAAAGTCGGGATACGCTTTGTCTGACTCCAGAAGTGGCGCCAATCAAGAAATAAATATTCTGTTAGGAAATGACTTTCCGAATGCAGTGCTAACGGGAAAGACGTACCGATTGGCAGATTGTTTATTGCTGTACGAAACTATATTCGGTTGGACTTTAAGTGGTAGGGAAGGTCTAGGGTTTGAAGAGTCGAAAGTAGGCCAAAATCCCACCGGATTGTTTATTCAAACTCAGGTAGCAGAGGACGAAAGTTTGTCGGAACAGCTGCGTTCTATGTGGGAGATAGAGAGTTTCGGAGTAACAAACGATGTTTATGGAAAAAGTGGGTGTGATAAACAGATTATTCAGCAGTTTGAAAGGGATTTGAAAATCATTAACGGGAGATACGAGGCGCGTTTATTGTGGAAGAAAGATCCAGACCAGTTAGAAAATAATTTTGAGTTAGCAAAAAGACAATTTGATAGGGTGCGAAAAGAATTGAAAAACGATACTTTTGTGAGAGAGCAATTTCAGGAAATAGTTAAATATCAGAGTAAAAATAATATTATCCAAGAGTGTTATGAAAGGGAAAATGGTTACTTTATGCCGTTTAGATCAGTAGTTCGCAAAGATAAACAAAGTACTCAAGTACGAATGGTTTTTAATTGTAGCAGTTGCACAAAGGGAAATTTGTCGTTAAACGAATGCTTGGAACAAGGGCCTAATTTAAACCCTAATGTTTTAGACGTAATTCTTGCCTTTCGAAAATTTAAAGTAGGATTTTGCGGTGATATCGAGAAAGCATTCTTAATGATTGGGATCTCAGAGGAAGATAGGAAATATTTGAAATTTTTGTGGTATCCCGATGATGATAGTGAGGACTTTAAAATTATGCAAATGAATAGAGTAGTGTTTGGGTGTAATTGCTCCCCATTTTTGCTGAGTGCCACGATTAAATATCACATAGAAAAATATTCAGAAACTAATAAAGACTGTTTTGAGATGCTCAATAGTTCGTTATACGCTGACGATTTGTGTTATGGAGCGGGTAGTGTAGAATCAGCATTAAGTCTTACTTCAGAAGGGGTGTCAATTTTGAGTGATGCAAAATTTAATTTAAGGAAGTTACATACTAATTCTAAAAAATTGCACGATTTGTGGATTGAGAAGGGGTTGTGTGTAGCAAATAGCTTTGATAGAGATAGTAAGTTAAAGGTGTTAGGGTTGATTTGGAATTTGGAAGAGGATATATTGAGAGTTGATGTTACGCCATTGTTGAACAGTTTGAGGTGTTTACGAAATACTAAGAGGTCTGTGTTGAGTACGGCAGCTAAAGTATTCGACCCAGTAGGATTTATTTCGCCGTATGTTGTGCGTATTAAGAAGCTTATGCAAGAAATATGGGAGAAGGGGATAGACTGGGACTTAGAGTTGCCTGAGGACTTACAATCGAAATGGAAAAAATGGTGCACGGAGGTTAAGGAATTAGATGAGGTGAAAATAGAAAGGTTCTATTTCCCGGATAGAGTGGATGAGAGTGATTCGGTAGAGATTCATATTTTCTGTGACTCTTCTACTATAGCTTACGGAGCGGTAGCATATTTTAGATATGAGAATAAGAAGGGAGAGATAACGACATCATTTATAATGTCAAAAAGTAGTATCGCACCGTTAAGAAAGTTGTCACTCCCGAGGTTGGAACTGATGGGAGCCTTGATTGCAGCGAGGTTGTGTAAGTATTTATCGAAGGTGTTCAAAGGTTTGGTAGATAGGGTATTCCTGTGGACGGATTCAAAAATTTGTTTATGTTGGATTAAAGGGTCAGCACGTGATTGGAAACAATTTGTTTCAAACCGAGTGTTAGAAATTCAGGACTGTACTTTACCTGACAAATGGAACTATTGTCCGGGGTTAGAGAACCCTGCAGATAAATTAACTCGCGGTGAAACGGTACATACATTGTTAAATGATAATGTTTGGTGGCGCGATCTATCATGGTTAAGGTGTCCTAAAGATCAGTGGCCACGGCAAAAGTTCAAAACAGTTGCCGATGATAAAAAATTAGAGAGACTAAAAACAGTGGTTCAAGCAATTATTCCCGTTACAGAAGTTGTGTTAGATGACTCAAAATTTAGTAGTCTAGGAAAATTGCTTCGAGTTACAGCTTGGGTGATTAGATTTGTTCACAAGCTGAAGAAGAAGACCCATGAGAGAGGACCACTAACTGTTTCAGAGATTCAAGAAGCTGAGGAATAGTGGGTAAAGAGAGTACAAAGAGATAATTACTTCTCCGAGATTCAGCTGTTAGAGAAAAATAAACCAGTTCCTCCCCATTCAAAGCTATACAGTTTAGCCCCATATATCGACAACAGACGTATTCTACGTGTCAGAGGACGTTTAGAGCAAGCTGAACTATTGCACGATGAAAAACATCCAATAATATTACCAAAATCAAAGTTTTCTGATCTAGTGGTGATGAAAGAGCATATAAAATCTTTCCACGCTGGAGTTTCGTCAACATTATCTAGAGTCAGAAACAAATATTGGATAACCAAAGGAAGGCGAATAGTGAAAAGAATAATTAATACGTGCCTTATATGTAAAAAGTACGCACTGAAACCCGCAAAACAGATAACGGGTCAATTACCAAGAGATCGTGTCGTTGAAACTGCTCCTTTCACAGTGGTAGGTACTGATTTAACCGGAGCCATAACTATTAGAACAGAAGCGGGAACCTATAAGAAAGTGTACATAATTTTGTTTACTTGCGCCGTTACTCGCGCAGTGCATATTGACGTTATCTCAGACATGTCAGTGAAGAGTTTTATTCTCTCACTTCGACGTTTTTTATCCAGAAGAGGGAGCTGCAAAGTGATCTATTCGGATAACGCAAAAGGGTTTCGCAGCTCATGCGAGATAATCAAAGGGTTTAAGAAGATCATCGTTGATCCAGCTGTACGAGAGTTCATAACATCCGAGGGCGTCGTGTGGAAGTTCATGCCCGAACGTTCCCCATGGTGGGGAGGCTTTTGGGAGCGCTTGATGAGAAGCATCAAGGAACCCCTAAAGAAAATACTAGGCAAAGCGCTAGTGAATCTTGAAGAGCTTACAACGATATTGACGGAAATAGAGTGTGTCTTAAACAATAGAAACTTAACGTATGAAACAAATGAGTTGGGTGAACCCCGCCCGCTCACACCTTCACAGTTTTTACTGCCAGGTCGTAATATCATCAGCTTTCCAGAGCATTTTTTAGAAGTCTTCAACCAAGTGTCCAATAAAGAGACTTTGACCAGACGTAAACTATACCAGTCAAGACTTTTAAAGCAAATATGGACCAAGTGGAAAGAGCAATATTTGTTGCAGTTGAGAAACGCTCACAATTTTGTTAATCCTTCGACTGAGCGTAATCTTAAAACTGCAGACATTGTGTTAGTAGAAGGACCAAAGAAATCTAAACTTTTATGGGACATGGGTGTTGTTGAAAAGGTAATAATGGGAAGAGATGGCTATGTTCGAGCGTGCATTGTTTGTACATCTAAAGGACAATTCAGAAGAGCCATTCAATTGCTGTATCCTTTTGAAATTTGAGTTGGACTCTAAACTTTTTTTTTAACTTTAACATTTTTGACCTTTAATATTGAAATATTAATGTCACGCTCTTATTTCACTTAAATTGTATTGAGTTTCATTTATTGATACAAATATTATGTGTGTGTTGTTTAATTAATATTCACTTAGTTTCAATTTGTGATTTTAAGTAATTATTGTACTGTTTGTTGGATTATTGATGTATAAATTTTTTTTGTAAATGTGTTTGTGTGTACTCTTTGACAAGAGTACAGGTGGGGAGTATGTGGAAAATATCCCCTATAGACTGTAGAGGGCGCTGCGAGTGTTGGGGGCAGATGAGTGTTTGACGTCGTAGAGAGAGGTTGTATTTCGAGAGAGAGAGTAATCAAATTAATATGATTTTCGAAGTGTAATGTATATAGCTGTACATATTATGTATATAATTAAATAATGAAGATTTAGAGAGGGCGTTTATTATCTGGAGAGTGATGTGATTTACTAAACAAGAACCACCGATAGAGATACTGAGTGAGTGTTACATATATGGTATGATTTCCATATTGGAAAGGGTACAACAATAGCCTTTGTTCAATCTGCAGGAAAAACATGTTCTTCCCAAATCCTATTATAGAGATAGAATAGGTTACTCACGGAACGGTAAGATAGATGTTTTAACATTTTGTAAGTAATGCCATCAGGCCCAGGAGAAGTATTTCGTGTGCATTTTAGATTTCGGGAAAGTTCAAAATATGTGAAGGAACTATTGTAAGGTAGTGTGGAGCGTGTGTTAAAATTTATAGTTTGGCTTTCAAATTGATGCTTATACCTGAGAAAAGAGTCAGGATAACTAACTGCCGAGGAAGAAGAAGCAAAAGCAGTGCCTATTGTGTTTGCTATTTCAGAAGGATCTGAGACAGTTTGACCATTGTGATTTAAGCAGGAAATTGGGTGTTCGGTATACAGTCCCATTGCCTTTTTAACATTATTCCACAGGTGTTTGGATGGGGTATTATAGGTTATGCTGGAGACGTAATTTATCCATGAATTTTTCTGGCTGCGTCTGCGTACTCGCCTAGCATTTGCCTTAGCGCGTTTAAATTCTATTACATTTTCTGTGGTTGGGTATCTTCGGAAGATTCCCCAAGCTTTCTGCTGTTTTTTCTTAGCTGCAAGGCATTCCTCCGACCACCATGGTTTCCTGTGTCTGCGTTTGCAAGAGGTCTTAGGGATGGAAGCATTAACTGCGTCAATGATAACTGAATTTATGTTTTCGATTGCTCTATTGATATCACCCACCACCATTTGTTTTGTGATGACTGCAAGGGAGGCAAAGGTCGGCCAGTCGGCTCGATCATAAATGTAACGGGGTTGATGTGAAACAGAGTTAGATTCGCCGGTCAGGAGGGAGAGAAAGACAGGAAAATGATCACTATTGTATAAATTATTAGATACCCAGAAATTATAAAAAGGCAGAAGTGAAGGGGAACATATGGCCAGGTCTAGTGCATGGAATGTTCTTCATGGTTGATGGAAATATGTATTATCACCGTTGTTAAGTAGGCAGAGTGAGAAATCGGATATGAAGTTTTCTATTTGTTGTCCTCTACTGTTTGTATTTTGGCTTCCCCAAAGAGGGCTATGTGCGTTAAAGTCCCCAATTAGTATGAAAGGAGCTGGAAGTTGATTTAAGAGATGTGCCAAGGAGTTTAGATCTATAGATTCGTTTGGTGGCAAATATATGTTACAAATGGTAGTGAGCTCCCAGATATGGACGCGAACTGCAACAGCCTGTAAATTTGTATTAAGGGGAATCGCTGTACTTGGGTAGTCATGAGAGATTAGGAGTGCCATGCCTCCTGAAACTCTTCCACCAATATCGTGATCTTTTCGAAGAATATCAAACCTGCGTATTTTAGTATTGTCGGAGTTTTTTAAAAAGGTCTCCTGTAGTGCAAACACAGCCGGCTTGTGGTTGGAAATTATGTGTTTTATTGTAATTAAGTGTCTCAGGAGGTAGATGAATTATTAAGAAGTGAAATTAGGTGTAAATGTACGTAATTAAATTGATCTATTGTAAGGTGGTGGCAAATTAATTTAGGTGGTTTGGCAAACTGTTTTTAAAATAGAAAATCTTAATAAACGTAAGCCAGTCTTTAAAGCTTTAACTCTCTTGCCTAGTAACGGTGAACCTTTCTTTGTCTTATCTTTTATCCTTCTTTCGGTACACCAGTAATTGGATACGTTGTTGGGTGCCATTTCTCGAACGGCGGCTCTTGTTTTCCCAAAGGGAGGAGGAGGCGGCTTGAAAATCCCAGGCTCCTGGAATGTTAAGCGATGTTCCAGCCGTCCGTCCCTACCATTCTCTGTAGCGGAAGGATACGTAAGGCGGTGAGCTCCAATAACTCCGTGTGAGTTTTGCGCCTTTATAGAAACCCAGTTTTGGGAATTTTTACAGCAAAAATAAGTTGAGTCTCGGCATGCTGAAGGTAATGCATAACCTTTCAGGCATGTACAGGCCATTCCCTAAGGCACAGCTACGGCGCGGCAAGGAACTACATTTCGGCCGCGGAGAACAGAGGCAGAAGAGACGCCGTGAGTGGAGTGCGGAGGCCTAGGCTGGCGGATGCTCGGCTGATGTGAGAGAACACTCTTACCCCGCTGGCAGGAACCTATAGGAGACTTTTTCATGCTCCGGCGCTCTCCGTAAGACACCCGGCCTACTTTTGATTGAAGGAATGGAAGAGCCCTGGGACTATGGAACAATGCGCAGCCCCTGCTGACCATCCCATGCTGTAAAAGACTTTCCATCCGGGGTACCCCTCGATTGCTTTCTGCTTTACTATGCCTTTACTTCCTATTTCCCCTCTATTTTAATTTTCAGCCCTTATGACGCGAGGTAATGCAAGTTTTATTTTATTTTATTTTTTTTTAGTCCATTTTAAAGAAATTTTATTTAAGGAGCTCCACATGTAGGTTTAAGTTTTTTTTTTGGTTTGCCAACCACCATGTAAAGAAATGACAATCCTTTTTATATGTGAATTTATCCCATTCATTAAGTGCCAGGGAGATGTGCTCCCTCTTTGTGTTGGCATAAAAGATTGTGTTATGGTAAAGCTCCCTTACCTTGTAAATAAACCAGGAGCAGATGTAAGTCATCTAAATATGTTAATCTTTTAATAAACTAGTTCTTGCCTCAATATCCTTTGTCTTAGTCCAATTTTCTGAGTTGAGTGTTACTTGGAAGTGAATTTTATTTCAACTATCATGAAGATATTTTATTTCTGGAATTTTATTTCTGTAATGTAGTTAATTTTGCTAACCTAAAAATCTATACGATCCTGGTAAATTAAAGATTCAGCAAGTGGTATCGTTACCACAAAAAGCAATTTCATTTATAACAATGGTACCGTGCCCTCTCTGGGTTTTGGCACAATGCGACGTTGGCTCGCGAAAATTAATTAATTAAAGGAGGCAAGAACTTTAATATGAAAAAAATTAATGAGCATGTAGTGTGCCAAAGTTTATAAAAATGGTATAAAGTGCATTTATGTGTATTTTGGGGGAGTGTATAATTATATGTGAGTAAATGTATTATATATATTAATGTTGTATAATTACAAATCTATACTGTGTACGCGAAAATTTTGGGGGATTTTTATAAATGCATGTTCGGGAATATGTTTTAAGTGAGTATTTGCTGTGTAATAATGCTTATTCTGTGTACGCGAAAATTATTTTGCGGGAAGTATTTAACGTATTGAGGAGTGCCAAAATAACTAGGGTTCCCAGTTTTAGTAGTGAAATTTTTTTTTACATTCTTCATCATGCCTAACTCTCTCTGTCCAGACGCGTTTGATGCTAGTACGTTGGCTGAAGCAATAAGTGAAGATGAAGCGCAGCAGGCTTTGCGCGCTATCACTTTTCAGCGTAGGGACCTTTTGCTGAACCATTTAGATCAGATTCCCACTTTTACGGGAGCGGACCCGCATTTACGTTTTGAACGTTTTAAAGCCAAAGTGGAGGAAATTGCTGAATTTTTGCAGTGGTCCCCCGAGGACAAATTTTTTGCTGTTCGCCAACGACTCGCCGGTCAGGCTCAAACCGTTTATTCAAATTTCCGCGAAGAGATAAATTCAGTCGACGACCTATTTAAAATCTTAGAGGAGAGGTTCCGTACAGAAAAAGACCCGGCAGCCCTTTTGACTGATTTTTGGGCGTTTAAACAGGAAAAACAGACTCCGGTAAAGGAATTCCTAGCAATAGCCAGGTCAAAAGTTAAAAGAGTGGTCAAAACCCACAATTTGCCTGAGGCGACGCGAAAAAACATGGAGGAACAATGGCTCATGGCCATGTTACTCAATAACTTACTTCCTAAAATACGTAGAGCCGTCATTGCACGCAGCCCGGCAGACCTCTCCGAATTAATTGATATCGCGGAAAGCGAGGAGAAGACAAGCGATTAGTGCTAGTACACAACAGTCACCCGTGCCGCGGGTTAGTCACACGGGCAGAATTAATGATTCGGGGGGAGCTCAGCAACAGGCAGTCCGAAGTGCCCGCTGGAAAAATTTGCCGAAGTCATCTATTCTAACTCGAGCTCAAGTGCGAAGGGGAGTGTCACACAGAACTTAGTGGCGAGCGAATTTGTTTACTTTCACTGACTGTTAGTCAGTAGACCAAAAAAGGGGAGTGTTTGTTTTGATTTTTTTTTGCGGGTTTCGAGTCACACAGCTGATAGGACAGGAGATTTGTTGTTGTTTTTCGCTATTTTGTATATTTTTTTGTGCATTTCATGTTTTGTTGCCACACGCTATTGTGTATGTGCAGTGCATATTACATGCTAATTTGGGTCAGTTTTGCCGAATGTAAGCTTCTAACTTATTCTTTTTGCCATTGCGTTACCCCCGACCAATAGGCAGTAAATTTTAAACTGTTTCGAATATGTCCGGGGTCAGCTAGGACTTGACTTCTGCCAATCACAAATTCCCAGGAGCCATCCTTTTCCTGATGTCTACCGGCCTAAACTCAAGAGATGCCATTGTAACAGGTCTAGCTACCCCAAATATTGTAAGGCAAAGCATGCGTGCCAGGTCTTCCGTTGCATGTAACAGTGTCTACCCCAATTTTGTCCACTCTTGTGCCCTGGGGGAAGGGCTTTGTCACCCATATTTATGTAGTGTCATGTGTTGCAGTTTAACTGACACTACATAAGGGTCCATCTCTCCGCACTATTCCTTGAGGCGAAGGTGCTGGAGGAATGGGTTTTACTTGAAGTTTTTTGTATTAAAAGCATTGGCAGCAGAAACTGACCCACCATTTTTTTTATTCTCTTTAAACACCGTGTGGTAAAATAATGTCTGTATTATCAAAGTTTAGATTTTGTTTTGTATCAACCAAGTATTAGTGTCAGTATATCTCAGGCACAGTTTGACATTTTCCACAGGTGCCCAATATTACTATGTGAAGTAGCATTTAAGTGTAACTTTCCGTTTTTCCCTCGTGTGAAGGGACTGGTTTTCTTGCATTTTTTTTATTGCCTTTGGCTGTGTTTTGTAAATTGAGGTCGTCTATCCTGTAAATTTAGGGATAGGCCTTACATGGACGCATGATGGGTCTGTAGGGGCTAGCATTCAGGAACTGTTTACTCCTGTATGAGGGCAAATGGGTTGTCAGCTTCAGGGTGACAGATCCTGGGGGCTACTCCACTCTTTTAACTTTCTTCGGATAGACGCCCTCAATCAGTATAAACGCCATAAACTATGGAGGAGGAAAATTTTCTCTCTGCGTTCAAAAATTTTGTCGAACAAGGGGGATATTATTGTAATTAAGTGTCTCAGGAGGTAGATGAATTATTAAGAAGTGAAATTAGGTGTAAATGTACGTAATTAAATTGATCTATTGTAAGGTGGTGGCAAATTAATTTAGGTGGTTTGGCAAACTGTTTTTAAAATAGAAAATCTTAATAAACGTAAGCCAGTCTTTAAAGCTTTAACTCTCTTGCCTAGTAACGGTGAACCTTTCTTTGTCTTATCTTTTATCCTTCTTTCGGTACACCAGTAATTGGATACGTTGTTGGGTGCCATTTCTCGAACGGCGGCTCTTGTTTTCCCAAAGGGAGGAGGAGGCGGCTTGAAAATCCCAGGCTCCTGGAATGTTAAGCGATGTTCCAGCCGTCCGTCCCTACCATTCTCTGTAGCGGAAGGATACGTAAGGCGGTGAGCTCCAATAACTCCGTGTGAGTTTTGCGCCTTTATAGAAACCCAGTTTTGGGAATTTTTACAGCAAAAATAAGTTGAGTCTCGGCATGCTGAAGGTAATGCATAACCTTTCAGGCATGTACAGGCCATTCCCTAAGGCACAGCTACGGCGCGGCAAGGAACTACATTTCGGCCGCGGAGAACAGAGGCAGAAGAGACGCCGTGAGTGGAGTGCGGAGGCCTAAGCTGGCGGATGCTCGGCTGATGTGAGAGAACACTCTTACCCCGCTGGCAGGAACCTATAGGAGACTTTTTCATGCTCCGGCGCTCTCCGTAAGACACCCGGCCTACTTTTGATTGAAGGAATGGAAGAGCCCTGGGACTATGGAACAATGCGCAGCCCCTGCTGACCATCCCATGCTGTAAAAGACTTTCCATCCGGGGTACCCCTCGATTGCTTTCTGCTTTACTATGCCTTTACTTCCTATTTCCCCTCTATTTTAATTTTCAGCCCTTATGACGCGAGGTAATGCAAGTTTTATTTTATTTTATTTTTTTTTAGTCCATTTTAAAGAAATTTTATTTAAGGAGATCCACATGTAGGTTTAAGTTTTTTTTTGGTTTGCCAACCACCATGTAAAGAAATGACAATCCTTTTTATATGTGAATTTATCCCATTCATTAAGTGCCAGGGAGATGTGCTCCCTCTTTGTGTTGGCATAAAAGATTGTGTTATGGTAAAGCTCCCTTACCTTGTAAATAAACCAGGAGCAGATGTAAGTCATCTAAATATGTTAATCTTTTAATAAACTAGTTCTTGCCTCAATATCCTTTGTCTTAGTCCAATTTTCTGAGTTCAGTGTTACTTGGAAGTGAATTTTATTTCAACTATCATGAAGATATTTTATTTCTGGAATTTTATTTCTGTAATATAGTTAATTTTGCTAACCTAAAAATCTATACGATCCTGGTAAATTAAAGATTCAGCAAGTGGTATCGTTACCACAAAAAGCAATTTCATTTATAACAGTTTTAAATCGCCCTGCTTGTTGCGAAAACCATGGCAATTCCATGAAATAATAGCTGCCATATTAAAAGAAGTTTTTTTTAAGGAAAAAGGAGAAAAAACGGACTATCAGCAAGCAGAATTCGATGCAACTGCATCCCAGCAAGCAGAATTCGATGCAACTGCATCCGAATCCGACGAGCTGTCCGTTAACATATCCTCCTCTGGGGAGACATAAACTTTAAGGGGTTCATCTGTCTCAAGTTCATAAGGCTCATCTGTAATAGGTCTGTTTTTTAGAAAGTCTTTACGAGTCAATTTTGAGGGGATGGATTCAGATTGCTTTTTGGTTCGTTTAGATTGTGGAAAATTTTGAAAATTTGAGATCGGGTCATTAGCGGATTTGGAAGAGTTTCCAGGATTGGCGGTTTGTGTGCTTGTTTTATTTTTATTGTTTCTTTTGGGTTTTGGTTTCTCGTTCGTTCCATTCAGGGAATCTGAGAGTATTACATTTGGTGTCCTGTTGCTCTTACTTTTCTGTGGGCTATGAGAAAGCAGACTCGAATCAGTTTGTGTGGTGGCAGTGCACATGATTTTTTGGGAGGCGGCAACAGAAGCATATGTAACTCCGACTCTGGGAGTTCTAGCCTCAACCTGTTTTCGCGCTTCCATATACGAGATATTTTTGTGAGCTTTAAGAGTTTGTATCTCTTTTTCTGCTTTCCATTTGGGAGACGAGCTTGAGTATGACCTATGGTCACCTTTGCAATTGACACATTTTGGTGCCAAGTTGCAAGTGTCTGAGATATGATCAGATTGACCACAACGAGCACAGACTGGGGGACCACGACAAGACGCTTTCGAGTGTCCAAATCGTTGGCACTGAAAGCATCGGAGAGGATTCTGTACATATGGTCTAGTAGGGCACTGAAGGTAGCCGGCTATGACAAAATGTGGTAGCTTCGGTGTGTCGAATGTCAGGATTAGATGTTTAGTGGGGAGGAATTTCCCGTCCCGACGGATTGTTATGCGACGCACAGCAGACACAAGTTGGTCACGCAGATGTTCCAAGATCTCCTCTTCAGATGTATGGAGGAGATCACCTTCCGATATGACACCTCTGGAAGTATTAAGGTAACCGTGCGGAGCTACGGTTACGGCCATGTTCCCGAACATATTGATTTTAAGTAATTTTTCAGCCTGTGCTGCATTCAAAGCCTCTACCAACAGATCTCCAGAACGGAGCTTTTTAACTGATTTAACGTGTCCGACAGATGCATTTAATATTTTATTTATCAGAAATGGTGACACCGTACCAAAATTTCCTTCAATTCGCTTCAAAAGAATAAACGCGACAAATCTTGCTCTCTCGAAGGGAGAGAAAGAGTTTGATTAGATGAACGATCCGCCCAGGAAGCTGTAACTAAATTATCTTTAGTTGCAGCCATAATTACTTTTTGAGAAATACGGATTACTTCCAGTTCGATTCGGGGCCCCCGCCAGACCCCGTCGTTCCACACTTTTCTACCGTGACCAGTGTAACCGCCGGATTCTTCGCAACCAAATGACAGACGCCAGGATGTAACGTGCACCTGGTGCACAGTCCCCGACAGAATCCAGGAGGATTTCTCGCTACCTCGCGACGTCTGCCATAAAGATACACGCAACCAAGGGCATCTACCTCTGGGACATTTTAAGGAAAACGTACCACAACCATTACCCACATAGCACGCCACTCCTCTCCAACACAACCCCAACAGGGTCCTTTCACGAGCCCAAGAGGTGTCCCTCACTGGAGAGGCCGAAGAGTGGTACAGGACCCAGTAGCGTCAAGGTTGGGTGGGTGGAGATCGGTTTTGCTACTATGAAGGCTCCGAAGGGGACAGATAACACAAAACCTTTTTTGTCCATTTTATTATTTTTCACTTTTTTAAATTTTTATTTTTTTCTAACGAAGAAATGACAAACGAAAAACACACATAGGGGTTAAAAAAGAAAACAGCAACTAAAGATATTAGTGGAAGCTCCAGCTGGAGAGGAAAAATAGCGCAGAAAGAAGACAACAAAAAACCAGGACGGAAGAAGAGAAAAAGAGACGGATCGCTATGGGACACTGGGGACGCGACACCCACATTCACCAAAGAAAGTAAACCCCACGGAGAGAGAAAAAGACACTAGGGTACCTCGGGGTTTTGAAGTCCGTGTTTACCTAAAGAAGGTAAACCCCTTGAGGGGCTTTATGTGTGGCACAGTCTCTCCAGTAGTGTTAGTATGCGATGTCATAACCTCCTCCTTGAACTGCAGCAAACAATTGATGCCGGACAGTGTTCTCTTGCAGCACAAATGATTTGTAGAACGCTCAGCATGATTATAGCAGAATGGCAAACAGTGGGTGGTGGTGGAATGGAGGTACGGCAAACACACCATGGAGAGCACAGTGGCCACAGTAAGCATACATAATTATTACAATGCACAAAAGGAGGATATGCAAAAAAACGAAATTTACAAAAATGTAGTTAAAAGTTTGTTATTATTATTATTATTATTATTGATGTTTATAAGCACAAAGCAGAAGTACGCAGTTAAGCTTGTAGCTATACATTTTTAACGTATAACATAAATACTGCGAAATTTTTTTCCCATTAGTTGCTTTATTTAAGATATATTAGACATTGACCAAACCAGTTCACAAAATTTCACAATAGTAGCAGAATAACCAAAAGACGAGGAAACAAAAAAAATTTTAGTGTCATGTTAACTAGCAATTAAACAGCATAGTAGTAACCAGCCCACATTAGCAATATCACTAGACAATACAACAGCATGCTGCGTCGACTCTACATGTGATGCAAACAAAAAAGAATAAAAAAAAATCTTGTGACAGCTAAACAAAATTAAATTCGTTTTGGTAACTACAAAGCAAAAATTTAAGTCAGTGAAATAGCTGTTAAATTTTTCCAACTACATTATTATTAATTTCTTTATTTAATTAAAATTTTGTAGCAATCGCCCATAGATAGACTTTAATAACTTAAAATAATAGTTTCAAACAAACGAGCCTTCGCATATGAATTCTGGGGTTGAAACTGTAAACAATAACTTCACCAATGTAAACAAACGCACATGATATGGGAAAAGTTGGGTCGTGCGTGAACACCACTGCAAAATATTTGGTTGGATGGTTAGGGTTTAATGGCGCAAGGTCCAGAAAGGACATGCTGCGCCAGACACAAGGTAAAATCTGAGATAAATATATATATATATATATATATATATATATATAATTCAGCATTTTAAGCTATTACCCTAGGTATAAAAGATTAAAACAGAAGTATGGTAAAAGGCTGTGATTAAAGGTCAAGAAAGGGGATAAAACGCACTAGTGTTAATGCCAGAACATCTAGATGGGGTTTCCCCATCTAGATTGCAGTCAAGTAATGCAAAATGATATAAATGAAGAAAAAAAGTTATTAAATCAATGGGTAAAATCCTGTACATTTCAAGAATCGAAAAATAACAGGGTGGGGAGTTTCACCTAAAAGATCCTTTAAGGTGAGTGAAGTTGAACCAAAGTATTTAGAGTAAAAATTCCAGTACAATCAGTTAAAATATGAAGAATGGTAAGGTCACAGTTGCAGTGAAAGCAAATTGGGGTACCTTCCCCCTCCAACAAATATCTGTGAGTGACTCTAGTATGTCCTATTCTTAGACGGGTGATCATGACGTCAAGTTTCCTTGGATATAGTGGAGGCCAGATAGAGATGACGGGTTTGATGTGATGAAGTTTATTATGTACTTGTAGATTCCATACCGAACGCCAGTTATCGAAAATAAAATTTTTAATGGTCTTTTTGACGTCAGTGAAAGGAATAGGGTGATTTATAACTGTTGTGGAATTTTTTGCTGCTGTGTCCGCATTTTCACTGCCAGGAATTCCAACATGAGCTGTGATCCAGCAAAACAGAATACTGTAAACTCTACATTTTAACAGATGATTGAGAGTTATGACTGAAGAGACCAAAGTATGATCATTGTTGCCAGATTTGAGGCTCTCAAGCACGCTCAATGAATCTGAGTATATGATAAAATTTTTGTTCTGATGACTGGCCATAAAATCAAGTGCTTGTTTGATGGCTAAAATTTCAGCAGTAAAAACAGCGAAAGATGGATGAAGTTTGAAACTATGAATATCCGTTTTATAGACAAAAGCTCAACCAACATGGTGTGTAGTCTTCGAACCGTCAGTGTAAATATCAATAAACTTAGAAAATTGGTTGCGATGAGAGAAAAAGAGTTGTTTATATATTGATGAATCAGTGTCAGATTTATCAAAGCCATGAGAGGGATTTAGAAACGAGATAAAATTTTTCTTCCAAGGTTGAAAGTAGAAAAGTGGACGTTCACATACATTTATATGTTCCAGAGAAGTAGATTGAATAAGAGACCGCATACGCGGCCTAAAGCACGGTACGCAAGATGGCCGGTTCTGGTAAAGTAGATCATACCGATTATCAAGAAACGAGTAGCGTAAAGGATGATTTGGATGAGATAAAATTCAATAAAAGTAGCTTAATGAAAGTTGATGGCGAATATGAGACTGAGCCGATTCATGACAGTTTACATAAAGGCTTTGAATAGGAGAGGTCCGAAAGGCACCTGAACATACACGAAGTGCGCTGTGTTAAACAGTGTCGAGTTTACGGAGAACAGACTCGCGAGCAGACCCATAAGACACGCAAGCGTAGTCCAGCTTTGACCGGACCACGGATCGGTAGATTCGCAGCATAGATGTCCGATCAGCACCCCAGGACGTGTTCGACAGAACTTTAAGTAGGTTAAACGCTTTCTCGCAACTTTTTCGAAGGTGTAAAATATGGTGAAGATAAGTTAATTTCCGGTCAAAAATTATACCCAAGAGGCGAGCAGAGTCCACAACATTTATTTTTTAGCTACCCAAAAAAATTTCAGGATCCGGATGTATCCCACGTCTGCGACAGAAATGGACACAAGAGGTTTTTTCAGAGGAGAATTTAAAACCGTTTTGATCACTCCATTTGAGGATTCGTCTAATTGCGGTCTGAAGTTGGCGCTCAATGAAAGCCATGTCCTTTCCTTGGCAACATATATGCAAGTCATCCACGTACATGCTTCCGCGGACGGACGGTGGCAGCTGCTTGAGAATGTTGTTAATCTTTATAGAGAAGAGAGTGACACTCAGGATGAGGGACCCCTTCTTTCTGAGTAAAAATTTTAGATAAGGTTGTGCCAATTCGTACTTGGAAATGTCTTATAGTTAAAATTTTTTTAATAAAAATTGGGAGATTCCCACGGAATTCCATATCAAACAGGTCTCTGAGAATACCATAGCGCCATGAGCGGTCATATGCCTTCTTCATGTCGAAAAAGATAGATACCGAGTGATTTTTCCGGAGAAATGCTCTCCTGATGTCTGTGTCAAGGGCAAGGATGTTGTCTACTGCCGATTTCCCTTTTCGGAAACCACTGTGAAAGGGAGAGATCAGGTTTTGTGATTCTAAAATAAAAACTAGACGAGTGTTGACCATTTTTTCTAAAAGTTTACATATGCAGCTAGTCAAGGCAATGGGCCGATAGTTATGAGGATTTGTGGTATCTTTTCCAGATTTTGAGAAAGGTATAACAATAGCTTTGGTCCAAGCACTGGGAAAAGTATGCTCCTCCCAAATTCTATTGTAAAGAAATAAGAGGTTTTTCAGAGAGCGGCGCGGGAGGTGTTTAAGCATAATGTAAGTTATACCATCAGGCCCTGGAGAAGTGTTTCGTGTGCTATGTAGGCTGCGGGAAAGCTCGAGTTCGGAAAAAGGTCTATTGTAAGGGTATGTAGAGCGTGTGTTAAAATTCAGAGATCGGTTTTCAGATTGTTGCTTGTACTTTAAAAAAAGATTACTATACGAAGTAGCAGAGGAGGATGAAGCAAAAGCAGTACCTATTGTATTTGTGATTTCTGTTGTGTCCGAGATGGTTTGGCCATTATGAACTAAACAGGAAATAGGATGGTCAGTGTATAGCCCCATTGCCTTTTTAACTCTTGTCCACAAGTGTTTAGATGGAGTATTGTAAGATATGCTGGAAATGTATTTTATCCATGACTCCTTTTGGCAGTATCGACGCACTTTTCTAGCTTCTGCCTTAGCCCGTTTGAACGATAAAAGGTTCTCTGTAGTAGGGTATCTCCGAAAGGTACCCCATGCCTTTTGTTGTTTTCTCTTCGCATCCGTACATTCTTTTGTCCACCATGGTCTCTTATTTTTCCTTTTGCCAGATGTTTTAGGTATGGAAGAGTCAGATGCATGAGTAATGATGGAAGTAATATTATCGATGGCATTGTTTATGTCACCCACAACCATTTGCTTGGTGATTACTGCATAGGAGGCAAAGGCCGGCCAGTCGGTTCTTTCATAGATGTAGCGGGGGTTAGATGAAACAGAATGAGAGTCAACGGTTAGTAGGGAGAGAAATATGGAGAAATGGTCACTGTTGTAAAGATCATTCGAAACTGAGAAATTATAAAGAGGCAAAAGAGAAGGGGAGCAAATGGCCAGGTCAATTGCATAGAAGGTTTTCGTTGGTAAGTGGAAGTAAGTATTATTCCCGTTATTGAGAAGGCAGAGTGAGAAAGCAGAAAAAAAAGTTTTCAATTTGCTGTCCTCTATTATTTGTGTTTTGATTACCCCAAAGTGGGCTATGGGCGTTAAAGTCTCCTACTATTATAAAAGGGGTGGGTAGCTGTTTAATAGTTGAGCCAAGGAGTTTCGATTAATCGGTTCATTCGGTGGTAGGTAAACAGAGCAAATGGTGGTAAGCTGGCGGATATGGATACGGGCAGCAATTACTTGTAAGTTAGTATTAAGAGGAATGGGAGTAGAAGGGTTGTCGTGAGATATCAAAAGAGCAACGCCTCCGGTTACTCTTCCACCAATATCATGATTTTTCCGGATGACACTGTATCTTCTAATTTTAAACCTATCAGCGTCTTTAAGAAAGGTCTCTTGCAGCGCAAAGACAACCGGATTCTGGACAGAAATCAGAGTTTTGATTTCATCGAGCTTTGTTATAATTAATTATGTGGTTATAATTAATTATCCCAAGGTGATTATTAAATAATCTCCATGTATGTGTTCGTATATAATTCAGTAAACCGTGCTATGAGTAATTGATATGCAAGTCTAAAAAAAAAAATAATAAAAAATAAAAATATATATATATATATAAAAATGAGTATAAGTAGTTGAAAAACAAAATATATATATATATATATATATGTGTGTGTGTGTGTGTGTATAATTTAGAGGTATGTGCATTTAAAAATTAATAAGGTGGCTGAGTTTGGCTAGTGGATTTACGGTGGTTAATACAGGCTAGCTAGTTAAATAAATAAAAATAATAGTAATTTCTTGTCTGGCCTTAAAAGCTGAATATTCTTTAAACTTCTATGCTATCTACTACTTACTTCTGCATGTAATACTATAGCTAAGTCCTCGCCATTTCGTTATACCATCCGGTGCACCGATTCCCTGGCTGTGCGGGATGAGATGCGCAGGCGAAAGGAATGTTGATGAGTTTTCCAATCTTGAGCCCGGCAATAGGGGTCCCCGCGCAGTGATACAGGGTCCGGTGAGTCGTCGCTTCGCACGTTATCAGTACGCGGCGCTAGAAGAGGAGTATTGTGGAAAAATAACGTCTCGGGAGGAAAATTGAAAAGGAAGAAAATTATTCCTCAAACATCTGTGCTAAAAATTCAAATTGGGGTTTCCAGAGTGCTTTCGCGGAACCCCAGTACAAGGCGCCAGGTAGAACTATATGTTGTCTCTCTTCTGTTCGAGCGCATGCGTCAAAGTTTTCCTGAGAGAGGAGAGAGAGAGAAATTTTTTTCGCTCCACCGATTCCCGTGAAGGAAACATCTCTCCCTACCTACTAGCTGTTCCGCATCTCGTTATCGAAGATGACCATCTCAAAAGAGCGAATGGACCTGAAGGAGGTGCCCGGTTGGGCCTTATAACTTAGTATGCTGGCCAGCCAAACTTCTTTTCTCTTTTATTTATCATCCTTAATTTCCTTTACTCTTAAGTCTCTTTCAGATAAACCCGGGGGTTCGTAATTTTTATTTTATTTCTTTAATTTTATCATTTGGTTGGTTGGTTAGTTAGGGTTTAATGGCGCAAGGTCCAGAAAGGACATGCTGCGCCAAACACAAGGTAAAGTCTGAGATAAAAATATATAATTCAGCTTACTCGTCAAAACGATGTTATAATTATACACGTTTAAAAACCATGAAGTCATTGTAAAAAAGTATGATAAAAGTAGCCGTGTCATGAATGAAAAAAAAAAGTCAGATATGATAAGAAAAAAAAACAGAGGTATAAAAAGTTTAAAACACAAATATGGTAAAAGGCTGTGATTAAAGGTCAAGAAAGAAGATAAAACGCACTAGTGTTAATGTCAAAACATCTAGATGGGGTTTCCCCATCTAGATTGCAGTCAAGTATTACAAAAAGATATAAAGGAATGAAAAAAGTTATTAAAGCAATGGGTAAAATCCTGTACATTTCAAGAATCGAAAAATAGCAGGGTGAGGTGTTTCGCCTAAAAGAACATTTAAGGTGAGAGAAGTTGAACCAAAGTATTTAGAGTAAAAATTGGTTAGTCCTGTACAGTCGGTTAAAATATGCAAAATCGTAAGGTCACAGTTGCAGTGAAAGCAAATTGGGGTATCTTCCCCCTCCAACAAATGTCTGTGAGTGACTCTAGTATGTCCTATTCTTAGACGGGTGATCATGACGTCAAGTTTCCTTGGATATAGTGGAGGCCAGATAGAGATGACGGGTTTGATGTGATGGAGTTTATTATCTACTTGGAGATTCCATACCGAACACCAGTCATTGAAAATAAAATTTTTAATGGTGTGTAAAACGTCAGAGAAAGGAATAGGGTGATCTAAAACTGTTGTGGAATCTTTTGCTGCTGTGTCAGCAAGTTCATTGCCAGGGATTCCAACATGAGCTGGGACCCAGCAAAGCAGAATACTGAAACCACGACATTTTAACAGATGATGGAAAGTTATGACAGATGAGACTAAAGGATGACTATTGTTTCCAGACTTTAAGCTCTCGAGTACGCTCAAAGAGTCAGAGTATATGATAAAATTTTTATTTTGATGATTGGCGATAAAATCAAGTGCTTGTTTGATGGCTAAAATTTCCGCAGTAAAAACAGTGCATGAGGAATGAAGTTTAAAACTATGAATATCAGAATTAAAAACAAAGGCACAACCGACATGATATGTTGTCTTCGATCCGTCCGTATAAATATCTTCTTACTTAGAGAAACTGTGACGATGAGAGTAAAAAAGTTGTTTAAATATGGATGAATCGGTGTCGGTTTTGTTAAAATTACGAAAGGGATTAATATATGATATAGATTTTTTCTTCCAAGGAGGAAAGTCAAATAAGGGACGTTCACACACCTTTAAATCATCCAGAGTGGTGTTTTCGATCAAAGAACGCATACGTAACCCAAAGCACGGGATGCAGGATGGCCGATTTTTGTAGAGGGTGTCGTACCGTCTGTCGAGTAAGATGTCACGTAATGGATGCGTACGATGAGTCAGCACCCGAAAAAAGTAGTTCAATGAAAGTTGGTGACGAGTGTGAGATAAAGAAGGTTCGTGACAATCTACATAGAGACTTTGAACGGGTGAAGTACGAAAGGCACCAGAACATAGACGAAGTGCACTGTGGTGCACCGTGTCAAGTTTGCGTAGGACGGATTGGCGAGCAGAGTCATAAGATGCACAGGCGTAGTCAAGCTTTGATCGGATTACCGATCTGTATATGCGGAGCATAGAAGTCCGATCAGCTCCCCAAGATGTATTAGCTAAAATTTTAAGCATATTGAGAGATTTCTCGCATTTTTTACGCAGCTGTACCACATGTGGAAGAAAGGTTAGTTTCCTGTCAAATATGACACCTAAAAAACGTACAGAATCAATAACATTTATCTTCTGGTCTTCAATGAAAATTTCGGGATCCGGATGGATCCCACGTTTACGACAAAAGTGCACACAAGAGGTTTTGTCTGGTGAGAATTTAAAACCGTTTTCATCACTCCAAGTCAAGATTCGTCGAATTGCAGTTTGAAGTTGGCGTTCAATGAAACGCATGTCTTTTCCCTGGCAGCAAATCTGTAAGTCGTCCACATAAAGACTTCCCCGCACGGAAGGTGGAAGCTGTTTTAAAATATTGTTAATTTTTATTGAGAAGAGAGTGACGCTTAGGACACTCCCTTGGGGAACCCCTTCTTCTTGGGTAAAAAGGTTGGACAAGACATTGCCAATACGAACTTGAAAATGTCGGGTAGCTAAAAAATTTTTAATAAAAATAGGGAGATTTCCGCGAAACTCCAAGTCAAAAAGATCTCTGAGAATTCCATAACGCCAAGTACGGTCGTATGCTTTTTCAATGTCAAAAAAAATTGATATAAAATGGTTTTTTAGGAGAAATGATCTCCTAATGTCAGATTCGAGAGCAATTACATTGTCTATGGTGGATCTTCCCTTTCTAAACCCACTCTGAAATGGAACAATAAGGTTCTTCGTCTCTAATGTAAAAACTAGGCGATTGTTTATCATTCTTTCTAGCAGTTTGCAGACGCAGCTAGTTAAGGCAATGGGTCGATAATTGTTAGGATTTGTAGCATCTTTCCCGGGCTTCGGGAAAGGGATCACGATAGCTTTGTACCAGGCAGCAGGAAAAACATGCTCATTCCAAATCCTATTATACAAATAAAGCAGATTATTAAGGGAACGACGAGGAAGGTGTTTTAGCATATTATAAGTAATGTCATCTGGTCCTGGAGAAGTATTTCGAGTATTATGAAGGCTGCTAATAAGTTCTGTTTCAGTAAAGGGGCTATTGTAGGAAAATGTGGAGACTGAGTTGAAGTTCAGAGAACGGCTTTCAGATTTTTGTTTGATCTTCAAGAAAGAGTCACGATAAGAAGCAGCAGAAGAGGAAGAAGAGAAGGAGGTGCCTATTGCATTTGCTATTTCTGGTAAGTCTGAGATTATTTGGCCATTGAGATTTAAGCAAGAAAGTGGATGTTGCGTATATAAGCCCATTGCCTTTTTAACCTTTGACCACAATTGTTTAGACGGTGTGTTATACGATATATGGGAGACATATTTAATCCATGATTCCCTCTGGCTGCGTCGCCGTACTTTCCTAGCATTAGCTTTTGCATGTTTAAAAGATATAAGATTTTCTGTTGTTGGGTATCTGCGAAAGATGCCCCATGCCTTTTGCTGCTTTTTCTTAGCAATAAGACATTCCTCTGACCACCACGGTTTCCTGTTTTTACGCTGTCTAGAAGAGGATTTAGGGATGGAAGCGTCAGCTGCGTTAATTATAACAGAAGTAATATTTTCAATAGCACTATTAATGTCGCCCACCACCATTTGCTTGGTGATGATAGCAAGGGATGTAAAAGTTGGCCAGTCAGCTCTGTCATAAATGTAGCGGGGTAGAGAAGAAACGGTATTCGAATCAGCGGTCAGCAAGGAGAGAAAAACCGGAAAATGATCGCTATTGTGTAAGTCATTTGAAACCCAAAAATTATAAAAGGGCAGAATTGAAGGGGAACCTATGGCTAGATCTATTGCATGGAAGGTTTTGGTAGGTTGATGAAAATAAGTATTCTCACCATTATTGAAGACACAGAGTGAGAAGTCAGATAAGAATATTTCTATTTCTTGTCCTCTATTGTTAGTGTTCGGGCTACCCCAAAGTGGGCTATGGGCGTTAAAATCTCCAACTATTATAAAAGGGGCCGGAAGTTGTGTTAAAAGATTAGCCAAAGAGTTTCTGTTAATAGGTTCGTTTGGTGGTAGATAGACGGTGCAAATGGTAGTGAGTTGACGGATGTGGACACGCGCTGCAACAGCCTGTAAATTTGTTTTAAGTGGAATGACAGTGGATGGGTAGTCATGAGATATTAGAAGTGCCACTCCTCCTGATACTCTTCCACCAATATCGCGTTCTTTTCTAACGGTGCTGTACCTTCGAATTTTTATATTGTCGGTGTTTTTCAAATATGTTTCTTGTAGTGCGAAAATGGCTGGGTTATGGTCAGAAATCAAGGTTTTAATATCGTCTTGTTTGTTACGGAAGCCGTGGCAGTTCCAGGAGATAATAGATGCCATATTGAAAGTTTTTTTTTTTTTTTTTTTTTTCAAGGAAAGGGAAAAGAAACGGACTATCAGCTAGCGGAATTGGATGCAACTTCATCCGAATCCGACGAGCTGTCCGTTAACATATCCTCCTCTGGGGAGACATAAACTTTAAGGGGTTCATCTGTCTCAAGTTCATAAGGCTCATCTGTAATAGGTCTGTTTTTTAGAAAGTCTTTACGAGTCAATTTTGAGGGGATGGGTTCAGATTGCTTTTTGGTTCGTTTAGATTGTGGCAAATTTTGCACATTTGAGATCTGGTCATTAGCAGATTTGGAAGAGTTTCCAGGATTGGCGGTTTGCGTGCTTGTTTTATTTTTATTGTTTCTTTTGGGTTTTGGTTTCTCGTTCGTTCCATTCTGGGAATCTGAGAGTATTACTTTTGGTGTCCTATTGTTCATACTTTTCTGTGGGCTATTAGAAAGCAGACTCGAATCAGTTTGTGTGGAGGCAGTGCACATGATTTTTTGGGAGGCGGCAACAGGTTGGTTGGTTGGTTGGTTGGGGTTTTATGGCGCAAGGTCCAGAGAGGACATGCTGCGCCAAACATATGGTAAAACCTGAAAAACGATGGTTAAAAAAAAATAAACAAACTGGATGGGGTTTCCCCCATCCAGTATACAGCCAGGTATAAGAAAAGAATAGATAAAAAACAATGATTCTAGATCATGAACGAGGAAGACAAAAAGCAGTACTGGTAATGACAAAACATCTAGATGGGGGTCCCCATCTAGATTGCAGTCAAATAATACAAAATGAAAGAAAACAAGGATAAAGCTATTAAATCAGCGGGTAAAAACCGGTACTTTTCAAAAAACTGAAAATAGCAGGGTGAGGTGTTTCATCTAAAAGATCTTTTAAGGTGAGTGAAGCAGAACCAAAAAATTTAGAGTAAAAATTGGTTAGTCCAGTACAATCAGTTAAAATATGCAAAATCGTAAGGTCACAGTTGCAATGAAAGCAAATTGGGGTATCTTCCCCCTCCAACAAATGTCTGTGAGTGACTCTAGTATGTCCTATTCTTAGACGGGTGATCATGACGTCAAGTTTTCTTGGATATAGTGGAGGCCAGATAGAGATGACGGGTTTGATGTGATGAAGTTTATTATCTACTTGGAGATTCCATACTGAACGCCAGTTATTGAAAATAAAATTTTTAATGGTGTGTTTGACGTCAGAGAAAGGGATAGGGTGATCTAAAACTGTTCTGGAATCTTTTGCTGCTGTGTCCGCAAGTTCATTGCCAGGGATTCCAACATGAGCTGGGATCCAACAAAGCAGAATACTGAAACCACGACATTTTAACCGATGATGGAGAGTTATGACAGATGAGACTAAAGGATGACTATTGTTTCCAGACTTTAAGCTCTCGAGTACGCTCAAAGAGTCACAGTATATGATAAAATTTTTATTTTGATGATTGGCGATAAAATCAAGTGCTTGTTTGATGGCTAAAATTTCCGCAGTAAAAACAGTGCATGAGGAATGAAGTTTAAAACTATGAATATCAGAATTAAAAACAAAGGCACAACCGACATGATGTGTTGTCTTCGATCCGTCCGTATAAATATCTTTATACTTAGAGAAACTGTGACGATGAGAGTAAAAAAGTTGTTTAAATATGGATGAATCTGTGTCGGTTTTGTTAAAATTACGAAAGGGATTAATATATGATATAGATTTTTTCTTCCAAGGAGGAAAGTCAAATAAGGGACGTTCACACACATTTAAATCATCCAGAGTGGTGTTTTCGATCAAAGAACGCATACGTAACCCAAAGCACGGGATGCAGGATGGCCGATTTTTGTAGAGGGTGTCGTACCGTCTGTCGAGTAAGATGTCACGTAATGGATGCGCATGATGAGTCAACACCCGAAAAAAGTAGTTCAATGAAAGTTGGTGACGAGTGTGAGATAAAGATGGTTCGTGACAATCTACATAGAGACTTTGAACGGGTGAAGTACGAAAGGCACCAGAACATAGACGAAGTGCACTGTGGTGCACCGTGTCAAGTTTGCGTAGGACGGATTGGCGAGCAGAGTCATAAGATGCACAGGCGTAGTCAAGCTTTGATCGGATTACCGACCTGTATATGCGGAGCATAGATGTCCGATCAGCTCCCCAAGATGTATTTGCTAAAATTTTAAGCATATTAAGTGATTTCTCGCATTTTTTACGCAGCTGTACAACATGTGGAAGAAAGGTTAGTTTCCTGTCAAATATGACACCTAAAAAACGTACAGAATCAATAACATTTATCTTCTGGTCTTCAATGAAAATTTCGGGATCCGGATGGATCCCACGTTTACGACAAAAGTGCACACAAGAGGTTTTGTCTGGTGAGAATTTAAAACCGTTTTCATCACTCCAAGTCAAGATTCGTCGAATTGCAGTTTGAAGTTGGCGTTCAATGAATCGCATGTCTTTTCCCTGGCAGCAAATCTGTAAGTCGTCCACATAAAGACTTCCCCGCACGGAAGGTGGAAGCTGTTTTAAAATATTGTTAATTTTTATTGAGAAGAGAGTGACGCTGAGGACACTCCCTTGGGGAACCCCTTCTTCTTGGGTAAAAAGGTTGGACAAGACATTGCCAATACGAACTTGAAAATGTCGGGTAGCTAAAAAATTTTTAATAAAAATAGGGAGATTTCCGCGAAACTCCAAGTCAAAAAGATCTCTGAGAATTCCATAACGCCAAGTACGGTCGTATGCTTTTTCAATGTCAAAAAAAACTGATATAAAATGGTTTTTTAGGAGAAATGATCTCCTAATGTCAGATTCGAGAGCAATTACATTGTCTATGGTGGATCTTCCCTTTCTAAACCCACTCTGAAATGGAACAATAAGGTTCTTCGTCTCTAATGTAAAAACTAGGCGATTGTTTATCATTTTTTCTAGCAGTTTGCAGACGCAGCTAGTTAAGGCAATGGGTCGATAATTGTTAGGATTTGTAGCATCTTTCCCGGGCTTCGGGAAAGGGATAACGATAGCTTTGTACCAGGCAGCAGGAAAAACATGCTCATTCCAAATCCTATTATACAAATAAAGCAGATTATTAAGGGAACGACGAGGAAGGTGTTTTAGCATATTGTAAGTAATGTCATCTGGTCCTGGAGAAGTATTTCGAGTATTATGAAGGCTGCTAATAAGTTCTGTTTCAGTAAAGGGGCTATTGTAGGAAAATGTGGAGACTGAGTTGAAGTTCAGAGAACGGCTTTCAGATTTTTGTTTGATCTTCAAGAAAGAGTCACGATAAGAAGCAGCAGAAGAGGAAGAAGAGAAGGAGGTGCCTATTGCATTTGCTATTTCTGGTAAGTCTGAGATTATTTGGCCATTGAGATTTAAGCAAGAAAGTGGTTGTTGCGTATATAAGCCCATTGCCTTTTTAACCTTTGACCACAATTGTTTAGACGGTGTGTTATACGATATATGGGAGACATACTTAATCCATGATTCCCTCTGGCTGCGTCGCCGTACTTTCCTAGCATTAGCTTTTGCATGTTTAAAAGATATAAGATTTTCTGTTGTTGGGTATCTGCGAAAGATGCCCCATGCCTTTTGCTGCTTTTTCTTAGCAATAAGACATTCCTCTGACCACCACGGTTTCCTGTTTTTACGCTGTCTAGAAGAGGATTTAGGGATGGAAGCGTCAGCTGCGTTAATTATAACAGAAGTAATATTTTCAATAGCACTATTAATGTCGCCCACCACCATTTGCTTGGTGATGATAGCAAGGGATGTAAAAGTTGGCCAGTCAGCTCTGTCATAAATGTAGCGGGGTAGAGAAGAAACGGTATTCGAATCAGCGGTCAGCAAGGAGAGAAAAACCGGAAAATGATCGCTATTGTGTAAGTCATTTGAAACCCAAAAATTATAAAAGGGCAGAATTGAAGGGGAACCTATGGCTAGATCTATTGCATGGAAGGTTTTGGTAGGTTGATGAAAATAAGTATTCTCACCATTATTGAAGACACAGAGTGAGAAGTCAGATAAGAATATTTCTATTTCTTGTCCTCTATTGTTAGTGTTCGGGCTACCCCAAAGTGGGCTATGGGCGTTAAAATCTCCAACTATTATAAAAGGGGCCGGAAGTTGTGTTAAAAGATTAGCCAAAGAGTTTCTGTTAATAGGTTCGTTTGGTGGTAGATAGACGGTGCAAATGGTAGTGAGTTGACGGATGTGGACACGCGCTGCAACAGCCTGTAAATTTGTTTTAAGTGGAATGACAGTGGATGGGTAGTCATGAGATATTAGAAGTGCCACTCCTCCTGATACTCTTCCACCAATATCGCGTTCTTTTCTAACGGTGCTGTACCTTCGAATTTTTATATTGTCGGTGTTTTTCAAATATGTTTCTTGTAGTGCGAAAATGGCTGGTTTATGGTCAGAAATCAAGGTTTTAATATCGTCTTGTTTGTTACGGAAGCCGTGGCAGTTCCAGGAGATAATAGATGCCATATTGAAAGTTTTTTTTTTTTTTTTTTTTCAAGGAAAGGGAAAAGAAACGGACTATCAGCTAGCGGAATTGGATGCAACTTCATCCGAATCCGACGAGCTGTCCGTTAACATATCCTCCTCTGGGGAGACATAAACTTTAAGGGGTTCATCTGTCTCAAGTTCATAAGGCTCATCTGTAATAGGTCTGTTTTTTAGAAAGTCTTTACGAGTCAATTTTGAGGGGATGGGTTCAGATTGCTTTTTGGTTCGTTTAGATTGTGGCAAATTTTGCACATTTGAGATCTGGTCATTAGCAGATTTGGAAGAGTTTCCAGGATTGGCGGTTTGCGTGCTTGTTTTATTTTTATTGTTTCTTTTGGGTTTTGGTTTCTCGTTCGTTCCATTCTGGGAATCTGAGAGTATTACTTTTGGTGTCCTATTGTTCATACTTTTCTGTGGGCTATTAGAAAGCAGACTCGAATCAGTTTGTGTGGAGGCAGTGCACATGATTTTTTGGGAGGCGGCAACAGAAGCATATGAAACTCCGACTCTGGGAGTTCTAGCCTCAACCTGTTTTCGCGCTTCCATATACGAGATATTTTTGTGAGCCTTAAGAGTTTGTATTTCTTTTTCTACTTTCCATTTGGGACACGAGCGTGAATATGACGTATGGTCACCTTTGCAATTGACACATTTTGGTGCCAAGTTGCAAGTGTCTGAGATATGATCAGATTGGCCACAACGAGCACAGACTGGGGAACCACGACAAGATGCTTTCGAGTGTCCAAAGCGTTGGCACTGAAAGCATCTGAGAGGATTCTGTACATATGGTCTAGTAGGGCACTGAAGGTAGCCGGCTATGACAAAAGGTGGTAGCTTCGGTGTGTCGAATGTCAGGATGAGATGTTTAGTAGGGAGGAATTTCCCGTCCCGACGGATTGTTATGCGACGCACAGCAGACACTAGTTGGTCCTGCAGATGTTCCAAAATCTCATGTTCAGATGTATGGAGGAGATCACCTTCCGATATGACACCTCTGGAAGTATTAAGGTAACCGTGCGGAGTTACGGTTATGGCCATGTTCCCGAACATATTGATTTTAAGTAATTTCTCAGACTGTGCTGCATCGAAAGTCTCTACCAACAAATCTCCAGAACGGAGCTTTTTAACCGATTTAACGTGTCCGATAGATGCATTTAATATTTTATTTATTAGAAATGGTGACACCATACCAAAATTTCCTTCTTTGCGCTTTAAAAGAAAAAAACGCGACATATGTTGTTCTCTCGAAGGGAGAGAAAGAGTTTCATTAGATGAGCGATCCGCCCAGGAAGCTGTAACTAATTTTCTGTTAGTTGCAGCCATGATTACTTTTTAAGAAACACGGATTACTTCCAGTTCGATTCGGGGCCCCCGCCAGACCCCGTCGTTCCACACTTTTCTAACGTGACCAGTGTAACCGCCGGATTCTTCGCAACTAAATGACAGACGCCGGGAGGTAACGTGCACCTGGTGCACGGTCCCCGACAGAATCGAGAAGGATTTCTCGCTACCTCGCGACGTCTGCCATGAAGATAAACGCAACCAAGGGCCTCTACCTCTGGGATCGTTTAAGGAGAACGTACCTCAACCATTACCAACATGGAAACGCCACTCCTCTCCACCAACACAACCCCAACAGGGTCCGTTCCCGAGCTCAAGCGGTGTCCCTCGCGGGAGAGGCCGAAGAGTGGTACAAGGACCCAGTAGCGTCAAGGCTGGGTGGGTCGAGATCGGTTTTGTAACCATGAAGGCTCCGAAGGGGACAGATAGCACAAAACGTTTTTTTTTGTCCATTTTAATATTTTTTACATTTTTTTGGTTTTTATTTTTTTTCTAACTAAGAAAAGACAAACAAAAAACACACATAGGGGTTAAAAAAGAAAACAGCAACTAAAGATATTAGTGGAAGCTCCAGATGGAGAGGAAAAAAAGCCCAGAAAGAAGACAACAAAAAAAAAAGCCAGGATAGGAGAAGAGAAAAAGAGACGGATCGCTAAGGGACTCTAGGGACGCGACACCCACATTTACCAAAGAAAGTAAACCCCACGGAGAAAGAAAAAGACACTAGGGTACCTCGGGGTTGTGAAGCCCGTATTTACCTAAAGAAGGTAAACCCCGTGAGGGGTAATTTTATCATTTGATTTTTTTTTAAATATTTTTTTTGAGCTCATAGAATGATAAAGCGGATTAAGCTAAATACTTTAGCTTCCTCTAAGGTTAGGGACGAAATCCATCAGCCACCTTTCTATTTGGTTTTGTGTGTTATTAATATGTAGAGTACTGATATGATTTAACTTGTTTTTACGTATATATATATTATATCATGATATAACCTTTTCAAAAGGGGTAAATTGTATTGTGAATTTTAGGAAAGGCTAGTGTGTTAGCCAAGTTGCTCTCAATGATACCTCCCTTAGAGCGTTTTGTAAAATCCCTAGAGAGGGGGAAGATGTGTTGCTATATGTAGTCATATACATAAGTTGTGTAAATCAAGTTAGTTGGCCTAATGGCTATTAAATAAATTTGTACTTGCCTCTAAAACTGCATTTAAGTTTATTTCTGTGTGTTTGTCTTTATGGAGTTAGAGAAACAAAAGAGACTAAAATCTATACGATCAGGCCTTTAACCTGTTAAACTTATTCCAAATTTTGATTGTCTTTATGGGGGGAGACAACGAACAAGGTAAAGAGGGGAGCATAATAATAATAATAATAATAACAAATTAAAACATAACAGCTATTACGGGCGCCGTGACAATTCCAAGAAATCACACCTGCCATTATAAGTTTATTTTTTTTAAGGACGAAAGTCCACAAATTTACGGTTGCCATCATGACGAAGAAGGAGATGGAACCCGAGCAGGAAGACTGGAGGTGTCCATAGACAACCTCCCCCCCCCCCCATCGGAATCCGAAAGATCCAAATTAGAGGCGCAAATTTGGAGTTAATCCTCCTCCATCCGCGCCACATTGCGAGGGTCTTTCACCTTACGGGAAAGACTCAATCGCCTCACAACTTCACATTTCTTTAATTTTTTTTGTATAACGGAGCTTGATGTACTGTATTTTTGTTTTCCTGAGGTTTATTGGCACTATTGATTTTACTTTTTTGCGTAGATGCATTGCACATAATTTTTTTAGGTGCGGCAGCAGAAGCATACGAAACGCCTATTCTTGGAGATCTAGCTTCCACCATTTTGCGCGCTTCCAAATATGGTATATTTTTGTGGGCTCTGACAGTTTGTATTTCCTTTTTGGTAATCCATTTGGAGCAGGAACGGGAGTAGGAGGGGTGGTCATCTTTGCAATTAACACATTTTGGTGGCAAGTTGCATGTCTCGGATGAATGGTCTGGCTGGGTACAACGAGCACAAATCGCTGAACCCCGGCACGATGCTTTCAAGTGTCCAAAACGTTGGCACTGAAAGCAACGGAGAGGGTTCTGAACGTATGGTCTTGTTGGACACCGAAGGTAACCCGCGATGACAAATGATGGTAGCTTAGGCGTATCGAACGTCAGGATGAGATGCTTCGTGCGAAGTATTTTCCCATCCAACGGATACTGATACGACGCATAGCAGAGACGAGCTGATGACGCAAATTCTCCAAGATCTCTTCTTCGGTGGTATGCAGTAATTCGGGTTCCGAAATTACACCTCTCGAAGAGTTGAGATAGCCATGAAGAGCCACAGACACGGGTATATTGCCAAAAGCAGTGACCTTTAACAATTGCGCCGCTTGTTCTGAAGTCGAAACCTACTAACAGATCACCAGACCGAAGTTTCTTGACGGATTTTACATCGCCTACAGAGGCATTAATACATTTTTCTATTAGGAAGGGCGACACCATAGAGAATGTACCTTCCACACACTTAACAATAAAGAAACGAGACACATGATTAATATTAGACGAAGACACACAATTTTGAACGAAGTTTGAATTATCCATATAAATGGGCCGTATGTTCGGTCCCCGGCGGCACCACCCGCCATGGAGCCCAACAAGGGGACGCCGGTTACTGCGCCAGTGCTAACCGGGAACTGTACGCGCGAGGCCAATGACCGGTTGCTTAGCCCTGAGCCAGTGAACAATGTCTAACCGACCAGCCGATTGGTACACACGGGACCAATGTGCACCTCCCGTTTACCTGAAGCAAGGGCCAAAGTAGTGTGTTGGAGCGTTATCTTACTGAAGCCCACATTATGGCGAAGAATAAAACCCCTCAACTACCAGGATCCCCATTTCCTGGGACACGGGTCTCCACGCATGGCAAATACGTGGGCAGTTAATCGCCATTAGAAGCTAGTAGCATCAGAGTGGCTACAGCTTCTGATGAGGAGCTCTCACCTCCGAAGAGGTAACCGCAACGAGGGAGAAAAAAAGGTAAAAGTAGAAGGACGAGAGGAGCGGAAAAGGGAAAGGCGGGAAAGTTCGCTGGGGTACCTCGAGATTGCGGCAAAATATTTGAGAAACATTTAGAATAATATTATATCAACATAGATTCTTAAATTAAAGTGACATAAATGATATGCATAATAATAAACATTAGGTTATACAGAGCACTATATATATATATATATATATATATATATATATATGTATTCCGGGTGTCTTAAAATTGACCGACGATTTGAAAAATCAATTAAAGAAAAACGGAAGGTGATAGAAATGTACGGTTTGCTGCATTCTGCTTATAGTCCAGTAACTTTGTCGTGAAATGGGGGGGGGGGCTAAGTTGCATCAAGTGGGGGTAGTAGGTTCCGTTTTTTTTTTTCTTGTATGGGATGTGACTGAGATGCAAAATCCAAGATTTCGACCTCGGCAGCCCCCCGGATCACTTTTAAATATCCCCAAAACTGCAAAATTTTCTCACTTTTTTCCCATTTTGACCATGAAGGAACACATTTTTAGCAAAGACCATACTAAACATTTTAAAACTAGATTAAATTTGCTACAATTTGATACCAGAATGGGCTCGATAGACCTAACAGTTTCCGAGATACAGCTTTTCAAAGTTTGGAAAATTTTCCAAACTTTACAATTTTAAGCTAATTTTCATGTTTACGATTAATTTGCCCCTGCATATTAATAGTATTTAAATCAACCGATGTTAACACAAAAACCGAATAAGATTTTAAGTTCATTTTTCAAGGTTGGTTGGTTGGTTGGTTGGTGTTTAATGGCGCAAGGTCCAGAGAGGACATGCTGCGCCAAACATATGGTAAAAACTGAAAAACGATAGTTAAACAAAAGAAACAAACTGGATGGGGTTTCCCCATCCAGTATACAGCCAGGTATAAGAAACCATTAGATAAAAAACAATGATTCTAGATCAGATCCAGAGAGGACAAACTGCGCCAAACACATGGTAAAACCCGAATATGAATAATATATATATATATACATACATGTGATAAAAGCCATGACGGTAAAAACAGCCAGAAATTAAAGGTGACAAAGGCTAAAAAGTGTAAAAGATGAGAAATGGTATAAAAGTATAAAGTTATAAAAGCAGTAAATGTATAAAAGACCACCATTAAAACAAGTGATATATAAGAAAAATTTTAAAAAATAGGTAAAACAACATTAAATATAATAAAACACGCCGGTGTGCAAAAGAAAGTTAAAAAGTGAAGGATGGGGGGATTCCCCCAATAAAACGTTGAGACTGGGTGATAACGTATTAAAATAGTTTTCGTAAAAACGTTTAAGACCTTTACATTCGGTTAAGATATGAAGGATTGTTACAGCATCCCCGCAAAAATCGCAAGATGGAGCGCTTTCATTCAACAACAGGTGTGCATGTGTCAGGCGAGTGTGCCCAATTCGCAAACGTGTGATCAGAACGTCTTTTTTCCTGTTTAGAAGTGGGGGCCAAGACGTAATAATCGGTTTGATTGCATGAAGTTTGTTAGAAACCTGCGAGCTCCAATGCTCTTGCCAGCTTGAGTATATAAAGTTCCTGACGGCCCTATTGAGGTCACATGCTGGTATGGGCTCATTCACGAAAACAGATGAGGTTTTTGCAGCCTCATCAGCCAGTTCATTACCTTTGATCCCCACATGACTGGGAACCCAGCAAAACCAAATACTATATCCACGACATGCCAGACGATGCTTCAAACTGAGCACTTCAAAAATGAGGGGGTGGCTATTACTAACCGATTCTAAGGCTTCCAGGGCACTTAGTGAATCGGTATACAGGATGAAGCGTCTGGAGCTTTGTCGGGATATGTACATTAAGGCTTCACGAATGGCTACCAACTCAGCAGTGAAAATGGAAGTCGAAATGTGCAAACTACGACTTATAAGCTCTTTTCGGCACACAAAAGCGTAGCCCACATGATCAGCTGATTTTGAACCATCGGTATAAATATCTATGTACTCGGAAAAAAGGACGCGATGTGTTGAAAAAAGCTGTTGGTAAATGACGGCAGGGGTGTTCATCTTATTGAAGCCAGTGAAAGGATGTAAGTAAGAAAACCGAGGTGTCCGCCAAGGAGGAAACATGAACATTGGTGTTGATGAAACATCAAGACCATGCAGCTCTGAATCACGCAGAATACCTCGCATACGCAAGCCAAACGGAGGAACGCAAGAGGGACGATGATTATACAAAATCTCAAGATGGCTGTCGAGAAGAGAGCTATGCAATGGATGCGAAGGATGAGACAAAACGCGAAAGTAGTATTGCATCGACAACTGACGACGAATGAAATCCAAGGATGGTTCTAAGCAGGTTACATATAGACTTTCCACGGGTGAAGTACGAAATGCACCTGAACATATGCGGAGGCCGGCATGGTGCACAGTGTCTAAGCGTCGTAAAACTGAACGCCGCGCAGACCCATAAGCCGGGCAACCATAATCCAATTTAGAGCGGATGACTGCTCGGTAGATACGCAACATGGATGTGCGATCCGCACCCCAAGAAGTATTTGACAGTACCTTTAGTAAGTTTAGGGAATTCTGGCACTTCTTCCGAATATGGTTTATATGCGGAAGGAAAGTCAGTTTTCTGTCAAAAATGACGCCTAAAAACCGAGTAGAGTCCACAACATTGATTCGAGATGCTCCGAGGAAAACTTCTGGGTCTGGGTGAAGTCCACGTCGCCTGCAAAAGTGCACACAGCAAGTTTTTTCCGTGGAAAAGCTAAAACCGCTTTCTCCACACCACTTAATTATACGATTTATAGTCGTCTGCAGTTGCCGCTCGATAAAGCGCATATCTTTTCCCTCACACGTTATTTGCAAATCATCGACATAGAGCCAACCATTCACTGCAGGAGGTAAATGCTGTAAAATGGCATTAATCTTAATAGAGAAAAGGGTGACACTTAAGACACTCCCTTGAGGCACACCTTCTTCTTGTATAAAATTGTCCGACAAAGTTGACCCAATACGGACATTAAAATTACGTGTTGCTAAAAAATTTTGAATAAAAATGGGGAGATTTCCCCTTAAATTCATTTTATATAAGTCACGTAAGATGCCGTACCTCCAAGTACGATCATATGCTTTCTCGATGTCGAAAAAGACTGAAACCATATGATTCCTTTTGACAAATGCATTTCTAATTTGCGATTCAAGAGCGACGATGTTGTCAGTCGTCGATCTGCCACGACGAAATCCACTTTGGAAAGGGGAAAAATGGTTATTGCTCTCTAATACATGTACGAGACGAGCATTGCACATTTTTTCCATCACCTTACACAGACAACTGGTAAGGGCGATTGGCCGGTAGTTAATAGCATTGGTCGCGTCTTTTCCAGGCTTTGGAAAAGGGATGACAGTTGCTTTGCGCCAAGACGTAGGAAACGTACCAGATTTCCATATCCTGTTATATAGATGTAAAAGATGACTAAGGGAATCGCGAGATAGATGGGAAAGCATACAATAAGAGACTCCATCTGGCCCCGGAGCAGATTTCTTAACTTCTCGAAGGCATCGCAGAAGCTCAGTCATCGTGAAAGGGCAGTTATATGGAAGTGGGACTCGAGTGTTGAAACGTAGCCTCTGTGATTCAGCCCGCCGTTTATAATTTAGGAAAGATGAAGGGTAGGCTTCCGCACTGGAAGAGGCAGCAAACTGGCGACCGATAGCGTTTGCGATTTCCAATGCCGTCCAAAGAGTGGTTCCATTCTCTTTCAAACAGGAGATGCTTTGGTCACTGTACAGCCCCATTGCACGTTTCGCTCGAGACCATAACTGCTTAGAGGTGGTAGATGTGGATATGCTGGAGACATACTTTTCCCACGATTGGCGCTGACTACGGCGGCGCACCTTTCTAGCGTTCGCCTTGGCTTGCTTGAAGGCTATGTAGTTGGCGGTGGTAGGATACCTACGAAAAATGTTCCATCGTTTCCTTTGGTTCTTTATGGCTTTACGACAGTCGTCATTCCACCAAGGCTTACAGTGTCTTGGCGGAAAGGGAGAAGATTTAGGTATAGACGTATCAGCTGCCCGCAAGATTACATTTGTGACAGTTTCAACCGCATCATCAATGCTACCATCGACCATACTACTTGTAATTGCAGCCCGGGAAGTGAATTTGTCCCAGTCAGCTGCATCAAGGATGTAACGACGCGGGCGTAAAATAGGACCATTGTCGTCGCCTAATATATTTACAAAAAGCGGAAAATGGTCGCTATTTCTTAGGTCATTCCCTACAAAAAAGTTAGCAAAAGGTAGCAGCGATGGTGAACAGATAGCAAGATCTATGCTATGGAAGGTACGCGTCGGCTCGTGGAAGTAAGTCTCCTCCCCGTTATTGAGCAGGCAGAGACTGTTGTCGGACAGCAACTGTTCTATCTGCCGCCCCCGAGGGTTGGTGTCTTTACTTCCCCAAAGCGCGCTATGACCATTGAAGTCACCTAGGAGAATGAATGGTGAGGGCAGCTGATCTACTAAATCATCCAGAAGGTTCTGAGAGACTGGCTCGTTAGGTGGTAGATAGACAACACAGACGCAGATTAAACGTCTTATATGGATCCGTACAGCTACAGCTTGCAAGGTGGTAAACAATGGGACAACGGTGGAAGGATAGACATGGGAGGTGAAGATAGCTACACCTCCCGAAACTCTCTCACCGGCATCGTTGTCTTTTCGAACACAGTGGTAGCGACGGATCTTAGACGTGTCAGTGCACTTCAGATATGTTTCCTGAAGTGCGACAACCGCGGGGTTGTGTTCAGCCACCAGGGCCTTCACATCAGAAAAGTTACGACGAAAGCCACGACAGTTCCAAGAAACGAGAGCCATTATGGCAAAGAAAGAGGAGGAGAGACCGAACGACCTCTCCCTGTGGGTTGAGATTTCGTGCAACGGACGGAAGGAGCTACAGACTCCTCAAAAACGATATCATGGTCCGATTCCTCGGACACATACAATTTTAATGGAGTCTCCTCCGAGAGGAGCTTCCTGAAGGTCTGTGTATTTTTAACTTCGTATATTTGGTTTTTAGTTTTCCTAGAAAGGCCGACGGTCTTTCTGGGAATAATCATTTTCTTTCTTCTATTTGGATTTGGTGGGATTGGTGAGTCTGTAGTTATGTGGTATGAACACGATTGATTATTAGAGATATTTTGAGAGGTGGGGATATTAGATGATTGTCTATTTTTAGTGCCACGTGCATTACGGGAAGTGACAGACAAAGTCTTAGATGGGTAAGTCTCTGTCTGTGTAGATGCTGTACACATTACTTTATTCGCAGCAGCTACAGAAGCGTAAGAGACTCCGACTCTGGGACTGCGAGCCTCGACTTGCTTTCGAGCTTCCATATATGACAGATTATTATGGGCCCTAATAGTCTGTATTTCTTTTTCCTGAGTCCATTTCGGACATGAGCGTGAAAAAGAGGGATGATCACTTTTACAGTTGACACATTTAGCTGGAGCATTGCAGGTTTCTGATGAATGGTCAGGCTGAGCACAGCGAGCACAGACCGCTGAACCACGACACGCTGCTTTTGAGTGTCCAAAACGTTGGCACTGAAAGCAACGGAGAGGGTTTTGTACGTAGGGTCTGATTGGGCATCGGAGATATCCAGCAATAACATAGTTTGGTAGCTTTGGCGTGTCAAATGTCAGGATGAGGTGCTTCGTTGGACGGATTTCCCCATCCCGACGGATAGTAATACGACGCACAGCAGACACAAGCTGGTCCTGTAAGTGCTCCAAAATTTCTTCTTCGGGGGTATAGAGTAAGTCAGCCTCCGAAATAACGCCTCTCGAAGAATTGAGATAGACGTGTGGAGTTACGGACACAGCTATGTTTCCAAACATTGTTACCTTCATCAATTGCAAAGCTTGTGCTGATGTTGACAACTCTACTAATAAGTCACCAGAGCGAAGTTTTTTTACGCTTTGAACATTCCCTACCGAGGCAGAAAGACATTTCTGAATAAGAAAGGGCGACACCGTTGCAAATGTGCCTTCCTTGCGTTTAATTATAAAAAAACGAGCCATTTGTTGCTCCCTCGAGGGGAGAGATTTTTCATTTCCACTAGAAAGATTTGAAGAAGAATCCATAAAAAAAGGGGGGTTTGATTCGGTTCTCGGCGGCACCACCCACCACGGAGCGCAACAAGGGGATGCAGATACTTGCACCAGTGCTCGTCGAGGACTATACGCACACGAAACGACCCTGAAGCAGACCTCCACCCTTAACGAGATGCCCAGAAGCCGAAACGATAGCTTGGTTCCTAGCCGAGGACAAAGTCAGCGACCAGCCGATTGGTACATTAGGGAACCACTAAGTACCTCCCGTTTACCCGAAGCGGGGGCCAAAGCAGTGTGTTGGGCAACCAAAACTGACCCTCAACTACCAGGATTCCCTTTTCCGGGGACACGGGTCTCCACGCACGGCAAACACGTGGGCAGTTAATCGCCATTAGAAGCTAGAAGCACAGAATGGCTACAGCTTCTGATGAGGAGCCCTCACCTCCGAAGAGGTAACCGCAACGAGGGAGAAAAAAAAAGGTAAAAGTAGAAGGACGAGAGGAGAAGAAAAGGGAAAGGAGGGAAAGTTCGCTGGGGTACCTCGGGATTGCGACACCCGTGTTTACCTAAAGAAGGTAAACCCCCTGAGGGGATCATTTTTCAAGGATTAGATTCTTTTGAATCTTGTAGTTTCTTTTCCGCATTCTTTTCAATAGTTTGATTATACTTTCTCCATATACACTGAAGTGCCACTGAATTAGGGATAGCAAAGCCTATGCAAATTGTGTAGCGCTGCGCATCATGTATGCGCAAGTGAGGGCACTGTGGTAACTGCATATATAGCGCGTACTGTGGTTGTTCTGAATTAGTTGTTGGAATTGCCAGTATGGGTAAACTGCCTGATTTAGACACCTTCGATCGCGGACAAATCGTAGGTGCGCGACGCATGGGCCATTCAATTTCCGATGAGTCTCGATTCCGACTACTTAACGCCGACGGGAGGCTGAGAATATGGCGTCAGGCTCATGAAGCCATGGATCCTGCATGCCTGGATGGAACTGTACAAGGGCATGGTGGCTCAATCATGGTCTGGGGTGTTTTTTCGTGGCACAGTTTGGAATCTTTGGTGCGTGTACCAACCTCCCTCAATGCAATTCTGTACGTAGAGTTGCTGGGTGATCACCTCCATCCGTTTATGCTGTTTTGTTATCCGCACGGTAATGGAGTTTTCCAGCAAGACAACTGTATCTCTCACAAGTCCCGGTTGGTACTGGCTGGTTGGATGAGCATTCCTCTGACTTCTCTGTCATGAATTGGCCACCTAGAAGCCCAGACTTAAATCCTATTGAGCATCTTTGGGATGTTTTGGAAGGCGTGAAAGGCCATCACACAGCACAAAAGAACCTTACTGAATTATGAACGGATTTAGCCAATATTTGGCAAGCCATTCCCGTGGAGCGTTTCCAGAAACTTGTTGAATCTATGCCTCGTCGTGTGGCAGCCGTTATCAAGGCCAGAGGAGGCCCAACTCGTTACTAGGTAGGTATCCCTAATTCAGTGGCACTTCAGTGTATTTTCGTAGTAATCAATAATATTGTTAATTATTACAATAATCTCTCAAATAATAATTTTATATTTTTTATATAAATAAATTAAAGTATGTAGTTTCATTTTGAGATCTTTGGGAACAATCCCTGTAGAATTTTCCTTTCAGCTAATGTCAAGGTCAGGTACTGAGAATCTCTGAGTCTACCTGTCTTTAGAAATTTAACATGCCCATTTGAGAATAAAACACAAATAACATTTTTCTACATCACTATAATATCATCACTTGCTATATTCCACTATTTTTCTAATCGACGGGAATCGGAAACCAAATCTTAATACATAGTAATACATATTAATCTTAATCCTAATAATTATAATTTGAATTCCCCCCCTCCAACACCACCTTTCTACCTGTTTTGTCTCTTCCACCCCTTTACCAACCACCCTACCACTTCTGCATGAAAACAACCCTAGTAACTTGAGCTGTGTTCCTTTTATTGCGTTCCCTCTTCCCCCTAATAAACCAGCGGTCAACAAAAAGAAAAGGGGTTCCTCCCCCACTGTTTCCGTTCCTGTCAAAACACCCTCCTCGACTCTCCGCTCAGTTGATAGCAAAGGCCCGAACGGTAACATGCGGTTGATTCACTCGTTAATATCGTGTACTTGAAATTTGTTATTTGTGCTGTGACAACGCAAGATTTGAAAATTGAAAGCCATAGCTCGCGACTAGATGGCGGGACAGTTGTCGAAGATTGTTAACAATGGCGTTGGGAGTTTTTTCCACGCGCTGGGAGTTTTTCCGCGCGCCGACATATTTTTGTATCTCAGCTCCGCGCGCTGAGATGTGATTGTAACTGATATTTAAAATGTTGTGTTCTTTTGGTGGTTAATAAAATTTGCGTGTGATGTTAATCGTCCATGCTTAGTGCTTTTCGCCTTACACGGTAGATTTCAGTAATAGCGAGCCAACCGGCCAAGCTATTACAGTGCCGTTGAGATCCGAAATTCTCACTATGTTGGAGCCGGGATCGTCCGCGAGTTCTACGTGTTTTATATGTAGTGAGAGTTTAAATGAAGGTGAAATAGTGTTGGTGAAAGAAAAAGGAATTAAAACCCTACAAGCGTCCAGTGCTGCATTGTAAAATAGGGAAAACGAACATTTATTGAAACGTTTGACTGAGATTTATGTACATACAGCATTCCAGAAGCGTTACAACAATCCTAAGTTGATCAAAGCAGCTGTTAAACGTGGAGACACAAATGTGACAAGACCAACAAAGGCTTCCACTGAGAAGTTCAACTTCAGAGAGCAGTGTTTCCTATATGGAAAAGTTATAACGAAAGAATTCATTGAAGTTCAATAGAAAATACCGCCAGAAAAAAAGAAATACTGTGATCACTGTTGAGAAGAACTGGAACTCAAACATACTGAAAGCAGCTGAACGAAGAGGTGACGAATGGGCGAGGAAAATAAAGGAAATAATTTCAGAGGAGACTGATTTGGTAGCACACGACGCGAGATACCATCTATTTTGCCAAAGGATGCTGTATAAAACACCACCCAAAGGACTTCCAAGCGGTGGTCGTTGACAGTCTACCGTTGATGAAGCCATGGGGTCCATTTTTGCTTATCTTGAAGAGCATGCAGATGAGTGCTAGTTTTCACTTTCCCTACTTGTCGACCTGATAGAAGGAGAAAAACCTGATACTCGAACCATAAAAAAAGACTGTCGTCCCCATACTTGGTAAACATACTCATCACTGACGTAACATAAAAAAAACAGTTGTCTGCTTCAAGAATACTGGACACAAAGGCGTGGTATGAAGAAACCAGTAAATTAAGTCCTCCAGCTGAAAGGTTGTCAGTTATGAAGGCAGCTGCTGATATCATTCGGGAAGATATTCAGTCGTAAGTTTATGACACAGCTGCCTACGCACCCTCAACTGACTTCTTGAGTGACGTAAAATCTGTAATTCCTGAGTCGCTCAAACTGTTCTTGGAAACTTTGATCCTCACACATAAACGAGGCATTCTAGATGGTTTTTATACGAAGTGTGTATCTCTCGCACATTCGACAATATCATTGGTACGGCCCCGTTCATTTCTGTCTTCATTATTACAAGGTATTGGCAAGAATTTATATCATAAGTTGGGGTCAAAACATCTTGTTGAACTGCTGGCATCCCTAGGGTTTTCAGGTAGTTACAAGGAAACCACTGCGCTTGAATCATCAGCCATCATGCGCCAGACAAACTTGAGTTGGAGACTAATGCCTTCATTCAATTCAGTTTTGATAATGCCGATTTTAACGTTAACACATTGGATGGATTAGGCACTTTCCACGCGATGGTAGGAATAATGATGGTAACTCCCAATAACTCAGTACACCCGGAAGGAAAAATACAACGCCTGACACGTTGCTCTGCTAATCGATTTGTACAACAGAATCCTCCTCTGCAGTTGGACACGTTTCACAATGTGAACAACAAAGGTTTATCAGAAACTGTTATAAAAGACGTGGACAGTATTCATCCAATACCTGAAGATATTACGTCACTCCCTACAGATGCTGCAAGGCTGTATGGCAAGAGTTTGCATTTCCATAGCTTACCCGGGTGGAATTGGTTCATGGAAGAGACTACGAAAGACCTATCCTTCCAAAAAACTAAAGTGATATGCCTACCATTCATAAACTATACCCCATCTCAATATGACACCATACTCACTTCCTCGCTTACATCCTCGCTAACAACAGTGATTCTGATTTAAATAATGTGGTCGTGAGATTAGGAGGATTTCACTTACTAATGTCGTTTATGGGAACGATTGGCAATAGGATGGGGGAAGTGGGTTGAAAGAATTGTTTGCGAACATTTATGCTGAAAACAGTATCGATAAGATGATGTCTGGCCATTCATATGCCCGTGCTGTAAGGGCTCAAACTTTGGACTATCTAGCATTAGCACAGGAGGTGTTGAAAACAATTGTCTTGACAGCAGAAGAAACATTTGTGCTCGAAAATCTTCTGTCACACTGTGACAAATCTACAATTTTAAAAGCGCATGAAAGTGAAAAAATCCGGTCGACAATAACAAAAATCCACAGTGCCCTACAAAATCTTGAAGGCAATGGACCTACTGCACAACTGTGGGTTAACTATTTTCGAATGGTGGCATTGGTGAAACAGTTCATCCAAGCAGAGAGGATGGTGGACTTTCAATTTCAGTATTCTGGTTGCGAACAGTGACCTCCCCCCTCCCAAATAACCTTCCACCTCCACCCCCCACCCGCTTCAAAATGTTAAATTGAATAAATGTGAACTTCACTGACTCATATCAGACAGGTTATTGAAGATATAAAGACAATTGCATATGATGAAACATAAAAATTAGCTTAAAATTTTAAAGTTTGGAAAATTTGCCAAACTTTGAAAAGCTGTATCTCGGAAACTATTAGATCTACAGAGCCCATTCGGGTCTCAAATTGTAGTAAATTTAATCTAGTTTAAAAATGTGTATTATGATTCTTGCCCAAAAACATGCTCCTTCATGGTCAAAATGCGAAAAACCGAAAAAAGTGCGGAAATTTTGCAGTTTTGGGGATATTCAAAAGTGATCCGGGGGCTGCCGAGGTCGAAAACTTGGATTTTGCATCTCAGTCCCATCCCATACAAGAAAAAAAAAGAAACCTACTACCCTCACTTGATGCAACTTACGATGTACTAGGTTACTGGACTATTAGGTAACCAGGGAATTTTTTCTCACCAATTTTCATAATTATTTACAAAGTTCGTCAACAGATGGCGCTGCTGAATGGGAAAAAATGTAAAACAATGTTTTCATAATAACCACCGTTTGTAGCAACAACGTGGCGCAGTCTGAGGACAAAATTCGCAGACGCCCGTGCAAATATTTCAGTTTGAATATTCTGACAAGCAGCAGAGATGTATTGTTCCAGTTCATCTACAGTTTGTGAATTGCGACGATATACCTGGTCTTTCAAGTACCCCCAAAGAAAAAAATCGCAAGGTGTCAAATCTGGCGAATAGGGAGGCCAATCCATGCTACTTTGCGTATGCTTCTTCCTTTGAAAACATTGTTTTTAGTTTTTCCCAGCCAGCAGCGCCATCTGTTGACGAACTTTGTAACTAATTTCGAAAATTGGTGAGAATAAATTCCCTGGTTGCCTAAGCAGAATGAAGCAAACCGTACATTTCTACCACCTTCGGGTTTTCTTTAATTGATTTTTCAAATCGTCGGTCATTTTTGGGACACCCGGTATATATATATATATATATATATATATATATATATATATATATATATATATAACATGAGATTACACACACAAAGGAAAATTATTGCTGCATTATTGCAGAGAGAGACATATGCTTAGAGAGCTATGAATTTCTTGCATAAAGGTTGGTTGGTTGGGGTTTAATGGCGCAAGGTCTGCGCCAAACACATGGTAAAACCCAAATAACTGTATATAAGTCCGCATATTTTAAACCATAATCCCGTGTAAACATGATAAACAGGTGATTTATAAACAGAAATGATATATACAGATGATACAAACAATGATATATAAAGTCTAAGGATATATAAAGATGTCTAAAATGATGATATAAAGCACTGATAAAATGATTCAATGGTATGAACGATGATGCTTAAAAAGAGTTAGAGTTTTCTTTTGGAGTCGTCGAGGTTTTCTGGCACAGAGTGAGGATAGGACGAAGCTCGCAAAACACTCGTCAAGAGTACAATGAATGCGCAGAAAATAAGACGTGCTAAGAGAAAAAGGGTGATAATAAAAAAAGGATGGTAAAAAGAGTGAAATGTACACGGTGATAAAATCAATCAAAATAGTAGATGTTACGGACAGCCATATACAGCTTGTTATAAGATAGTCAAATAAACAGGTAATAAAAACTGTTATATACAAGCATTCGAAATGGTTAGAGAAAATGAAAAAAAATACAGTAAAAAAATTTTACAGTGTAAAAAAAGTGAGCAAATAAATGACAAGTGATAAAAGTACAGTAAAGCAGATAAAAAAAGGAGGAGTTAAGACTCCTCGAAAAAAACATCATTGTCCGAGTCATCGGACACATACAGTTTTAAATCCGCATTGTCCGCGACCCTGGGGACATATTGATTGCCTTTTAAAATATATCTAGGGTCTTTCGCCTTCCTAGAAAGGCCAATGCACTTTCTAGGAATGACTACTTTCTTCCTATTTGGGTTAGGAGGCATTGGGGAATCTGCACTTATGTGATAGGAGCACGACTGTTTGGGTTCAACAACATTTTGATGAGCAGAAGGTTGGGCAATTTTAAAATTGTTTTTAGATGAGGTTGCCTGTTGTGGTGCCTCTTTTTTCTGTTGTGTCGTCAGTTGTGCCTTTCTAGATTCAATATTTTGATGAGGGGACGGTGGCGGAGATTGTTTCAGTTTTTTGCCATGTGCAGATGGAGAAGAAATAGCAGAGGGGTTGGTTGGTTGGTTGGTTGGTTGGTTGGGGTTTTATGGTGCAAGGTCCAGAGATGACATGCTGCGCCAAACACATGGTAAAACAGAAAAATATTATTTAAGTCAGCATTTTAAGACCATAACCCGGTGTAAACATGATAAAAATATTACTTATAAAAGAAATGATGTATAAAGACGGCACAAACGATATGTAAAAGGCAGTCATATATAAAGTTGACAAAAATCACAACATTAAAAAAAATGATGAAATGTTTCAATGGATTGAACGGTAATAATGATATCTGTAATTGTTAAAATTATGACATATCATGAGGTCATAAGCGCAAAGACATAAGAGCATTGAAACGCTGGAAAGAAAATGATAAATCATAGAGAGAGATAAAAATTAAAGACAACAGTGCGATAGAAACAGTGAATAGAATTACAAGCAGACATAACGAACAACAGCAGTAAAAAAGGTATTAAGAACAAAGAAAGGAAAAACAGCGATGCGTAGACGCTGATAAAACCACCAGTCTCATATAGTTGGTGACAAAAGCGGTGATATATAGCAAGTAATAAAATAATCGTACAATACAGGTATTAAAACTAGTCATATAAAAATAAACACAAGAGCGATAAAGCAGTGATATAAAATCCATAAAGACTATGATAAAAAGGTTTAAAGAAACACATGAGGGTCAAAAATGTTGTAATGGATTAAATGAAAGAAAAAGAGCCACTCTATTTAAACAACCAGAAAAAATGCAGGATGGTGTTTTTCAAAACAAACAAAGTGCGCAAATAATACATAATAAAAAAATAAATAAATACAAGTAATAAACAAATAAATAAATAAAACGTTAAAAAACAAAGTGCAGTTTAAAATAAAACAGATAAAAGTCATTTTGGTTGACAAAGAAATTTGAAGCTAAAAAGACGGTTGGTTGGTTGGTTGGTTGGATGGGGTTTAATGGCGCAAGGTCCAGAGAGGACATGCTGCGCCAAACATATGGTAAAACCTGAAAAACGATAGTTAAAAATAGAAACAAACTGGATGGGGTTTCCCCCATCCAGTATACAGCCAGGTATAAGAAAAGAATAGATAAAAAACAATGATTCTAGATCATGAACGAGGAAGACAAAAAGCAGTACTGGTAAAGAAAAAACAACTAGATGGGGGGTCCCCATCTAGATTGCAGTCAAATAATCCAAAAAAAAAGAAAACAAGGATAAAGCTATTAAATCAACGGGAAAAATCCGGTACTTTTCAAAAAACTGAAAATAGCAGGGTGAGGTGTTTCATCTAAAAGATCTTTTAAGGTGAGTGAAGCAGAACCAAAATATTTAGAGTAAAAATTGGTTAGTCCTGTACAATCAGTTAAAATATGCAAGATCGTAAGGTCACAGTTGCAATGAAAGCAAATTGGGGTATCTTCCCCCTCCAACAAATGTCTGTGAGTGACTCTAGTATGTCCTATTCTTAGACGGGTGATCATGACGTCAAGTTTTCTTGGATATAGTGGAGGCCAGATAGAGATGATGGGTTTGATGTGATGAAGTTTATTATCTACTTGGAGATAATACTTCATACCGAACGCCAGTTATTGAAAATAAAATTTTTCATGGTGTGTTTGACGTCAGAGAAAGGGATAGGGTGATCTAAAACTGTTCTGGAATCTTTTGCTGCTGTGTCCGCAAGTTCATTGCCTGGGAGTCCAACATGAGCTGGGATCCAACAAAGCAGAATACTGAAACCACGACATTTTAACCGATGATGGAGAGTTATGACAGATGAGACTAAAGGATGACTATTGTTGCCAGACTTTAAGCTCTCGAGTACGCTCAAAGAGACAGAGTATATGATAAAATTTTTATTTTGATGATTGGCGATAAAATCAAGTGCTTGTTTGATGGCTAAAATTTCCGAAGTAAAAACAGTGCATGATGAATGAAGTTTAAAACTATGAATATCAGAATTAAAAACAAAGGCACAACCGACGTGATGTGTTGTATTCGATCCGTCCGTATAAATATATTTATACTTAGAGAAACTGCGACGATGAGAGTAAAAAAGTTGTTTAATTATGGATGAATCGGTGTCGGTTTTGTTAAAATTACGAAAGGGATTAATATATGATATAGATTTTTTCTTCCAAGGAGGAAAGTCAAATAAAGGATGTACACAGACATTTATATCTTCCAGAGGGGTATTTTGGATGAAGGTTGGTTGGTTGGTTGGTTAGGGTTTAATGGCGCAAGGTCCAGAAAGGACATGCTGCGCCAAACACAAGGTAAAGTCAGAGATATAAATATATATAAATCAGCTTATACATGTTGTAAAACCATGAAGACATTGTAAAGAAGTATGATAAAACTAGCCGTGTCATAAATGAAAAAAACAGTCAGATATGATAAAATAACAGAGGTATAAAAGTTTAAAACACAGATATAGTAAAAGGCTGTGATTAAAACGCACTAGTGTTAATGTCAAAACATCTAGATGGGGTTTCCCCATCTAGATTGCAGTCAAGTATTACAAAAAGATATAAAGGAATGAAAAAAGTTATTAAATCAATGGGTAAAATCCTGTACATTTCAAGAATCGAAAAATAGCAGGGTGAGGTGTTTCGCCTAAAAGAACTTTTAAAGTGAGAGAAGTTGAACCAAAGTATTTAGAGTAAAAATTGGTTAGTCCTGTACAGTCGGTTAAAATATGCAAAATCGTAAGGTCACAGTTGCAGTGAAAGCAAATTGGGGTATCTTCCCCCTCCAACAAATGTCTGTGGGTGACTCTAGTATGTCCTATTCTTAGACGGGTGATCATGACGTCAAGTTTCCTTGGATATAGTGGAGGCCAGATAGAGATGACAGGTTTTATGTGATGGAGTTTATTATCTACTTGGAGATTCCTTACCGAACGCCAGTTATTGAAGATAAAATTTTTAATGGTGTGTTTGACGTCAGAGAAAGGGATAGGGTGATCTAAAACTGTTGTGGAATCTTTTGCTGCTGTGTCAGCAAGTTCATTGCCAGGGATTCCAACATGAGCTGGGACCCAGCATAGCAGAATACTGTAACCACGACATTTTAACCGATGATGGAGAGTTATGACAGATGAGACCAAAGGATGATTATTGTTGCCAGACTTTAAGCTCTCGAGTACGCTCAAAGAGTCCGAGTATATGATAAAATTTTTATTCTGATGATTGGCGATAAAATCAAGTGCTTGTTTTATGGCTAAAATTTCCGCAGTAAAAACGGTGCATGATGAATGAAGTTTGAAACTATGAATATCCGAATTAAAAACAAAGGCACAACCGACGTGATGTGTTGTCTTCGATCCGTCCGTATAAATATCTGTATACTTAGAGAAACTGTGACGATGAGAGTAAAAAAGTTGTTTAAATATGGATGAATCGGTGTCAGTTTTGTTAAAATTATGAAAGGGATTAATGTATGATATAGATTTTTTCTTCCAAGGAGGAAAGTCAAATAATGGACGTACACAGACATTTATATCTTCCAGAGGAGTATTTTGGGTGAAGGAGCGCATACGAAAGCCAAAACACGGTATGCAGGAAGGCCGGTTTTGATACAGGCGATCATACTGCTTATCAAGTAGCATGTCATGTAAAGGATGATTAGGATGAGATAAGACACGAAAAAAAATAGTTCAATGAAAGTGTATGGCGAGTATGATACAAAGATGGTTCGTGACAGTCGACATAGAGACTCTGAATGGGTGAAGTTCGGAAAGCACCAGAGCAAATACGAAGTGCACTGTGGTGCACAGTGTCAAGTTTTCTAAGAACAGAGTCACGAGCCGAACCATATGATGGGCAGGCGTAGTCTAGTTTTGCACGGATTACCGATCTGTATATACGTAACATAGATGTCCTGTCAGCACCCCACGATGTATTCGATAAAACTTTAAGAAGATTAAGAGATTTCTCGCACTTTCTTCGCAGCTGTAAAACATGTGGAAGATATGTCATCTTCCGGTCAAAGACAATGCCCAAGAAACGAACCGTGTCCACAATATTTATTTTATGGTTTTCAATAAAAATTTCGGGATCCGGATGGATCCCACGTTTACGGCAAAAGTGCACACATGAAGTTTTGTCAGAAGAAAAACTAAAACCATTTTTATCACTCCAAGTCACTATACGTCTGACTGCAGTTTGCAGTTGACGTTCGATGAATGCCATGTCTTTACCTTGACAGCAAATCTGCAAGTCGTCAACATACAAGTTCCCCCGCACAGAAGGTGGTAATTGTTTTAAAATATTATTAATTTTTATAGAGAAGAGAGTGACACTGAGGACACTCCCTTGAGGAACCCCTTCTTCTTGAATAAAAAAGTTGGATACGGCAGTGCCAACACGGACTTGGTAGTGTCGGGTAGTTAAAAAATTCTTTATAAAAATTGGGAGATTTCCCCCGAACTCCAGTTCAAAAAGGTCTCGTAGGATGCCATAGCGCCAGGTACGGTCATACGCTTTCTCTATGTCGAAGAAGATTGACACTAAATGATTTCTTAGGAGAAAAGCTCTCCTAACGTCAGATTCCAGAGCAATAATGCTGTCCGTCGTCGATCTACCCCTTCTGAAACCACACTGATTCGGAGAAATGAGGTTTCTGGTTTCTAAAACATAGACTAGTCGGGCGTTTATCATTTTTTCTAAAATTTTGCAAAGGCAGCTGGTTAGGGCAATCGGCCTGTAATTATTGGGGTCAGAGGCGTCTTTTCCAGGCTTTGGAAAAGGGATAATAGTGGCTCTATGCCAAGCTAGAGGGAAAACATGTTCTTCCCAAATCCTATTATATATGAATAACAAGTTACGGAGTGAGCGGCGTGAAAGATGCTTTAGCATGCTGTAGGTTATTCCATCTGGTCCTGGAGAAGTGTTATGTGTGCTATGAAGGCTCTGAACGAGTTCAGATTTTGAAAATGGGCTATTGTAAGTTAGAGAGGTACGTGTATTGAAGTTGAGATTTCGGCGTTCAGATTGTTGTTTGTATCTTAGAAAGGAGTCTTTATATGAAATGGCTGAAGAATTGGAAGCAAGGGCTGTGCCTATTGCGTTTGCGATTTCTGTAGGGTCTGATATTGTTTGGCTATCTTTAACAATGCAGGAAATTGGATGGTTGCTGTACAAACCCATTGCCCTTTTTGCTTTAGTCCACAACTGCTTAGACGGAGTGTTGTAGGATATGCTGGATATGTATTTCGCCCACGACTCTCTCTGGCTCTGTCGACGTACTTTTCTAGCATATGCCTTAGCCTGTTTAAAATTTAGTAAATTTTGGGTCGTCGGGTATCTACGGAAAATATTCCAGGCTTTCTGTTGTCGTTTCCTGGCATCACGGCATTCGTCTGTCCACCAAGATCTTCTGATTTTGCGTTTAACTGAGGAGGTTTTTGGTATGGAGGTATCAGCTGCTTGAATTATTACATTAGTTATGCTATTTATGGCATCATTAATGTCACCCACCACCATTTGCCTGGGGATGTTTGCAAGAAACGTGAAGGTCGCCCAGTCAGCTCGATCGTAAATGTAACGGGGTTGAGTAGCTGTAGTATGAGAGTCATTGGTTACTAGGGAGAGAAATATTGGAAAGTGGTCACTGTTGTATAGATCATTTGATACCCAGAAGTTATAAAATGGCAGAAGAGAAGGGGAACATATGGCTAGGTCTATTGCATGAAATGATTTTGTCGGTAGATGAAAGTATGTGTTATCACCGTTATTGAGAATGCAGAGTGAGAGATCGGATAGAATGGTTTCTATTTGTTGTCCTCTATTGTTTGTGTTTTGACTTCCCCAAAGGGGGCTATGGGCATTGAAGTCTCCGACTATTATGAATGGGGTAGGAAGTTGGTTAATAAGATTTACCAAGGCATTTCGATCTATTGATTCGTTTGGTGGTAGATAAACATTGCAAACGGTAGTGAGCTGACGTATGTGGATTCGGGCTGCGACGGCCTGCATATTTGTAGTTTCTGGTATGATCGTAGACGGGTAGTCATTGGATATTACGAGGGCAACGCCTCCAGATACCCTTCCACCAACATCGTGATCTTTTCGGATAGCATTGTAACCTCGTAATTTAAAATTATCAGAGTCTTTAAAATAGGTCTCCTGTAGCGCAAAGACGGCCGGAGTGTGGACAGAAATCAGAGTTTTAATTTCGTTGAGCTTATTACGAGCGCCGTGACAATTCCACGAAATGATACTTGCCATGATGAGATTTTTTTTTTTTAAAGGACGAAAGTCCACCTAGTTACGGCGCCATCATGACGACGAGGGGGAAGGAACACGAGCAGGAAGACTGGATGGATGGATGGGGTTTAATGGCGCAAGGTCCAGAGAGGACATGCTGCGCCAAACATATGGTAAAAACTGAAAAACGATAGTAAAAAAAAAAGAAACAAACTGGATGGGGTTTCCCCATCCAGTATACAGCCAGGTATAAGAAAACAATATAAAAAACAATGATTCTAGATCATGAACGAGATAACATGCAGCACTGATAATGACAAAACATCTAGATGGGGAACCCCATCTAGATTGCAAAGAAGACTCGGAAAAAGGTTAAAATAATAATATAAGCGGAAAACAAAGGCAAGAACAGAAACCAGCAACACAACAGAGTAGAAAAGTTAAAAGGATAAAATTTAAAAAAAAAATAAACAGGAGCGAAAGCAACAAAGCACAACAGGAACAAAAACCAAATTAAATATGGGGATAGAACCCAATACATTTTAAATAATTAAAAATGTTCTGATGGGGAGGAGAGCTCAGCAAATCCTTCATATTTATTATATTAAACTGAAAAAATTGGCGACGTGGGTGATTAAAATCTGGGCAATCAATGAGAATGTGTTTTACAGTCAAGGTCTTGCAGTTCTGACATAAAGGTGCTGGCTCTGCAAGTAGCAGGTGACGGTGAGTAAAACGAGTATGACCAATGCGGAGTCTAGTTATTATAACATCATGCCTTCTTGAAGTAAGTGGGGGCCAGTATTCAATGTTGTGCTTGATCGAATTTAATTTATTTGAATTAAGGATATCCCAGGAACTCTGCCACTTAAGATGAATGAGAAAATTTAAATATTTCTTTGCATCACAGTAAGGGATGGGAAAATCAAGGATGTTGCTGGCAGACTTAGCTGCTTTGTCAGCGAGTTCGTTTCCACTAATCCCCACGTGAGACGGGATCCAACAAAATAAAATTGAGAAGCCATCAGAAGAGAGATTGTCCAATAACAAAAGAATTCTAAAAATCAGAGGGTGACTATGTTGATGAGGGTAAGACAAAGACTGTAGAGCACTCAAGGAGTCTGTATAAAAGATGTATTTTCTCCTAGGTTTTTCATATATATGTTCGAGAGCTTTAAATATAGCTATTAGCTCAGCGGAGTATATAGAGAAAGCATTGTGTAGTTTGTAGCTATAAGAAATGTCCTCAGCGACAAAAGCGCAGCCTACGTAGTTGATTGACTTGGATCCATCAGTAAAAATTGGACTATAGCTGCAAAAGCATTGTCTGTGATGCATAAAAATTTGTTGATAAATGATATCTGCAGTGGAGTCTTTGTCATAAGAATTAAAAGGATTTAAATATTGAAATCCTGGGGTATTCCAAGGCGAAAAATTATAGTCAGCTACCATTATGTCTATATTGCTAAAATCCAGATTTGTTAAAATTTGTTGGGTCCGTGAATGAAAAGGTTGAATGGAAGAAGACCGACACTGGTATAAGCGAGTGAGGTAAGGGCTGACAGTATAATTATGCATAGGATGGTTGGTATGAGATAAAATTCTAAAATAATAGTGTAGAGACAAGGTCTCGCGTCTTAGGTTTAATGGAGCCTCACAGCAGTCAACATAGCAGGAAGACTGGAGGTGTCCATAGACACCCCCCCATCGGAATCAGAAAGATCCGAATTAGAGGCGCAAATTTGGAGGGAATCTTCCTCCATCCGCGCCACATTGCGAGGGTCTTTCACCTTACGGGAAGGACTGAATCGCTTCACAACATTACTTTTTTTTAATTTTTTATTTATAAGGGAACTTGATGTAGTCGGAACGTTAAGTCGAGGGATTTTAGTTTGTTTTGATGCAGAATTGTTAACGGATGGTACTGTATTTTTGTTTTCGTGAGGTTTATTGGTACTATTGTTTTTAGTTGTTTGTGTAGAGGCATCACACATAAGTTTTTTAGGAGCGGCAGCGGAAGCATATGAAACGCCTATTCTAGGTGTTCTAGCTTCCACCAATTTGCGGGCTTCCAGATATGGTATGTTTTTATGGGCTCTGATTGTCTGTATTTCCTTTTCGGCAATAAATTTAGGGCAAGAACGGGAGTAGGAGGGGTGGTCACCCTTACAATTAATACACTTTGCTGGCAAGTTGCAGGTCTCAGAAGAATGGTTTGGCTGGGAACAACGGGCACAAATGGGTGAACCTCGGCACGATGCTTTCGAGTGTCCAAAGCGTTGGCACTGAAAGCAACGAAGAGGGTTTTGCACGTACGGTCTTACGGAACACCGAAGGTAACCTGCTATGATAAAAGATGGTAGTTTAGGTGTTTGGAATGTCAATATGAGATGCTTCGTACGAATGATATTACCATCCCGATGGATGGTAATTCGACGGACAGCTGTTACAAGTTGATCCTGCAAGTGTTCTAAGATTTCCTCCTCGGTGGTATGGAGGAGATCAGCCTCCGATATTACCCCTCTTGATGTGTTGAGATAACCGTGTGGAGCGATGGACACAGCCATGTTACCGAGTGTTTTGATTTTTGAGAATTGCGCAGCCTGGGTTGCATTCAGTACCTCCACTAATAAATCGCCTGAGCGCAGTTTCTTTACAGAGTTTACATGTCCCATCGATGCGTAAAGACATTTATGAATTAAGAAGGGCGACACCGTACCGAAATTACCTTCAGTACGTTTTACAATGAAAAATCTAGACATTTGCTCCCTCGAGGGGAGAGGTTGCTCTCTAGAAGGGAGAGAAGGAGTTTGAGAAACTGAGCGATCCGCCCAGGAAGCTGTAACTAAATTCTCTTTAGTTGCAGCCATAATTACCTTATTAGAACCACATATTGCTTCCAGTTCGATCGGGGCCCCCGCCAGACCCCGTCGTTCCACACTTTTCTATCGTGACCAGTGTAACCGCCGGATTCTTCGCAACTAAATGACAGACGCCGGGATGTAACGTGCACCTGGTGCACGGTCCCCGACAGAATCGAGGAGGATTTCTCGCTACCTCGCGACGTCTGCCATAAAGATACACGCAACCAAGGGCCTCTACCTCTGGGACATTTTAAGGAAAACGTACCACAACCATTACCCACATAGCACTCCACTTCTCTCCGCCAACACAACCCCAACAGGGTCGGTTCCCGAGCCCAAACGGTGTCCCTCACGGGAGAGGCCGAAGAGTGGTACTGGACCCAGTAGCGTCAAGGCTGGGTGGGTGGAGATCAGTTTTGATACCATGAAGGCTCCGAAGGGGACAGATAGCACAAAAACTTTTTTTGGAAATTTTAACATTTTTCATATTTTTTTGATTTTTGATTTTTTTTTTTTTTAAACGAAGAAATGACAAACAAAAAACACATAGGGGTTAAGAAAGAAAACAGCAACAAAAAAAATTAGTGGAAGCTCCAGTTGGAAAGGAAGAAAAGTCCGGAAAGGAGAAAACAAAAGAAACAGGACAGGAGAAGGGAAAGAGAGATGGATCGCTATGGGACACTGGGGACGCTACACCCACATTCACCAAAGACAGTGAACCCCACGGAGAGAGAAAAAGACACTAGGGTACCTCGGGGTTGTGAAGCCCGTGTTTACCTAAAGAAGGTAAACCCCCTGAGGGGTTTGGATGAAGGAGCGCATACGAAAGCCAAAACACGGTATGCAGGATGGCCGGTTTTGATACAGGCAATCATACTGCTTATCAAGTAGCATGTCATGTAAAGGATGATTAGGATGAGATAAGACACGAAAAAAATAGTTCAATGAAAGTGTATGGCGAGTATGATACAAAGACGGTTCGTAACAGTCGACATAGAGACTCTGAATGGGTGAAGTTCGGAAAGCACCAGAGCATATACGAAGTGCACTGTGGTGCACAGTGTCCAGTTTTCTAAGAACGGAGTCACGAGCCGAACCATATGATGGGCATGCGTAGTCTAGTTTTGCACGGATTACCGATCTGTATATACGTAACATAGATGTCCTGTCAGCACCCCACGATGTATTCGATAAAACTTTAAGAAGATTAAGAGATTTCTCGCACTTTCTTCGTAGCTGTAAAACATGTGGAAGATATGTCATCTTCCGGTCAAAGACAATGCCCAAGAAACGAACTGTGTCCACAACATTTATTTTATGGTTTTCAATAAAAATTTCGGGATCCGGATGGATCCCACGTTTACGGCAAAAGTGCACACATGAAGTTTTATCAGAAGAAAAGCTAAAACCATTTTTATCACTCCAAGTCATTACACGTCTGACTGCAGTTTGCAGTTGACGTTCGATGAATGCCATGTCTTTACCTTGACAGCAGATCTGCAAGTCGTCATCATACAAGTTCCCCCGCACAGAAGGTGGTAATTGTTTTAAAATATTATTAATTTTTATTGAGAAGAGAGTGACACTGAGGACACTCCCTTGAGGAACCCCCTCCTCTTGAATAAAAAAGTTGGATACGGCAGTGCCAACACGGTTGGTTGGTTGGTTGGTTGGTTGGGGTTTTATGGCGCAAGATCCAAAATAGGACATAAAGCGCCAAACACAAGACTAGAGCAAAAACAGATTACATAACAGTCGCCACGCTCGAACCAACGGTGAAAAAACAGATTTCTAACCAACACTAATAAATATAAAAACGAGTAACCGTAAAAAACTGAATAAAAGGGATGATAAAAATTATGTATAAACATGTTAGAATGATATATACAAGGTAATATAGAAAGATGATATGTAAAAGTCATAAAAAACGGTGATATATAAGGTGGTAAAAACGATGATACATAAAATTGATAAAAAGATTATAAAAAAAGAGATTTGTAAAACGCAATAAAAGTTTAACGATAAAATCAATTGCTAAAGCACAGACTGCGTATAAAACCAGTAAAAAATAAGAAGGCAAACAGAGCAGGATGGGGGGGCTCCCCCAGCAGTTCAATTAAGATAGGTGAACTGGAGCCAAAAAACCTATTATACTGGGCTTGAAGCGAGGGGCAAGACGTCAAAATATGTCCAATTGAAAGTGGAGCCTTACAATATTGACAGAGAGGGGCATCCTCACCCATCAACAAATGTCGATGCGTCAAAAGGGAATGCCCGATTCTCAACCGTGTGAGTATGACGTCTGCACGACGCAGTTGAGCTGATGGCCAAGCACCAATACATGGTTTAACCTGTCGCAGCTTATTAGTAACCTGCAGATCCCAATCTACTTGCCATTCGTTCCTAATTAACTTTTTCACAGCGGACTTCACATCACTGATAGGCACATGCTGATTCAGCCGATGCACAGCACCTTTAGCCGCAGCATCTGCCTGCTCGTTACCCGATATGCCGACATGACCAGGCACCCAGCAGAAAAGGACACTGAAGCCACGACGACAGAGGCGACGATGCAGATCCAACACCGGAGATACAAGGGAATGGGAGTGTAACACTCCACCATTCTCCAAAGTCTCTAAAACGCTGATGGAATCTGTATACACTATAAAACGCCTATCTCTCTGCCGGAAGATATACTTCAGAGCTTCATGTACAGCCACAAACTCTGCTGAAAAGACAGAAAAACAGTCGGGAAGTGAATAGCTCCTAACGTCTCTGCCACAGACGTAGGCACATCCAACATGATCTTCTGTTTTCGAGCCGTCGGTATAAACATCAACATAGTTAGGGTAACTAGCGAGGTGCGACGCAAAAAGCTGGCGAAAAATGACAGGATCCGTACTCGATTTTGCAAAACCCTGGAAGGGGCGCAAGTACGAAATCTTGTGGTTTCGCCAAGGTGGAAAATGCAAAGTCGGTTGCAGCATGACATCCACATCACAGAGCGGAGACGAAATAAGTAACGTCCTCATGCGAAGTCCAAAAGGTGGAATGCAAGATGGCCGATTTTCAAAAAGTCGGTCAAACTGACTGTCAAGTAGAGCAGAATGGAGTGGGTGATTGGGTTGCGAGAGGATACGGAAGTACAACTGAAGCGACAATTGCTTGCGAATAGATGGTAAAGAAGGCTCGCCGCAGATGGCATTTAAACTCTTTACGGGAGATGTTCTGAAAGCACCAGAACAGATTCGAAGGGCGGAATGATGAATCGTGTCCAGTTTCCGTAGCACGGAAAAGCGTGCGGAACCGTACACGGCGCATCCATAATCCATTTTCGATCGAATGACCGCGCGATAAACCCGGAGCATAGTAGATCGCTCAGCTCCCCATGACGTGTTGGATAGAACTTTCAGCAAGTTTAGAGCCTGCTCTGACTTCCGCCGCAGATACATTACGTGCGGAAGGAAAGTTAACTTACTATCGAACAACACGCCCAAGAAACGAACCACGTTCTCTACGGCTATCAGGGTCTCACCTAGGAATATTTGCGGGTCAGGATGCAAACCTCTGCGCTTACAAAAATGCACGCAAGAGGTTTTTTCGGCCGAAAACGTAAAACCGTTCTCCGAACACCATGTCATCATGCGAGATATTGAAGCTTGCAATTGTCGTTCGATGTAACGCATATCCTTACCTTGACACGAGATCTGCAAGTCGTCGACATACAGATTGCCACGAACAGATGGTGGCAAACACTGTAAAATGCCATTAATTTTCAGGGAAAACAGTGTAACACTCAATACACTGCCCTGAGGAACTCCCTCTTCTTGAATGTAAACATCGGAAAGCGTCGTACCAATGCGAACTTGAAATTCTCGTAGTGACAAGAAGTTCGCAATGAAAATCGGCAAGTGACCACGAAAGGTGTTGTTATAAAGGTCACGAAGGATACCATATCGCCACGTCCGGTCATAAGCCTTTTCAATGTCGAAGAAAACAGACACTAAGTGGTTTCTTCTGACAAAGGCATTGCGAGCTTCGGATTCTAAGGCTATGATATTATCCATCGTGGACCGGCCACGCCGAAATCCGCTTTGTAGAGGTGACAGACAAAGCTGGGATTCTAACTGATACACTAACCGATTGTTAACCATTCGTTCCAGCAGCTTGCATAAACAGCTGGTGAGTGCAATTGGACGGTAGTTGTTAGGGCTAGAAGCATCCTTTCCCGGTTTGGGAATAGGAATCACTGTTGCCCTACGCCAAGAGGATGGAAAAGCATGTTCTTCCCAGATTCTATTAAATAGATACAGCAAATTACGGAGCGAGCTGCGAGAGAGATGCTGTAAAATAGCATAACTAATGCCATCGGGACCCGGGGAAGTCATCCGAGTCTGCCGAAGGCAATTCTCCAACTCGTTCTCCGTAAAGGGGCAGTTGTAGGCCAGATCGGACTGAGTATCGAAACGCAAAGGTCTTGACTCGGCACGCAGTTTGTGTCGCATGAAAGTGGTCGGATACGACGACGCACTCGACACTGAACTGAAGGCGCTGCCAATGGCGTTACTTATTTCCTCTAAGGTAGAAAGTGTAACGCCATTTTGAAGAATGCACGGTATTGGCTGGTCTGGATATAATCCTATGCATTTCTTTACTTTCGTCCAAAGCTGTTTACTGGGGGTGGATGGTGTCAATTCCGAAACGTACTTTTTCCACGACTCTCTCTGGCAACGTCGACGCACTCTACGAGCGTTAGCTCTTGCTTTCTTGAAAGCAACGAAATTTGGAGTGGTGGGATATCGGCGAAATATCCCCCACATTTTACGTTGTACTTTCAATGCTGCAGAACACTCAAGGTTCCACCACGGTTTCCAGTTTCTTCGACCACTAGGTGAGCTCTTGGGAATGGCTGCATCGGCAGCTTCTATTATGACGTTGGAGACAAGACGAACCGCATCATCAATATCACCGTCGACCATAGCCTGGGTAATGGTTGCAATGTCTGTAAATCGCGACCAGTTCGCAGACTCATATTTGAATCGCGCAGGGCGACAGACTACGGATCCAGTGCCGGACAGTGACACAAACAGAGGAAAATGGTCACTTCCGCGAAGATCTGTCCCGACCCAAAAGTTGCAAGATGGAAAGATTGACGGTGAACAGATGGCAAGATCAATGATGTGAAAGGTCCGAGATGGCTCGTGAAAGTGAGTAGGATCACCATTATTGAGGAGGCAAAGATTGTGGTCAGTTATTAACTGCTCCACTTGCCTTCCTCGAGCGGTGTTACAGCTACTCCCCCACAAAACATTATGAGCATTAAAGTCTCCAAGTATAACAAAAGGTTCCGGAAGCTGAGTCACCAAGTTGTCGAGAGTTCTTTGATCAACAACGTCGTTAGGTGGCAGATATATTACACACACGGAAATTAATATCCGCATCTGCACACGCACTGCAACCGCTTGAAGTGGAGTATTTAACGATAGGACAGAGTAGGGATAGCTGTGAGAGGTCAGGAGAGCAACACCTCCAGACGCTCGCACACCCGAAACATTGTCCTTCCGAATAATACTATAACGACGTAATTTGGCCGTGTCCGCTGACTTCAGGAAAGTTTCCTGAAGTGCGACACAGGCCGGATGGTAATCTGTGATCAAAGACTTCAGATCTGAAAGTTTATTACGGAAACCGCGACAGTTCCAGGAAATTAAAGTCGCCATCAGGAGGAAGAGGGAGAAGGAGCACGAGCGGGAGGAGTTGAGGTGTCCATAGACACCCCAGCATCAGGATCAGAAAGATCCGAATTGGACGCGCAAATTTGGAGGGAATCCTCCTCCATACGCGCCACATTGCGAGGGTCTTTCACCTTACGTGAATGACTCACTCGCTTTGCAACTTCAGCACTTTTTAATTTTTTATGTATAGCTGGTTTAGGTGTAGAAGGTTTTGAGTTGGAAGAACGGGATGTTTTATTAGGTTGTGAGTTAGATTTTGAAGGTGGGGTTGTTTGAGTTTTACTATTGTTTGGTCTATTGGTTGTAATAATAGGCTCCGTTTGGGTTGATGAGTTACACATAACTCTCTTGGAAGCGGCAACAGAGGCGTATGAAACACCAACTCTAGGGCTTCTAGCCTCGACCTGTTTGCGCGCTTCTAAATATGAAATATTGTTCTTAGCTCTAACAGTCTGGATTTCTTTCTCAGCTATCCATTTTGGACAGGAGCGTGAGTAAGATGTGTGCTCTCCTTGGCAGTTGACGCATTTAGCTGGCTTTGTGCAGGTATCAGATGTATGGTCAGGCTGGGCACATTGGGCACAGACTACGGAACCACGACACGATGCTTTCGAGTGTCCGAAACGTTGACACTGAAAGCAACGGAGAGGGTTCTGAACGTAGGGCCTGATGGGACACCGAAGGTACCCAGCAATAAGGAATGATGGTAATTTCGGTGTGTCGAAAGTCAAGATGAGATGCTTCGTTGGAAGCACTTTCCCATCTCGACGGATATTAATACGACGAACACCAGATACATGTTGGTCGTGTAGATGCTCCAGGATTTCCTCTTCGGGGGTATGGAGGAGATCGGCCTCCGATATTACTCCTCTCGAAGAGTTCAAATATCCATGAGGAGCCACGGACACAGCAATATTTCCAAACATACTTATTTTAGACAACTGCGCAGCTTGTACTGCAGTCAATACTTCAACAAGGAGGTTACCAGAACGGAGTTTCTTTATTGAATTAACATCGCCTATTACAGAAGTTATACATTTTTGTATCAAGAAAGGTGATACAGTTGTGAAGTTGCCTTCGGTACGCTTAATAATGAAAAAGCGAGATGTTAGACTTTTATTCGATGAGACAGATGATGTGACAGATGATGCTTGCTTAGCTTTGCTTGAAATATCCATAAAAATGGGCCGTATGTTCGGTCCCCGGCGGCACCACCCACCATGGAGCCCAACAAGGGGACGCCGGTTACTGCGCCAGTGCTAACCGGGAACTATACGCGCGCGGCCAATGACCGGTTGCTTAGCCCTGAGCCAGTGAACATTGTCTAACCGACCAGCCGATTGGTACACACGGGACCAATGTGCACCTCCCGTTTACCTGAAGCAAGGGCCAAAGTAGTGTGTTGGAGCGTTATCTTACTGAAGCCCACATTATGGCGAAGAATAAAACCCCTCAACTACCAGGATCCCCATTTCCTGGGACACGGGTCTCCACGCACGGCAAACACGTGGGCAGTTAATCGCCATTAGAAGCTAGAAGCACAGAATGACTACAGCTTCTGATGAGGAGCCCTCACCTCCGAAGAGGTAACCGCAACGAGGGAGAAAAAAAAAGGTAAAAGTAGAAGGACGAGAGGAGAAGAAAAGGGAAAGGAGGGAAAGTTCGCTGGGGTACCTCGGGATTGCGACACCCGTGTTTACCTAAAGAAGGTAAACCCCCTGAGGGGAGTGCCAACACGGACTTGGTAGTGTCGGGTAGATAAAAAATTCTTTATAAAAATTGGGAGATTTCCCCGGAATTCCAGTTCAAAAAGGTCTCGTAGGATGCCATAGCGCCAGGTACGGTCATACGCTTTCTCTATGTCGAAGAAGATTGAAACTAAATGATTTCTTAGGAGAAAAGCTCTCCTAACGTCAGATTCCAGAGCAATAATGCTGTCCGTCGTCGATCTACCCCTTCTGAAACCACACTGATTCGAAGCAATGAGGTTTCTGGTTTCTAAAACATAGACTAGTCGGACGTTTATCATTTTTTCTTCAATTTTGCAAAGGCAGCTGGTTAGGGCAATCGGCCGATAATTATTGGGGTCAGAGGCGTCTTTTTCAGGCTTTGGAAAAGGGATAATAGTGGCTCTATGCCAAGCTACAGGGAAAACATGTTCTTCCCAAATCCTATTATATATGAATAACAAGTTCTGGAGTGACCGGCGTGAAAGATGCTTTATCATCCTGTAGGTTATTCCATCTGGTCCTGGAGAAGTGTTGTGTGTGGTATGAAGGCTCTGAACGAGTTCAGATTTTGAAAATGGGATATTGTAAGGAAGAGAGGTACGTGTATTGAAGTTGAGATTTCGGCGTTCAGATTGTTGTTTGTATCTTAGAAAGGAGTCTTTATATGAAATGGCTGAAGAATTGGAAGCAAGAGCTGTGCCTATTGCGTTTGCGATTTCTGTAGGGTCTGACATTGTTTGGCTATCTTTAACAATGCAGGAAATTGGATGATTGGTGTACAAAACCATTGCCCTTTTTGCTTTAGTCCACAACTGCTTAGACAGAGTGTTGTATGATAGACTGGATATGTATTTCGCCCACGACTCTCTTTGGCTCTGTCGACGTACTTTTCTAGCTAAATGCCTTAGCGTGTTTAAAATTTAGTAGATTTTGGGTCGTCGGGTATCTACGGAAAATATTCCAGGCTTTCTGTTGTCGTTTCCTGGCATCATGGCATTCGTCTGTCCACCAAGGTCTTCTGAATTATGCGTTTAACTGAGGAGGTTTTTGGTATGGAGGTATCAGCTGCTTGAATTATTACATTAGTTATGTTATTTATGGCATCATTAATATCACCCACCACCATTTGCCTGGTGATGTTTGCAAGAAAGGTGAAGGTCTTCCAGTCAGCTCGATCGTAAATGTAACGGGGTTGAGTAGCTGTAGTATGAGAGTCATTGGTTACAAGGGAGAGAAATACTGGAAAGTGGTCACTGTTGTATAGATCATTTGATACCCAGAAGTTATAAAATGGCAGAAGAGAAGGGGAACATATGGCTAGGTCTATTGCATGAAATGATTTTGTCGGTAGATGAAAGTATGTGTTATCACCGTTATTGAGAATGCAGAGTGAGAGATCGGATAGAATGGTTTCTATTTGTTGTCCTCTATTGTTTGTGTTTTGACTTCCCCAAAGGGGGCGATGGGCATTGAAGTCTCCGACTATTATGAATGGGGTAGGTAGTTGGTTAATAAGATGTACCAAGGTATTTCGATCTACTGATTCGTTTGGTGGTAGATAAACGTTGCAAATGGTAGTGAGCTGACGTATGTGGATTCGGGTTGCGACGGCCTGCATATTTGTATTTAATGGTATGATCGTAGACGGGTAGTCATTGGATATCACGAGGGCAACGCCTCCAGATACCCTTCCACCAACATCATGATATATTCGGATAGCACTGTAACCTCGAAATTTAAAATTATCAGAGTCTTTAAAATAGGTCTCCTGTAGCGCAAAGACGGCCGGAGTGTGGACAGAAATAAGAGTTTTAATTTCGTCGAACTTATTACGAGCGCCGTGACAATTCCATGAAATGATACCTGCCATGATGAGATTTTTTTTTTTTTAAAAGGACGAAAGTCCACCTAGTTACGAACGCCATCATGACGAGGACGGGGAAGGAACACGAGCAGGAAGACTGGAGGTGTCCATAGACTCCCCCCCATCGGAATCAGAAATATCCGAATTAGAGGCGCAAATTTGGAGGGAATCTTCCTCCATCCGCGCCACATTGCGAGGGTCTTTCACCTTACGGGAAGGACTGAAACGCTTTACAACATTACATTTTTTTAATTTTTTATTTATAACGGAGCTTGATGTAGTCGGAACGTTAAGTCGAGGGATTTTGGTTTCTTCTGATGCAGAATTCTTAACGGATGGTACTGTATTTTTGTTTTCGTGAGGTTTATTGGTACTATTGTTTTTACTTCTTTGTGTAGAGGCATCACACATAAGTTTTTTAGGAGCGGCAGCGGAAGCATATGAAACGCCTATTCTAGGTGTTCTAGCTTCCACCAATTTGCGGGCTTCCAGATATGGTATGTTTTTATGGGCTCTGATTGTCTGTATTTCCTTTTCGGCAATAAATTTAGGGCAAGAACGGGAGTAGGAGGGGTGGTCACCCTTACAATTAATACATTTTGCTGGCAAGTTGCAGGTCTCAGAAGAATGGTTTGGCTGGGAACAACGGGCACAAATGGGTGAACCTCGTCACGATGCTTTCGAGTGTCCAAAGCGTTGGCACTGAAAGCAACGAAGAGGGTTTTGCACGTACGGTCTTACGGAACACCGAAGGTATCCTGCCATGATAAAAGATGGTTGTTTAGGTGTTTGGAATGTCAATATGAGATGCTTCGTACAAATGATATTACCACCCCGACGGATGGTAATTCGACGGACAGCTGTTACAAGTTGATCCTGCAAGTGTTCTAAGATTTCCTCCTCGGTGGTATGGAGGAGATCGGCCTCCGATATTACCCCTCTTGATGTGTTGAGATAACCGTGTGGAGCGATGGACACAGACATGTCACCGAGTGTTTTGATTTTTGAGAATTGCGCAGCCTGGGTTGCATTCAGTACCTCCACTAATAAATCGCCTGAGCGCAGTTTCTTTACAGAGTTTACATGTCCCACCGATGCGTAAAGACATTTATGAATTAAGAAGGGCGACACCGTACCGAAATTACCTTCAGTACGTTTTACAACGAAAAATCTAGACATTTGTTGCTCCCTAGAGGGGAGAGGTTGCTCTCTCGAAGGGAGAGAAGGAGTTTCAGAATCTGAGCGATCCGCCCAGGAAGCTGTAACTAAATTCTCTTTAGTTGTTGCCATAATTACTTTATTAGAACCACGGATTGCTTCCAGTTCGATCGGGGCCCCCGCCAGACCCCGTCGTTCCACACTTTTCTATCGTGACCAGTGTAACCGCCGGATTCTTCGCAACTAAATGACAGACGCCGGGATGTAACGTGCACCTGGTGCACGGTCCCCGACAGAATCGAGGAGGATTTCTCGCTACCTCGCGACGTCTGCCATAAAGATACACGCAACCAAGGGCCTCTACCTCTGGGACATTTTAAGGAAAACATACCACAACCATTACCCACATAGCACTCCACTTCTCTCCGCCAACACAACCCCAACAGGGTCGGTTCCCGAGCCCAAACGGTGTCCCTCACGGGAGAGGCCGAAGAGTGGTACTGGACCCAGTAGCGTCAAGGCTGGGTGGGTGGAGATCAGTTTTGATACCATGAAGGCTCCGAAGGGGACAGATAGCACAAAAACTTTTTTTGGAAATTAATATTTTTCACATTTTTTTTATTTTTGATTTATTTTTTAAACGAAGAAATGACAAACAAAAACACATAGGGGTTAAGAAAGAAAACATCAACAAAAAAAATTAGTGGAAGCTCCAGTTGGAAAGGAAGAAAAGTCCGGAAAGGAGAAAACAAAAGAAACAGGACAGGAGAAGCGAAAGAGAGATGGATCGCTATGGGACACTGGGGACGCTACACCCACATTCACCAAAGACAGTGAACCCCACGGAGAGAGAAAAAGACACTAGGGTACCTCGGGGTTGTGAAGCCCGTGTTTACCTAAAGAAGGTAAACCCCCTGAGGGGGCTTTTTGAAATGGACTCTAGGACAAACCATCACTGGAGGAATGCACTGACCTAGAGCATTTACAATGCAACACGTGGTTACAAGAGTGCCCCTTTCTGCACTGGTTGCTTTGCTGACTTGCTTTGTTCCTTTTCCAGCGAGAACTTTATGAGATTTTTGAACTATTACAGTTCCAGTTTCATCTAAATTGAAAACACGATGCAAACTTGAAAAATTTGGATTACGCGAATACACTTCTTTAAGTTTGTCAAAAAAAAGATGATACGTTGAACTTGTTGAAGGCAGTAGCTCGAGACAATGAACATCCATCTGGTGTCCGTAGAGATAAAACTGAAAACCTCTTGCGAAACCTTTCATTCACTCTAGAGAAGCCATTTTGCTATGTTTCCATGTTTCTCGAAGACACAAATGATTTTTCACTGCTAGTTCATATGCTAATAGTCTGCAATCTTGTATAGTTAGGCCATAAAACATTTTGGAGCAGGTGATCAAATAATCACATAATGACTTTTCAACATCAGGAGGAAATATTTGATTTACTTTGTAATTTGGAAACATTCGTTCTGATGAATCATTTTTGAACTTTTTCACATAACGACTAACAGTTTGAAATGCAAGTCCTTTTGCACTTGCAGGTGCTCGTACACTGTAGCCTTTGTCTATCACTAGTCCAACAGCTTCTTTCATGTCTGTTTCGGAAAATCTCCCAATAAGTTTATCTGACTTATTTTTTTCGAGGCATGTTGAAATCTGAAATGTAGATAAATATTATTACATTTAATATATTGCAATGAAACAGTTAAAAATATCAATTTAAACAGAATAAGTACGAAATGGAAATAAATATGGGATATGACTTATTAGAAATTTAGCTAATAATTCCATATTATTAAGCTGTAATAAGTCATAATTCCATTCAATCATCATTATTCTGTTGGTGCAGGGCCTTCAAACTTCTCTTTATATTTTTTGCATCAACAGGCTAGTTGTAATTCAATTTAATTCAATGTATAATTTCTCCACTTTTGATATAAAAGTACCATGGGAACAGTGAGACAAGAATTTATGGCGTCTCACTGTTTCCCCACTGCAATATATAAACTAAGTTGGCGCCATTTTCAGACAAAGAAAAATAACATCATTCCACTGCTAAAATGAACTTTAAATAATAGGCTACTGCAAGATTAATAACACCAGTTTGTAAAGTTTATCAAACAATTTAGAAACAATGCAACAAACAATGTAGATATTTTAGTTTAATGAGGTGAAATTATGATGACATAATTATTTTTCTTACCTCAGATCTGAAAGCAACCTCCTTTCTGTAATACTGTTCACAGTATGTCAACTTGACTTTTGAAAAGTGTTGCCAGTCTGGAAATATTCAAACAGAAAATAAATTGCTGTTGTCTCACTGTTCTCCCTGTCTCACTGTACCCACTCTTCCCCTACTGAAAATCTTGTAAATATAATAACCATCTGGCAAATTTATCAGGTTGTTTCTGCAGTGATAAATGATAGGTTAAAGACTTGGCATCGGTGAGAATACAAAAAGGTTTACCATACAATAAATCCTTAAAATGTTTAACTGCAGAGTAAATGGCATATAACTCACTTTTCACCGCAGAGTATCGCCTCTCCGGAGGATTGAGGTGTTTTTTAAAAAAAAGGAAATTGGAAGAAATTTATCATTGTTATCCTTTTGCATGAGAATGCTGTTCTGGCAGCCCAGCGGACCGATAGGGGGCGCGAACGTCTTCATAACATCGAACGTTAGAAGCTAAATAGAAACTGAAGAGAAACGCAACGGGACTGAACTATGATAGAGAGAACTAGTATAAGCTTAATGTGTAACTGTTTAATTGTTAGTGTAGTTTGTAATTGTAACGTGTTCGTATGTTTAAATATTCGTTTAATCGTTAGTTGTAGATTGATTTCGAGTTTGATTTAAATGTCCAAACTACAGAATTGGAATTGAGAGCAAGCGGCCCTTAGCACGAACTCAGAAGGTAAGTGGAATTTACTTACCTAATAATCGAAATAAGAAAGTAGGGTTTATAGTCTCTGCACATAAATTTTTGGCGCTCAACGTGGGGCCGCTTGGTTCTTAATATGGATAAAATTAAAGTTCTCTCTAAGAACAGAGGAACGCTTCGCGCCTCTGTAACGAAAATAATAAATGCGATTTAAGAAAATATAGAACTTAATAATGAAGATCTTCGCTAGAGATTGAAGATTCTCTAGCTCTGTTAATTGACAAAGAAAAACAACTAATTGAAATCGATAAAGAAATTTGTGGGTTAATTAAAGATGAAAAAGAGCTGGATAAAGAAATTGATAGTACTATGAAATATAGAGATGACATTGTGTTATGTAAATCCAAAGTAACCCGATATATAAGAAAATTACATGCAACTAACGAATCGAAACAGGACATTTCAAAATCGAAAGATCAAATAGAGATTAGTGAGGTTACAGATAAGAATCAAAAGGTTAATTCTTTTGGAGTAAATCTCCCCAAATTATCGATCAATAAATTCAAAGGAGATGTTTGCGAGTGGCAAAATTTCAGGGCACAATACCAGTCTGCCATTCACGATAACAAAACTCTAAAAGAAGTTGAAAAATTTAATTACTTGAAATCATTACTGACTGATTCAGCTCTAACATCTATTTCGGGTTTGCCCTTGATAGCTGAAAATTATACTAAAGCGGTAAAAATTCTTACGGATCGATTTCGGAAGCGGGAAAATTTTATATCCGCCTTTATGAATAACCTATTAAATATAGAACCCGTTAGAAGATCGGATGATCTAAAAGCTTTAAGAAACTTGTATGATAATTTAGAAATCCAAATAAGAAATTTAGAAAGTCTTAAAGTTACTGAAGACTCATATGGTTGTTTATTGTGTCCTCTTCTACTTAAAGCAATACCAAAGGATTTAGTTCTAGAATTTAACCGTAGAAAAGATTCCGAAAGTAAAACTTCAATTACAGATATTCTTAATTATTTGAGGAAAGAAAGAGTCGCGCAAGCAAACATTTTCTCAAAGTGTACAGAAACAAAGTAAAACCTACCCAACCCCTGTATCGAAATTCATTTATCCACGGCATAAAGAAATCACGAATAGAGTCAAAAGAAATAATCTGCCCGCCGCTGCGTCGTTAAATGTAAACACAGTAAACCGAAAATGCTTATTCTGCAACAGAAAAGAACATACGCCCGACCAATGTTCGATGAGCGTAGATGAAAAAAGGAATTCGTTACGTAAAGCAGGCAGATGTTTCAAATGCTTAGCGAAGTACCATATTGCCTCAAAGTGTGAAAATAAAATAAAATGTAAAAATTGCAACCGGTATAATCATAATACGGCATTTTGCTTGGCGAAAATAAGCGAGGATGCTTTGGAGGAGACTGTAGTCTTGTCAGTTACAGAAATCAAAACACATAGCTGTGCGTTCTATTTATTACAAACTGTTAGAGCTCGAATAATAAACAAAGTGACAGGTCACTCACAGAATGTACGAGTGCTGCTAGATTTAGGATCACAACGAAGTTTTGTCACTAATGATGTTTGTACGAAGCTAGGTTTGCCGATCGTTGGGCAGGAAGAAATAAAAATATTCGGATTTGGTAGTTCATGTTCCACCGCACAAAAGATAAATCGCGTTGACTTAGTTTTACAGAGTATTGAAGAGAGTGACCTAAATGTGAAAATTGAAGCTGTTATTCAGTTGCCTTGGTATGGAATTACAGAAATTACCGTAACTAGTGAAGCTGTTATTCAGTTGCCTGGGTATGGAATTACAGAATTATGCAAAAAGAAAGGAATACAATTAACAGAAAATTTTAATAGAAAAAATGAAAATTTGAAAATATCTTTACTTTTGGGAGCAGATTTTTATTGGTCAGTAGTTAAAAATCGTGTGAGAAAATTATCAAATTCATGGCATATTGGTTGCGGCATTCCCAAGAGTTCACCTAATGGTCGAAGAAACCGGAAAAAGTGTTCATATTTAATAATTAAACGTACATTTTAACATTTTTAGTATAAATTCCTGTTATATTTCCCTTCTTTTTCTTGTTTCAGATGGATCAGCTGTAATTTCGATCAGTTCTGGGGAAGTGCTATGTTCATTAGATAAAATACCAAATATTTTTCATTATGTCTTCAAAGTTTGCTAATAAATGTTATTTACAGTAAATCTTGTTATTCTTATGAGTTATTATGAACATCTGAAATGTTGGACACCTGTCTATAAATGAGATATAGAGATGACTAGCGTATCATAAATGAAGTAATGTAGGCAACTACTAAATGCAATTTTCCCTCTTGTAATACACTCTTAGTTTGAATTTCAAGAAGCAATAATTCAGAGATTTTGTAAATAAGCTATGTAAATTCATGAAAGAATACCTCTCACTAAACCATATGGAAATCGTCCCAGAAGATGAAGAAGAGGTTCCAAATAAAGCTTTCCTACCTCATCGCGGTCTTTTACGAGAGGAAAGCCTAACAACAAACCTTCGTGTTGTTTTAGATGCATCCAGTAAAGATTCAAGTGGAAATTCCCTAAATAATTTCCTTGAGGTCGGTCCTAAGCTACTCCCAGAGATATTCAAGATCCTCATAAACTTTCGATCATATCGAATAGCCTTTTCAGCAGTCATCGAGAAGATGTTCCGCCAGATTCTGGTAACTGCTCCCCACAGAGATTACCAAAGAATAGTTTGGAGATTTAAAGAGCAACAACCGATCTCCACATATCGTTTGCGCACTGTCACCTACGGGACAGCTTGTGCTCCTTACTTGGCGATTAAAACTCTTCATAAACTCGCTGAAGAGTCCCAGAGAGAAAATCCCCGAATTTCTAAGATAATTAGGGAGAACTTCTACATGGACGATCTCTTGAGTGGAGCTTCTTCGCCCGAGGAGGCATCAAGACTCGTGTACGAAATAAATCAAATTATGGAAAGTGGCAGATTCACACTGAGAAAATGGGCTTCAGACTGTCCAGAAGCAATTGAACATGTAAGAGAAGAAATATTCATTCATTCAAACGGGAAATTTGAAAATGAACAAGTTGTTAAATTATTGGGTCTGACATGGAATTCTTCTGAAGACACGATACAGCTACACATAGCGAGAACATCTGAAGTTAAAACAAAACGAGATTTGCTCTCTTTCATTGCAAGAACATTCGATCCGATAGGTCTATTGTCACCATCTACAATCATACTCAAAATCTTAATGCAAGAACTTTGGAAGGATAAGTTGTCTTGGGAAGATGAAATACCTCCAGATATTTTGAATGTATGGGGAAGCATTCTAAATCCAATTGATTGTCTGAAGGCCATAAGAATTCCTAGATTTATAAATATGGATAAAAGCGCAACTATTAAATTTAATAACATGGATTTGCTGATGCATCGCTGAAGGCATACGCAGCTGTTCTCTACCTGGTAAAACTAAGTCCTTTTGGCAATACCTCTCATCTCTTAGCTGCAAAGACAAAGGTGGCTCCATTATCTATGGTCACTTTGGCCTAGGCTTGAACTTTCAGCAGCATTATTATTGTCACAGCTCACCTTGACAGTGATGGATTCTCTGCCGATTAACCTTGAATATGTTCATTGGTTAGATTCTCAAATTGCCCTATGTTGGATTCACTCCCCACCACTGAAGGGTAACCAATTCATATCCAATCGGGTGCACAAAATCAAGTCTTTAGTTCCAAAGGCTCACTGGCACCACATTACAGGAAAGTGGAATCCGACAGATTGCGCTTCCAGAGGAATCCTTCCTGAAAAATTGCGCCATCATGAGCTTTGGTGGTCTGGCCCGTCCAGATTGTGGGATGATTCTTCTTATCCTCCTTTTAGTCAAGATTCATTCTCTTATGGAGCCGAAGAGGTGTTGGTCCATACCGCGGTAGAGAAGATTCATGCACAACTGTAGAAACCCTAATGAACGTCTCACTGAACACTTGACTGCCAATGAAATCAAGTCTTCTCTCCTGCTCATAGTTAGACTGTTACAGACGAAGGAATTTTCAAAAGAGATTAAATTACTCCAAAGAATCAATCCATCACGTTGCTTTCAAAAGATCGGAATTGACTTCTGTGGACCAGTCACAACTAAACCAAATCTCGCCAGGAGTAAAACAAAAATCAAGTCATACATAAGTGTTATCATCTGCATGTGCACTAAAGCTGTGCACTTAGAGGCTGTATCCGATCTTTCAACTCAAGCTCTACTCGCGTGCTTGAAGCGTTTCATCAGCCGTAGAGGCTTACCTTCAGATATTTATTCCGACAACGGAAAGAACTTTGTAGGACTTTCCATTGAGCTAAAAACTTTGTTCTGCAAATTGAAATCCGCAGAAGTAATGCATTTTTCATCCTTTCATGAGATAAATTGGCATTTTATCCCACGATATTCACCGAACTTCGGAGGCATCTGGGAATCAGCCGTGAAAAGCGCTAAAAACTTACTATTGAAAACCAGTAAATCTGCAGTTCTCAATTTCGAAAAACTGTCAACCTTTCTTTGTCAAATTGAGTCGTGTTTGAACTTTCAACCATTAGTACCTATGTCTTCCGACCCTTCGGAGTTGAGTGTTCTTACACCAGGGCATTTCATAATCGGCAGCCCTTTGTTGGACATTCCTGAAACTTCAAATTGCACCATCAATTTAAGTGACAGACGGAAACTCTACAAAAAAATGCGAATTGAATACTGGGACCGATGGTCTCGGGATTACCTAAATCAACTTCAGCAAAGACCAAAGGCTTGGAGCCTCCTACGTCAGAATCTTCAGATTTGAGATTTGGTGGCAATCCATAAACCACAACTTCCTCACTTAAAGTGGCTTCTTGGACGTGTGATTCAGTGTTTCCCAGGAGCAGATGGCCGTGTAAGAATTGTTTCCCTCAAAACTGCTTCTGCTGATGTCAAGAGGCCTATTTCTAAAGTCACTGTGCTACTGCCCGCCCCGGAGGATTTTCCGTCCAGCATCAATAATCATAGTTCATAGGTGGCAGCACTGAACTAGTAATTTCTTATTTTTGTAACGGTGTGTGGCAACACTAACTTTTCTTTCTGGAAATCTGTTGTACGTGTAGCGAGCAGAGGGTAAAACGAAACGGCTCCTGCTCAATTATTCTGTTTTTTTATGTATTCTCACAGTTTAAAGGTTTGGAGGATGTCTGGGAAGTGAAAGTTATTCATCATTCATATGTAAGTCAAATCATAATTTGACTTACATATGAATGTAAGTCAAATTATGATTATATAAGTATATTATCATACCCAATTGCATAATCAATCTTTATGCAATTGGTTTTTCATTTTCCCAGCGTTGACCCATCCCTTATATTCAATTGTATTCTTATATTTAATTGTATTCTATTAAATGTGCAAGTATTGTAATTATTTTTGTTTAAAGTCGAAATAAATCTTAAAAGCAGTACAGTCCACTAAATCCATAAATCTCACAACGTATTTTCTGCATCTGATAGAGAAATCATGGATAAATTTGAAAGCGGTTTAAGCGTTATTAATAATAGATATGAAACGAAATTACTTTGGAAGGATAGTAGGGAAGAGTTAGGAAATAACTTTAATATTGCAAAGGATCGTTTTATACGTCTGAAACGAAAACTAAAAGGGGATGATGTTTTATTTGATAAATATGAGGGTATTGTATCAGAGTAATTGAGAAATGACATAATTGAAGAATGCCCCGACAATGATATAGAAAATGGATACTTTATGCCTTATAGGCCTGTTATAAGGAATGACACATCTTCAACACAGGTTAGGATGTTTTTTGATGCCTAACCAAAAGACTGTAATTATAAATCTCTGAATGATTGTTTGTGGAGCGGATCCAATTTAAATCCCAATATATTAGATACACTTATAAACTTCAGAAAAAATAAAGTTGCATTCTGCGCAGACATAGAAAAGGCGTTTCTCCAAATTGGCATTGCAGAGGAAGACCGAAATTATTTAAAATTTTTGTGGTTTGATGATACCGTTGATAACTCCCTCGAAATTCTTAGATTTAAGAGCGTTCCTTTCGGTGTTACTTGTAGTCCGTTTATTTTGGCCGCAACAATTAAACATCATATTCAAAATTTCAAAGAAAAACACCCTATAGTAGTTAAAATGTTAAATTCCTCAATATACGCAGATGACTTGATCGACGGATCAAATTGTGATGAAGAAGCCTTTTATTTGACATCCGATGCTACAGAAATTCTTAAAGAAGCTGGCATTTGAGAAAATATAATTCCAATTCTAAAATTCTAAAAGAAAAATAGGTGGTAAATAATCTCATCGGGAATCAGGATAATCTTAAAAATGTCGTGAAGCTTTTGGGATTAATATGGGATACAGATTGAGGCCACTTACAGTTAGATCTGTAACATCTTACTGAAAATGGGGACACTAAAATTACGAAAAGATACGTGCTAAAGACCATGCTGAAATTGTTTGATCCCTTAGGTTTTGTTTCACCGTATGCTATCCGCATGAAAATTCTATTACAAGAAACTTGGGAAGGTGGTCTTGAATGGGACAATGAATTACCTTTGAATTTAAAAAATAAATGGGATAGTTGGAATTCTGAATCTAAACATTTAAGGAAACTGGAAATTCCTAGGACATATTTCCCTAATGGGTTAAATTCGCCCTTTGATTGTTTAGAAATTCATTTATTTTGTGACGCCAGTCCTAAGGCCTACTGTGTGGTAGCTTATCTTAGATACAGAAATGAAGCTAACCAGATTAAGACTGCATTTCTCTGGTCTAAAGCCAGAGTATTCCCTTTAAAACGAATAACCATTCCCCGTTTAGAATTGTTAGGTGCATTAATTGCTGCTAGAATGTATAATATTTAAAAGGGGTATTATATTTACGAAATTTGGAATTTAAGCTATGGACGGACTCTACAGTAGTCTTATATAGGATTAAAGGATCTGCAGCAAACTGGAAGCCTTTTGTTTCCAATCGGGTTACTGAAATTCAATCTTTGTCAAATCCGGAAAGTTGGAACTATTGTAGCGGTCAAAATAACCCAGCTGATTTGTAATAGGTCTGTTTTTTAGAAAGTCTTTACGAGTCAATTTTGAGGGGATGGGTTCAGCTTGCTTTTTGGGCCGTTTAGATTGTGGCAAATTTTGCAAATTTGAGATCTGGTCATTAGCAGATTTGGAAGTTTCCAAGATTGGCGGTTTGTGTGCCTGTGTTATTTTTATTATTTCTTTGGGGTTTTCGTATCTCGTTCTTTCCGTTCTGGGAATAGGAAAGTATTACATTTGGTGTCCTATTGCTCTTACTTTTCTGTGGGCTATTAGAAAGCAGACTCAAATCAGTTTGTGTAGAGGTTGTGCACGTGATTTTTTGGGAGGCGGCAACAGAAGCGTATGAAACTCCGACTCTGGGAGTTCTAGCCTCAACCTGTTTTCCCGCTTCCATATACGAGATATTTTTGTGAGCCTTAAGAGTTTGTATCTCTTTTTCTGCATTCTTTTTGGGACACGAGCGGGAGTATGACGTTATAGTCACCTTTGCAATTGACACATTTTGGTGCCAAGTTGCAAGTGTCTGAGATATGATCATACTGGAAACAACGAGCACAGACTGCGGAACCACGACAAGACGCTTTCGAATGTCCAAAGCGTTGGCACTGAAAGCATCGGAGAGGATTCTGTACATATGGTCTAGTAGTGCACTGAAGGTGGCCGACTATGACAAAAGGTGGTAGCTTCGGTGTGTCGAATGTCAAGATTAGATGTTTAGTGGGGAGGAATTTCCCGTCCCGACGGATAGTTATGCGACTCACAGCAGACACAAGTTGGTCGCGCAGATGTTCCAAGATCTCCTCTTCATATGTATGAAGGGGATCACCTTCCGATATGACACCTCTGCAAGTATTCAGATAACCGTGCGGAGCTACGGTTATGGCTATGTTCCCGAACATATTGATTTTAAGTAATTTCTCAGCCTGTGCTGCATTCAAAGCCTCTACCAACAAATCTCCAGAACGGTTGGTTGGTTGTTTGGGGTTTAGTGGCGCAAGGTCCAGAGAGGACAAGCTGCGCCAAACACATGGTAAAACCCGAAAGAAACATATAAATAAATAGAAATTCTACACCATAATACATAAAACCGATGGTAAAAAATGCACATATAAAATACAGTTATAAAGGCAATCAACCTATGGAACAAAATCCACAAATACTTGCTGGGAGTAGAAGCTGATAGACTGGAAACATACTGTACCCAAGATTCCCTTTGGCACCGACGACGCACTTTTCTAGCATATGCTTTCGCTTGCTTGAAAGCGATATAATTTGTGGTGGTTGGATATCGCCTAAAAATGCCCCATGCTTTGCGTTGTTTCTTAACGGCTTCTTTGCAGTCCGCATTCCACCATGATCTCCAGAACGGATCTTTTTAACCGATTTACCGTGTCCAACAGATGCATTGAGTATTTTATTTATCAGAAATGGTGACACCATACCAAACTTTCATTCATTGCGTTTCAAAAGAAAAAAAACGCGACATATGTTGCTCTCTCGAAGGGAAAGAAAGAGTTTTGATTAGATGAGCGATCCGCCCAGGAAGCTGTAACTAAATTACTATTAGTTGCAGCCATAATTACCTTTTGAGAAACACGGATTACTTCCAGTTCGATTCGGGGTCCCCGCCAGACCCCCGTCGTTCCACACTTTTCTAACGTGACCAGTGTAACCGCCGGATTCTTCGTAACTAAATGACAGACGCCTGCAGGTAACGTGCACCTGGTGCACGGTCCCCGACAGAATCGAGAAGGATTTCTCGCTACCTAGCGACGTCTGCCATGAAGATAAACGCAACCAAGGGCCTCTACCTCTACGACGGAGAACGTACCTCAACCATTACCAACATGGCACGCCACTCATTTCCACCAACACAACCCCAACAGGGTCCGTTCCCGTGCCCAAGCGGTGTCCCTCACGGGAGAGACCGAAGAGAGGTACAGGACCCAGTAGCGTCAAGGTTGGGTGGGTGGAGATCGGTTTTGCTACCATGAAGGCTCCGAAGGGGACAGATAGCGCAAAACCTTTTTTTTGTCTATTTTATTATTTTTAATTTTTTTGGGGTTTTTTATTTTTTTTTCTAAGAAATGACAAACAAAAAATACACATGGGGGGTTAAAAAAGAAAACAGAAACTAAAGATATCAGTGGAAGCTCCAGATGGAGAGGGGAAAAAAAGCCCAGAAAGAAGACAACAAAAATGCCAGGATAGGAGAAGAGAAAAAGAGACGGATCGCTATAGGACACTGCGGACGCGACACCCACATTTACCAATGAAAGTAAACGCCACGGAGAGAGAAAAAAACAGTAGGATACCTCGGGGTTGTGAAGCCCGTGTTTACCTAAAAAAGGTAAACCCCATGAGGGGTAATACAATGGCTAGTTCCCCTCCTTTTCAATTTAATATTGCTCCATGGGACGGCGAATGTCGCAGTGTAGGCGACAGTTTTGGAAAATTAAACAGGTGCAAAGTTGGGCACAAAGAATAGGAGGAGAAGATATATTCCAAACAGCGGATAAATGGTGTACAGATGCAGTTTACGATCTGCTTATGTCAGAAAGGGAGACGAGAATTGACATGTAAAAGGGGAACGGTCGAAAAATTGATGGCAAGGAGCGGCGGCCAGCTGCAGTTAATGATCTGGACAGGCAGAAATAGGAAACAAAGGGGTCCGAAATTTGATTTTAGTGAAGGATGAGTTAAGACTTTACGAGCTTCAATGCGTTAGGAGGTCGGTAGGGGGTCGGAATAGAAGCGTGTGAATGTATGGGCGTGAGAATTCTCCAGAAGGGTGCAACGACTGTCGCCCCCTTCAATTTTGAGTGGAGGATATAGTATTATAAAAAAAAGAGTTGGAATCAATAAAGGGTATCTATATTTACCCATTGGTCAGGAGGTGGCTACCAATGGAAAGCCTAGAATGAAGTGGGGGAGTTAAGTAAAAAGATAGACATGGCAGAGACATAGTCAGAGAGAAGAGAGAGAGAGATAGAGTTGAAAAGCAATGAGCAGATGAAGTTTAGAATCCGCTGAGGAGAAGTCGGAGTCAAAAAAGACGGAAAGGGCCGCAGACGAATAAAGAAGATAGAGGTGTAAGCCCTCAAGTGCCGATGAATATATGCCCGCCGATTGAAGGATCAATTGAGCCGAAAGCCTACCGCGTCGACCCTAACTAAATGCGCCCGCCTAATGACTCCAGGAGCGAAGTCGATCTGACGACTAGCCGATAGCTTAGCCCTAGAAGGAGATACCTGTCCAGGAGCCCAGAACTCTCCCATGCCGCACCCTTTCGTCGAGCGAGCGCCCGCTACCAAGAGGTTGTAAAGCACCGGAGCCCCGTATGCATAGATGATTGCCACCAGCCACCATCGCCCCGAGTGTAGAGTCCTTGTGCCACAGATGACCGCCGCAAGCCTCCCATCGTCCCTCACGATTTCCCCGAGCCGTGCAAGTATCAGGTACGGGATTTCGTTTATTTGGTGATCTTGTGCCAATGCTCAGTTAGGTTAGGAGGATGATAGTAGCCGCCATTAATATTGCATGTTGTCATAGATATATGTTACCGAATATTTGTGGTTTTGTATATATAGTATATATATGTATTGTATTAACATGTTAAATGAGTAGTGATAGAAAGTCAATAAGGAGTAATATTAATGGTATAGGATAAGTGATATGAGGTATATATATTGTAAGAATCCGTTACGACCCTTCCGAATAAATCACCATGACAGCCGGACCTCCCACAGCAGGTGACCAGCGAACAGTTCTATCTTTCAGCGCCAAGGTGTCTGCACACAAAGAATGGTGTTGCTTCTAGCCGCCGGGCCTGGGAGGACGTAAACTAATGATTTTCAGATCAGCTGAATCATGGGAACCGAACACATGGCCTCGTGGTTAGGCGAATCACAGCCAACGGACATGACGTCACAAAATAGCGCCAGCCAACCTAAACTTGTGCAGTCACGTGACCGGAAGCACGGTTGCCAACGCCGCAGAAGAAAGACAGTTTTTGGACAGACTTGGTCGAGACTCTCATCGAGAGAGCACCTATCGTCTACGTTGTCCTGGAGCGACCGACTTGATCCTGACTTAGTTTCAGAGCAGCCGCTCGAAGCTCTCGTCAACGAATACTTCACCCCGAAGTATAGCTATCTCAGAGCATCCTGCTCTACAGGCTTCGTTATATTTTTTTCAGAGCTGTACGCTCTAGAGGCTGTGTACCGACCTTCTAGTTCCGCTGTGACTGTACGTGCATCTTATCATCGATATCAATTGGTTATTACGAAGGCCAGTTCCCTCTATGTCTAGAGGTAGATCAACACCTGTGTAAAGAGTGTAATAGATCAACACCTGTGTAAAAAGTTTCCGACTAAAATTTAATAAAACTGTATTTTAATTTAGTAGACTGACTCTGAACATTTTTAGCTACCCGGAGTCTGAAGATATCACAGTCTACTAATAATTGGTGGCAGAAATTCAAACGGGAATTACAGTAGAGAACGGGGAAACGGCCGAGCAAATAACTGAGTCGCAGGAACCCGAGGTAAATTCGCCGGATGAATTGAAAGAACTTGAATTTCCAATAGTCGTCGAGACTAAAAATGTGTTAGTGGAAGAGAGTGCCGACACTCTCGTTTTAGAACAAAAAAATTGCCCTAAACTTACACCTATTTGGGAAAAAGTTAAGCCACAGGTAACCCTGGAAATTGTGGGAGAAAATGAATTACTTCCTAAGAAACCCCGAGATCACAGAGGGGAGGAAAGAAAACGATTGATTGTACCAACTAAGTACAAGTCTAAAGTTTTAAGTTTATGCCATGATGGCATCGGATCGCTCATGGGAATGTCAAAAAGTAAATACAAATTAGTGAGGTATTATTTTGGGCCCCAGTGCATAAAGGAGTGTAAGGACTATGTTAGGTCATGGGACCTGTGTCAAAGAGTAGAGAGATCGAGAGAACGGAAGAAAGCCCCGCTGAAATTAGTCTCAGAAATTACGGAGGTTTTCACGGGAATTTACGTAGAGATCATTGGTCGTATGCAGACCCCACCAAAAAGAAACCGGTATATGTTAAACGCTTTGTGGAAGTATCCGGAAGCCATAACTTTGAGTACTTTAAACTTAGAACATGTGACTAATACTCTATTAGAAAATTTCAGTCGGATAGGGCTTCCGACGGAATTGCAATTAGATAATTTTACCGAATTTACAAGCAAATTAACGACCACGTTTCTGGAGGAAGTTCATATTAAGGTGACGCGGAACTCAATGTTTCATCTGCAAAGAAACCCCGTCGAGCGCTTTCACCGCACCATTGAACGACTCTTAAAAGTTATCTGCCTTAAGGCAAAAGAGAATTGGAAGGTAGGGTTACCCTCAGCCATGTTTGCACTTGGAAACATGACTCATATGTTTATGGTTTTTAGCATCGCCGAACTGATATTTAGGAAGAATTTAAGGGTGCCGGAAACACTACTTTTCGGAAAATGGTATAGGAATTCGCCGGAGACTAATGTGGTTACAGATTATGTTTTTAAGTTCATGAATAGGCTACGGAACTATCAGAACATCTCTTCTGAAACTAAAAGGGAGATTAAAGTTAACAGGAAAACTAATCATGATAAAGGGTCAGTGAGAAGGGAGGTTAATATTGGGGAGAAAGTTGAATGGTCAGAGGAGTGCAATACAGCGTTTCGAGAATTGAAAACGAAACTCACCGAGAAACCTGTTTTGTACGCTCCGGACCTCGCCAAAGAAATTATCCTGCACACTGATGCATCCGACATTTATATCGGTATAATTTTGGCACAAAAGAGACCGCAGAGATTCACCATCGAGACGGATCATAATCCGCTCGTTTTTCTTAAGACGAATGCGGGAAATGACCAAAGGCTTATGAGATGGACTCTTGCCTTACAGCCTTTCAATTATCAAATTGCCCACAAATCTGGTAAATTGATAGGTCATGCCGATTGCCTAAGCCGTTTCATGGCAGAATAGAAACCTTATGTCAGGCGTAATGTTGTAAATAAATTAATGTAGAGTGTGAAAATAATTAATGAATTGTGTAAATAACTTAGTGTATTAATGTGTTAGGTAACCTAGTAATCATAATGTATTAGAATAAATGTATTAACGGTGTAGTAAATTAAATGCATTGCCTCTAATGATGTATCAGGTGAGCTGTGTCTAACCGTGATTTTCAGATTTTGCCATTATGCCAAAATCTCCTTCAAGGAGGGAGGGGTTGTAAGAATCCGTTACGACCCTTCCGAATAAATCACCATGACAGCCGGACCTCCCACAGCAGGTGACCAGCGAACAGTTCTATCTTTCAGCGCCAAGGTGTCTGCACACAAAGAATGGTGTTGCTTCTAGCCGCCGGGCCTGGGAGGACGTAAACTAATGATTTTCAGATCAGCTGAATCATGGGAACCGAACACATGGCCTCGTGGTTAGGCGAATCACAGCCAACGGACATGACGTCACAAAATAGCGCCAGCCAACCTAAACTTGTGCAGTCACGTGACCGGAAGCACGGTTGCCAACGCCGCAGAAGAAAGACAGTTTTTGGACAGACTTGGTCGAGACTCTCATCGAGAGAGCACCTATCGTCTACGTTGTCCTGGAGCGACCGACTTGATCCTGACTTAGTTTCAGAGCAGCCGCTCGAAGCTCTCGTCAACGAATACTTCACCCCGAAGTATAGCTATCTCAGAGCATCCTGCTCTACAGGCTTCGTTATATTTTTTTCAGAGCTGTACGCTCTAGAGGCTGTGTACCGACCTTCTAGTTCCGCTGTGACTGTACGTGCATCTTATCATCGATATCAATTGGTTATTACGAAGGCCAGTTCCCTCTATGTCTAGAGGTAGATCAACACCTGTGTAAAGAGTGTAATAGATCAACACCTGTGTAAAAAGTTTCCGACTAAAATTTAATAAAACTGTATTTTAATTTAGTAGACTGACTCTGAACATTTTTAGCTACCCGGAGTCTGAAGATATCACAATATGTATTATATTAACATGTTAAAAGAATAATGATAGAAAGTCAATAAGGAGTAATATTAATGGTATAGGATAAGTGATATGAGGTATATATATATGTGTTGTATTAACATGTTAAAGGATTAATGATAAGAAGTCAATAATGAGTAATGTGAACTGTATAAATAGTGTGTTGATAGTTAATAAATTGATTTGTGATCATACACATGAGTAATCGTTAATCGATTGGGCCAAACAATGTACTAACCACAATTAAATACTCCACAATAAATAGTTCATAAATCATAATCACCAAAGAAAAGTAATTACGGTGACAGCGAACATGAAACTTTTCAATTATTTAAACATCAGGTAACTCAAATCTCTGAGTTTAATAAGTGGTCGGCAAAGCACACCGCTGTATTCATAAAATCAAAACTGACCGGTGCTGCATTAAAGTTTGTGTGTTCGTCCCGAGATCTCTTACAGTGTGATGACCCAAACTTAGTGCTTAATTCACTCAGTGATTTTTTTCTTTATGAGGATGACACCACAAGTTATGCATGTGTGACATTGGATTTTTTACCAGGTGAATCTGTTAAGAACTTCGCCTATAGACTGTCTCAGCATATTACTAACCTCTATCTACAAATCAAGGACAGAAATAATATTGATTCAATAAAATTTGTCCAATTTATGGCTGCTTTACCCTCTTCAATTAAAACCCAGCTTTTAATAGACAATGTAAAAGAATTTTCTGTTACAGTAAAGAGAGCTCAGACACTTTAGTCAATCGACTCTCAAGCAACAGGAGTTTCAATTTCTGACTCCAAGGATAGTAGTGCTGAAGTCTATTTCTTAAAACAACAGGTGTCCGCTTTGGAACAGAAACTTCAGGGTTTAGACCAGGGAACGAGTTCTCACTATGTTAAAAATGACGCTCAGATAATTGCTAGTGTTAGCCCACAAAAGTGCAACCATGTTGATGGCGCATGCGCGCCACTGAATATTGCGTTTTATATTTTGCTTCTAAATGAACAAAGTGACGTCAGCAACTAGGCAAGCAGCGCGACTACAAGACCCTGGCGGTCTTTTCTTTTATGCAAATTTTACGGTTAAGAAGCGGAATACTGTTTAAAGAGTATAAGAAGACAGTTAGCTGTGGAGGAAGTGAGCAAGGCCTTGAGAATTTGTATTGAAGCTCATAAGTTTAAATATTTTAACATCTTAAATGCTGTGTATTTTAAAGTTTTATCCTTGTAATGTGCCACCAATAAAACAAAGTAGCAATCACAGCTGGTCCGTCGTTAATTATTTTACGCAAGAAGTAAAAGTAAATATCTGGCTCCGTCGACCTTGAAGCCGTATCAGCGTTATGGAAGTTACTAATAGATTGAAATCTACCTTAAAAGGTAAGATAACAAGACTTAAAACATACCTAAGAACTGTGGGCAGTGAAACTGATTTGGTGGAGCTTAAAGTAAAGTTCAAAAGTGTGGTATCCCTTCAAAAGAACATTGAAGATTTGCGCGGTAATTATTATGCTATTCCCGACGTCAAGGAAGCGGATCTAATCAGCATCGATGAGGAGCTCAACCAATTGGAAGATCCCCTAGAAAAATTAGAGGTAGGAATTGAAACTGTATTTAATTCTTATAATAAATCAAGTTCTGACACTTTAGTAAATAAATCAAGTGATAATTTCGAAATCAAAACAAAAATACCCCCACTAGTTTTACCTGAGTTTTCAGGAAGATATGAAGATGGTTGGTTGGTTTATTTAGGTTTTATGGCGCAAGGTCCTCTGAGGGACAAGCTGCGCCAACCATATGGTTTACTGACATACCAGGACTAGTAAAGGTTAAGAAAATCAAGTTTTGAAGAACTTATAAAAACCAATGAAAGGAGAGAAATACAAAACAATTTAAAAGTAAAGAACATGGATAAAAAGTGATGATGGTTAAATATATGATAAATCTGAAGATACAGGATTTAAAAACTAAATCTCAGTGTAAAAACCAGTCATGCGTAAAAAGTTAAAAATATTAGGATGGGAATATTCTCCCAGCAAAATATCCAAACTAGGTGCATAACAATTGTATAAATTAAAATAAATAGTTTTAAAAGCAATACAGCTAGTTAAAATATGTAAAATAGTGAGAGGGCATTTGCAATATATACACAAGGGGGCGCTCTCGCGCAGCAACAGATGGACATGGGTGAGTCGCGGGTGCCCGATACGCAAACGTGTCAGCAATACATCTCTCTTGCGACTTGGCAAAGTCTGCCAACAAGCGACAGTAGGTTTTATCATGTGGAGCTTGTTTTCGACCTGCATATACCAGTCTTCCTGCCATTTACGAAGAGTCATTCTCTTGATTGTTTGCTTTATGTCACACAAAGGGGTTGGATTATGAAGTGCGACGTTAGCATTCTTCGCAGCAGCATCAGCCAGTTCATTTCCCCGTATTCCTACATGACTCGGAATCCAGCAAAATAGGATCTTATAGCCCTGACCACAGAGATGACGTTTGAGTCTCAAAACCTCAATAGCCACAGGATGGGTAGGCACATCTGATTCAAGAGTCTGTAAGGAACTCAACGAATCAGTGTACACTATAAAATTCCTTTCTCTCCGGGTGCAAATGTACTCTAAGGTTTCTAAGATGGCTTCCAGTTCAGCAGAGAACACAGAGAATGACGGATGTAAGCTGTGACTGACCACAATGTTGTTGCAGACATAAGCGCAGCCAACATGATCGAACGCTTTCGATCCGTCGGTGTACACATCTACATAGCATGGATACCTTTCACGGTGCGTTGCAAACAGCTGGCGATACACCACATCGCTGGTGTTAGATTTTCCCAAATCTACAAAAGGTTGGTTCGTTGGTTGGTTGAGGTTTAATGGCGCAAGGTATCTACAAAAGGATTCATAAAGGAGAAAGTTAGAGACCGCCAAGGGGGGGGGGTAACCCAAACGGGGCTATTCATAACATCAACTCCCTCGATCTCAGAATCTCTCAGCAGATTTCTGATCCGAATACCAAACGATGGGATACAGGACGGGCAATTTGTGCAATAGTAATCTAACTGGCTATCAAGCAGAAGGTTCTGTAGAGGGTGTTGAGAAAGCTCCTCAGCTCCAGATAGAATCGCCTCCAGTTCAGGATCCTGAGGGACTAACCCATGCCAGTGCTACACCACCAGAAACTACTATGACTTCTCTGATGCAGAGTCATATTCCAGCAGCTACTCCTTCTTGTCCGTACAATCTCAGGCCTAGAAAATGATGTTCTGGGAAAGAAGAAAGCGCGCACTTCTTCTCTAGTTGGTGGACAACCCAGCGATTGGTGCGTCCAACTCTGCTTCTGCCTGTTATCCTGTTTGGACTTGGACTCTAGCTTCTTACGGTATACCTCTGTATCATTCTTAAATATTTTTCTATGGTTTTTAATGCTCCTTAGTCAATTCAGTGCTGTGATAGCCCTTTTGGTCATTCACAACTCTAATTATGCTCTTGAAATTAATATTATCTCTCAATAGCCTTAAAAACCACAAGAATTCTTGGATTTTGATTCTGCCAAAGTAAAATCAAATATAAAACTGGTTAAACATTATGCTGTGGTAGCCAAATTGTAAAATATAAGACCTCATATAATTATATAATGGAACCATTGTAAAATAATTAAGTAATAGTGCAATCCAATATAACTTGGTATATGTCAGTAATGTCCAATTAAAATTAATAGTTTAGACAACACATGATATTAATAGTCAATAATTGAATCTGTTCTGCATATTTCATGTGAATTTCAGGGAACTTCATCTGACAACAAGTTGTCGTTCTTTCATGAGTTTCCTTGTCTGTATGTCAAAATTTTTTGTGCTTTCTTGTATGCAACCAGTGATATTGCAATCAGCCATTTTAATCTCAAATATTGTCATTTAAGAAATGAAGATAAGTTTTTTGTTTGCAAGGCAATTGTTTCAATTCTCAGTAGTTTGTCATCATTCTTATGCAAATGTATGTATTATGTAAATTTATTCTTTTGTGCATTTTTTTCTGGGTAACCAACTTCCCTCAAAGTCATCGAATACTATTATATACTGCATACATGTTTCAAGATTGCAGACCTCAACATGGTCACTATTTTTCGCACACTTTGTTCATCACCTGCTGCATATTGGTGAATACTTTTTTCTGTATATTTCATCTGTCATTTTGTTTTAGAATGTGTATTCATAATAGGATTTTGTTATGCTGTGTAACATTGTGGATAACAGGTAGTTACAATTTTTTTCTCTATAATTTGAAAAGTGTTGTTATGTTGTGTAGATAAACCATACTAATATTTAGCCCAATTTAATTTTGGTACTTGTGTTTTTTTTTGTCTTTGTAAGCATATTTTGTCGGTTTGTACTATGCATGGTACAGTGTGCTACTTTGTTTCGTGGGTTATATTTTTTCATGCAGTGGCTTGTAGCCATTCATATATTAAGGACACTCACTTTGCTATGCAATCATGCGCTGTGTCACAACGTTGACTTTTATACTGCATTCATTTTTTACCTATTACACATATTTTTTTTGTTGTAATTATCACTTTTCCATGTATCTTGAATGTAATTACTATGTGAATTTTTTCACAGGGATGTTTTTTTGTTTTTGTGTTGTTATAATGGCTGGCCAGCCAACATGAAGTGTTTTTGTGTCTTTTTGTATAATGTACATCATGCCCTGTATAATTGCAACTTTTACTGTCATGTGATCTAAATTAGGAGCACTAAATTTTTTTCCCTCATTGAGGGTCTCCAATGTATTCCATTGTAACTTAGACATAATATGATCATTAATGTTGTTTTTTTCTCATATCTAGGGTCTTCAATGTAATACATTGTAATTCACTGTTTTTATCACTTTTTTCCCAACATATCTTAAGTAAAATTTTGTAATCTTTTTGTAAGCCTGCCAACTCCCACTCCTAGCACCATGATGGTTGTGGTTTCTATCTTGACTCTCCTTCGAAAAATTTCCCTCGTTTGTTTTTTATTCTTCACTTGGTGAAGGGGGAGAGTGTTATAAAGACATTCATGGAGTATATCGGTCGAAATTCAGGGCTTTATAACTGTCTTTGTAACTGTAATATATAGGCATAATGAGTAGAAAGAATTATTGCCACTAAAGGCGATCTACGCCAAATCTAGTGGCTCCGGCCCTTCCTACGCATGTGCGAGATGCATTTTAGGTAGCTTGGTGCAGTTGAAGGCGAGCTATCGGTTCTTCTCAAAAACCAGCGGGCAGTTGGCATTTTGGACGTGCACTCTGTAGGTGAGCATTTCACGACTCCGGAGTGGTGAGTGAGGCATGGCGGTGCCGATTAGGCCTAAGTATATTTTTCATGACCATTTTGTAACTGTTAATTCATGATTAATTTTAATTAAATAATTTATTTTTGCTACTTAACTAAATGGTCTATGCTTTCGCTTATCTTAATGTGCAACTTGATTTTCCTATATTGAGTGAACTATGTACGTAGAACTTTTCTTAGCACGTGGGTCTAGCAGTCTGTCGGTTAACTAGGTTGTGTATTTATTCTCTAACTTAACTTCTAAGCTTTAAGTAAGTGTTGCCGGAAACAACCTTTCTGTGTTATTGCTTAATGTATTGTTAATGTATTAATAATTTACAACAGTAACTTTATCTTCATACAACGTAATTTATACGTATCGCCATTTTCGGCCAGCTTAGCCCTTCCTTAACATAACAAGTCTTCTTGCAAATTCGCCTCGCTGATGAACACAAAGAAGCTGTTCGATTTCTCTGGAGTCATGATAAACCGTGTGTTCATAAAAAGCCAAAGCTACAGGTATATCGTTTCAATCGAGTAAATTTCGGCGTTAGTTCAAGCCCATTTTTGCTCGCGGCAACGATCAGACATCACATTGAAAAATATAGAAATGAGTTCCCTTACACTGTCGAACTTTTAGTTAGAAGCTTCTATGTTGATGATCTTATTTCCGGTGGTAACCGTTTTGAAGAAGCACTTCAAATATCGAGAAGAGCAAAGAATATTATGGAAGCTGCTGAAAAGGATCTCAGGAAATGGATTAGTAATGATTCTAACCTAATGGAGCAATGGAAGAAAGAGGGTTTTGATGTACACCCTGTACATGAAACTAGGTTTAGGCGTAAACCAAACAAAAGTATTAAGACTGTCATGGGATACTCGTGAGGATTATTTAACTATGGACACTAGCAGTCTATTGGAATTTGTTTCCATTGATAGAAACTCAAAACGCTTCATACATCAAGCGATAGGAAATATCTTTGACCCTTTAGGGTTAATTTCACCTTTCACCGTTAGAGTAAAATGCCTGATTCAAGATCTCTGGAGTGAAAAAATTCCATGGGATGACCCTTTACCACCGCATACTGAAAAAGAGTGGAAGAAATGGAGTGAAGAATTACTCCACTTAGAAAGCCTAAAAATACCAAGATTAGTTCTAGATTTCACTTTGCAGGATGATGTTGAGTTGCATAGTTTTTGTGATGCAAGCAAAAGGGCATATGGTGTAGCCATATATTTGAAGTCCAAAACAAGGAATGGAGTTTGAGTTAGACTTGTGACTGCCAAAAGTCGTGTGGCTTGTTGGTTGGATGGGGTTTAGTGGCGCAAGGTCCAGAGAGGACAAGCTGCGCCAAACACATGGTAAAACCCGAAAGAAACATATAAATAAATAGAAATTCTACACCATAATACATAAAACCGATCGTAAAAAATGCACATATAAAATACAGTTATAAAGGCAATCAACCTATGGAATAGGACCATGTAAAAACACAAATATATATAAAGTCTAAAAATTGGAAGTGTATAAAATATAAAAACATTTACAAAAAATCTTAAATTAGTGGGTAAAAACTGATATGACGGATGAAAGTGAACAGCGTAGGCTGCAGATGTTCACCAATTAAAAGTGATAAAGATGGAGATGAACACTTAAAAAGGCTTATGTATAAATTTTTAAAACGTTTACAAGATGTTAAAATATGAAGAACTGTCAAAGGGCATTTGCAGTCTGGACAAATTGGAGCACTCTCTCCTAACAAAAGATGTACATGAGTAAGGCGAGTGTGTCCAATGCGTAATCGTGACAAAACGACGTCACTCTTCCTGTTTATGATAGAAGGTCAAGGTAAGATGTTTGGTTTGATGCTGTGAAGTTTGTTATTATCTTGCAAATTCCAGTTTTCCTGCCATTTGCACCGTGTTATATTTCTGATGGCCTGTTTCACGTCACACATGGGTAAAGGTTTGTGTAAGGTATTACTGGCAGTTTTTGCAGCTGCATCTGCCAACTCGTTGCCTCGTATTCCAACGTGACTAGGAATCCAACAAAACAAAACACTACAGCCGTGCCTAGAAAGATGTTTTTTCAGTTTCAACACTTCAAGGGCAAGGGGGTGAGAGGGAAAATCTGATTCGAGGGACCGTAACGCGCTCAAAGAATCAGAGTATAAAATAAACTTCCTCTCCCTCCTAGTACACATACACTGTAGTGCTTCGAAGATGGCTTCCAACTCAGCAGTATAGATCGTACATGACGGATGTAGGCTGCGACTTATGGCGACATTTTTGATGACGTACGCGCAGCCAACATGATCAGGTGACTTTGATCCATCCGTATACATATCTATGTGGTCCGGGAAACTAGCACAATGAGCTGCGAAAAGCTGTTGGTATACCACATCGCTCGTGTTAGACTTGCAGAAATTCTCAAACGGATTCATAAAGGAAAACCCAAGGGTTCGCCCTGGAGGTAGATGATAACATGGATTTTCCATAACTTCAACATTATGAAGAGTGGAATCCCGCAAAATATTTCTCATTCTAACACCAAACGATGGAACACATGATGGACGATTTAGGTACAGGCAATCATGACGGGAGTCAAGTAATTGCTCTCGTAAGGGATGCAACGGTTGGGAAAGAATGCGGAAGTAGTACACAAGCGACATCTGGCCCCTGATGAGCTCTAAAGAGGGTTCATGGCAAACTGCATAAAGACTTTCAATTGGAGATGTACAGAAAGCACCTATACAAATGCGCAGAGCTGTGTGATGGACAGTATCTAACTTTCGCAACACAGACTGTCTGGCAGATCCGTAAGCTACACAGCCGTAGTCTAATTTGGTACGGATGGCAGCTCTGTATATACGGAGCATAGATGTGCGATCCGCGCCCCAAGAAGTAGTCGAAAGAATCTTTAACAGGTTTATGGCGACTTCACACTTTTTCCGGGCATGCAAGACATGAGGAAGGAAAGTTAGTTTTCTATCAAAGATAACCCCCAAGAATTTCACACTTTCTACAACTCGTATTTTTGCTCTCCCGAGAAAAATTTTCGGGGTCTGGGTGAACGCCGCGACGCTTGCAGAAATGGATAAGGGAAGTCTTTTCGATGGAAAAGTAATAGCCATTTTCATTATTCCATTCAACCATCCGGTGTACAGCTGTTTGGAGTTGTCGCTTGATGCATGAAACGGGAAAAGTATGTTCCACCCAGATTTTATTATACAAGTATAAGATATTAAGGAGGGAACGGCGTGGAAGGTGTTTCATTAGTGCCTAAGCTATGCCATCTGGCCCAGGAGATGTATTCTTGGTCGAATTAAGGCATCTCATCAACTCTCTCTCCGTGAAATTATAATTATACTGGAGAGTAGAGCGAGTGGAGAAGTTGACACGTCTGGACTCCTCTTGACGTTTATAGCGCATAAAGGCTTCCGGATATGAATTAGCGGATGAAGCGGAAGCAAAAGCGTGACCAATAGCGTTAGCAATATCACGAACGTCAGTGAGTAGACGGCAATTTGTATTCAAGCAAGAAATTGGATGCTCCATATACAACCCCATTCCTCGTTTTGCACGTTTCCACAAATACTTGCTGGGAGTAGAAGCTGATAGACTGGAAACATACTGTACCCAAGATTCCCTTTGGCACCGACGACGCACTTTTCTAGCATATGCTTTCTCTTGCTTGAAAGCGATATAATTTGTGGTGGTTGGATATCGCCTAAAAATGCCCCATGCTTTGCGTTGTTTCTTAACGGCTTCTTTGCAGTCCGCATTCCACCATGATCTCCAGAACGGATCTTTTTAACCGATTTACCGTGTCCAACAGATGCATTGAGTATTTTATTTATCAGAAATGGTGACACCATACCAAACTTTCATTCATTGCGTTTCAAAAGAAAAAAAACGCGACATATGTTGCTCTCTCGAAGGGAGAGAAAGAGTTTTGATTAGATGAGCGATCCGCCCAGGAAGCTGTAACTAAATTACTATTAGTTGCAGCAATAATTACCTTTTGAGAAACACGGATTACTTCCAGTTCGATTCGGGGTCCCCGCCAGACCCCCGTCGTTCCACACTTTTCTAACGTGACCAGTGTAACCGCCGGATTCTTCGTAACTAAATGACAGACGCCTGCAGGTAACGTGCACCTGGTGCACGGTCCCCGACAGAATCGAGAAGGATTTCTCGCTACCTAGCGACGTCTGCCATGAAGATAAACGCAACCAAGGGCCTCTACCTCTACGACGGAGAACGTACCTCAACCATTACCAACATGGCACGCCACTCATTTCCACCAACACAACCCCAACAGGGTCCGTTCCCGTGCCCAAGCGGTGTCCCTCACGGGAGAGACCGAAGAGAGGTACAGGACCCAGTAGCGTCAAGGTTGGGTGGGTGGAGATCGGTTTTGCTACCATGAAGGCTCCGAAGGGGACAGATAGCGCAAAACCTTTTTTTTGTCTATTTTATTATTTTTAATTTTTTTGGGGTTTTTTATTTTTTTTTCTAAGAAATGACAAACAAAAAATACACATGGGGGGTTAAAAAAGAAAACAGAAACTAAAGATATCAGTGGAAGCTCCAGATGGAGAGGGGAAAAAAAGCCCAGAAAGAAGACAACAAAAATGCCAGGATAGGAGAAGAGAAAAAGAGACGGATCGCTATAGGACACTGCGGACGCGACACCCACATTTACCAATGAAAGTAAACGCCACGGAGAGAGAAAAAAACAGTAGGATACCTCGGGGTTGTGAAGCCCGTGTTTACCTAAAAAAGGTAAACCCCATGAGGGGTAATACAATGGCTAGTTCCCCTCCTTTTCAATTTAATATTGCTCCATGGGACGGCGAATGTCGCAGTGTAGGCGACAGTTTTGGAAAATTAAACAGGTGCAAAGTTGGGCACAAAGAATAGGAGGAGAAGATATATTCCAAACAGCGGATAAATGGTGTACAGATGCAGTTTACGATCTGCTTATGTCAGAAAGGGAGACGAGAATTGACATGTAAAAGGGGAACGGTCGAAAAATTGATGGCAAGGAGCGGCGGCCAGCTGCAGTTAATGATCTGGACAGGCAGAAATAGGAAACGAAGGGGTCCGAAATTTGATTTTAGTGAAGGATGAGTTAAGACTTTACGAGCTTCAATGCGTTAGGAGGTCGGTAGGGGGTCGGAATAGAAGCGTGTGAATGTATGGGCGTGAGAATTCTCCAGAAGGGTGCAACGACTGTCGCCCCCTTCAATTTTGAGTGGAGGATATAGTATTATAAAAAAAAGAGTTGGAATCAATAAAGGGTATCTATATTTACCCATTGGTCAGGAGGTGGCTACCAATGGAAAGCCTAGAATGAAGTGGGGGAGTTAAGTAAAAAGATAGACATGGCAGAGACATAGTCAGAGAGAAGAGAGAGAGAGATAGAGTTGAAAAGCAATGAGCAGATGAAGTTTAGAATCCGCTGAGGAGAAGTCGGAGTCAAAAAAGACGGAAAGGGCCGCAGACGAATAAAGAAGATAGAGGTGTAAGCCCTCAAGTGCCGATGAATATATGCCCGCCGATTGAAGGATCAATTGAGCCGAAAGCCTACCGCGTCGACCCAAACTAAATGCGCCCGCCTAATGACTCCAGGAGCGAAGTCGATCTGACGACCAGCCGATAGCTTAGCCCTAGAAGGAGATACCTGTCCAGGAGCCCAGAACTCTCCCATGCCGCACCCTTTCGTCGAGCGAGCGCCCGCTACCAAGAGGTTGTAAAGCACCGGAGCCCCGTATGCATAGATGATTGCCACCAGCCACCATCGCCCCGAGTGTAGAGTCCTTGTGCCACAGATGACCGCCGCAAGCCTCCCATCGTCCCTCACGATTTCCCCGAGCCGTGCAAGTATCAGGTACGGGATTTCGTTTATTTGGTGATCTTGTGCCGATGCTCATTTAGGTTAGGAGGATGATAGTAGCCGCCATTAATATTGCATGTTGTCATAGATATATGTTACCGAATATTTGTGGTTTTGTATATATAGTATATATATGTATTGTATTAACATGTTAAATGAGTAGTGATAGAAAGTCAATAAGGAGTAATATTAATGGTATAGGATAAGTGATATGAGGTATATATATGTATTATATTAACATGTTAAAAGAATAATGATAGAAAGTCAATAAGGAGTAATATTAATGGTATAGGATAAGTGATATGAGGTATATATATATGTGTTGTATTAACATGTTAAAGGATTAATGATAAGAAGTCAATAATGAGTAATGTGAACTGTATAAATAGTGTGTTGATAGTTAATAAATTGATTTGTGATCATACACATGAGTAATCGTTAATCCATTGGGCCAAACAATGTACTAACCACAATTAAATACTCCACAATAAATAGTTCATAAATCATAATCACCAAAGAAAAGTAATTACGGTGACAGCGAACATGAAACTTTTCAATTATTTAAACATCAGGTAACTCAAATCTCTGAGTTTAATAAGTGGTCGGCAAAGCACACCGCTGTATTCATAAAATCAAAACTGACCGGTGCTGCATTAAAGTTTGTGTGTTCGTCCCGAGATCTCTTACAGTGTGATGACCCAAACTTAGTGCTTAATTCACTCAGTGATTTTTTTCTTTATGAGGATGACACCACAAGTTATGCATGTGTGACATTGGATTTTTTACCAGGTGAATCTGTTAAGAACTTCGCCTATAGACTGTCTCAGCATATTACTAACCTCTATCTACAAATCAAGGACAGAAATAATATTGATTCAATAAAATTTGTCCAATTTATGGCTGCTTTACCCTCTTCAATTAAAACCCAGCTTTTAATAGACAATGTAAAAGAATTTTCTGTTACAGTAAAGAGAGCTCAGACACTTTAGTCAATCGACTCTCAAGCAACAGGAGTTTCAATTTCTGACTCCAAGGATAGTAGTGCTGAAGTCTATTTCTTAAAACAACAGGTGTCAGCTTTGGAACAGAAACTTCAGGGTTTAGACCAGGGAACGAGTTCTCACTATGTTAAAAATGACGCTCAGATAATTGCTAGTGTTAGCCCACAAAAGTGCAACCATGTTGATGGCGCATGCGCGCCACTGAATATTGCGTTTTATATTTTGCTTCTAAATGAACAAAGTGACGTCAGCAACTAGGCAAGCAGCGCGACTACAAGACCCTGGCGGTCTTTTCTTTTATGCAAATTTTACGGTTAAGAAGCGGAATACTGTTTAAAGAGTATAAGAAGACAGTTAGCTGTGGAGGAAGTGAGCAAGGCCTTGAGAATTTGTATTGAAGCTCATAAGTTTAAATATTTTAACATCTTAAATGCTGTGTATTTTAAAGTTTTATCCTTGTAATGTGCCACCAATAAAACAAAGTAGCAATCACAGCTGGTCCGTCGTTAATTATTTTACGCAAGAAGTAAAAGTAAATATCTGGCTCCGTCGACCTTGAAGCCGTATCAGCGTTATGGAAGTTACTAATAGATTGAAATCTACCTTAAAAGGTAAGATAACAAGACTTAAAACATACCTAAGAACTGTGGGCAGTGAAACTGATTTGGTGGAGCTTAAAGTAAAGTTCAAAAGTGTGGTATCCCTTCAAAAGAACATTGAAGATTTGCGCGGTAATTATTATGCTATTCCCGACGTCAAGGAAGCGGATCTAATCAGCATCGATGAGGAGCTCAACCAATTGGAAGATCCCCTAGAAAAATTAGAGGTAGGAATTGAAACTGTATTTAATTCTTATAATAAATCAAGTTCTGACACTTTAGTAAATAAATCAAGTGATAATTTCGAAATCAAAACAAAAATACCCCCACTAGTTTTACCTGAGTTTTCAGGAAGATATGAAGATGGTTGGTTGGTTTATTTAGGTTTTATGGCGCAAGGTCCTCTGAGGGACAAGCTGCGCCAACCATATGGTTTACTGACATACCAGGACTAGTAAAGGTTAAGAAAATCAAGTTTTGAAGAACTTATAAAAACCAATGAAAGGAGAGAAATACAAAACAATTTAAAAGTAAAGAACATGGATAAAAAGTGATGATGGTTAAATATATGATAAATCTGAAGATACAGGATTTAAAAACTAAATCTCAGTGTAAAAACCAGTCATGCGTAAAAAGTTAAAAATATTAGGATGGGAATATTCTCCCAGCAAAATATCCAAACTAGGTGCATAACAATTGTATAAATTAAAATAAATAGTTTTAAAAGCAATACAGCTAGTTAAAATATGTAAAATAGTGAGAGGGCATTTGCAATATATACACAAGGGGGCGCTCTCGCGCAGCAACAGATGGACATGGGTGAGTCGCGGGTGCCCGATACGCAAACGTGTCAGCAATACATCTCTCTTGCGACTTGGCAAAGTCTGCCAACAAGCGACAGTAGGTTTTATCATGTGGAGCTTGTTTTCGACCTGCATATACCAGTCTTCCTGCCATTTACGAAGAGTCATTCTCTTGATTGTTTGCTTTATGTCACACAAAGGGGTTGGATTATGAAGTGCGACGTTAGCATTCTTCGCAGCAGCATCAGCCAGTTCATTTCCCCGTATTCCTACATGACTCGGAATCCAGCAAAATAGGATCTTATAGCCCTGACCACAGAGATGACGTTTGAGTCTCAAAACCTCAATAGCCACAGGATGGGTAGGCACATCTGATTCAAGAGTCTGTAAGGAACTCAACGAATCAGTGTACACTATAAAATTCCTTTCTCTCCGGGTGCAAATGTACTCTAAGGTTTCTAAGATGGCTTCCAGTTCAGCAGAGAACACAGAGAATGACGGATGTAAGCTGTGACTGACCACAATGTTGTTGCAGACATAAGCGCAGCCAACATGATCGAACGCTTTCGATCCGTCGGTGTACACATCTACATAGCATGGATACCTTTCACGGTGCGTTGCAAACAGCTGGCGATACACCACATCGCTGGTGTTAGATTTTCCCAAATCTACAAAAGGTTGGTTCGTTGAGGTTTAATGGCGCAAGGTATCTACAAAAGGATTCATAAAGGAGAAAGTTAGAGACCGCCAAGGGGGGGGGGTAACACAAAGGGGGCTATTCATAACATCAACTCCCTCTTTTGGGATAATCACCCAAATAAAATAACACAATAAATATCCTCGATAAAGCCACACATCAGAAGGTTTATAATTTAAATTTAATGCAACTTCTACAGATTCATTTTTACAATCACTATGGAAAACTAGTGCTATCAGAGTGCGACGTGCACGTGTGTCATCGTTCGAATCGTGCTATACAATGTACTTTTTGGGAGAAAACTCTGGCTCATCATCAGACCAGTTCTGCCGGCGCGCGGTTACAGGCAGGGGGAAAAACCAGGGAGAATATGGTGCGCGCGTCCGGCGGGAAAGCCAAACCCTACAGTAGCCCCCCCTGAGCGATAGCGAAAATTTTCACTATTGGAGGTACTTGGGGTTGAATCTGACTCGCCTGCCAGAACGCGTGGTGGTTTCGTTTTTCTCCACAGTGTTCCTGTCCTGCAACAATGGAGTCTGCCCTTCAAAGCCTGGTTGCTCTGTAAGGACTGGAGTTTGTTCTGCAGGCACTGGAGGTGTCGCTGTCGCCTCGTCCGTAGCTGACCCGAGCTCCTCCGCGCAAATGAAAGCAGGTTTAACTCGATCAATGTTCACTGTGACTTGCCTTTCTCCAATTTGCAGACGAAAGTTTTTATCCGTGCGTTCGAGCACTTTATAGGGGCCCTCATATGGAGGCTGAAGACTTTTTTTAATGCCGTCCCGCCGTAAAAACACGTGTGAGCAGCCACGTAGTTCTTTGCTCACAAAAACGGGGCGGCCAAAAGTTGATCTTGTCGGTGCGGGTCGGAGTTTATCCATTGCGTCCCGTAGTTTGCCCACAAAGTCTATTGGGTTAGGAATGTCCTTAGCTGGCGCTAAAAATTCTCCGGGCAATGGGATGGTGCAACCGTAGACCATTTCCGCCGAAGTTGCTTGTAGGTCTTCTTTCCAGGCTGCCCGAATTCCCAATAACACCGTTGGGAGAATACTGGCCCAATCCATTGTGCTGTGTGCCATTATCGCGGATTTAAGGTGCCGGTGAAATCGTTCGACCTGCCCGTTCGCTTCTGGATGGTAAGGCGAAGAATGGCCTCTGTTAGTGCCTAACAAGGGTGTAAGCGCCTTGAATAAGGCTGACTCGAATTGAGGACCCTGGTCGGTCGTTAACTGCAACGGTGGTCCAAAACGTACAACCCAGCCGGCGTAAAAAACTTCTGCAACCGTGTCAGCACTTATGTCGCTGGTCGGGAAAGCCTCTGGCCACTTGGTGAACCGATCCACGCACGTAAGGCAATAACGGTAGCCTTTAGATGGTGGTAGAGGGCCAATTAAATCAATATGGACATGCTGGAACCTCGCCGTTGGCGGAATAAAAGAACCGATTGCACTCTTAGTGTGTCTGTGGACTTTACTCTTTTGGCACGGAGCACAGGTTCGTACCATTTGAGCAATGTCCTTCTTCATGCCTGCCCACACGTATCGCTCTGCTACTAGGCGTGCAGTTGCCCTAGCGCCGGGGTGCGCCAAGCTATGCAAATTTTGGATGATTTGGCACCGCATAGCCAGTGGTACCCATGGCCTAATACGTCCTGTAGAAACGTCACACTGTAACGTTACACCCTCGGTACCACCCACAGCCATAGCCTTCAACCTCAGCGCGGAATCGGAATTGCGTAACAACTCCTGCAGCTCGTTATCATTAGCCTGCAAGGTCGCCATCTTCTCAAAATCGATTGAAGTTTTTTCCAGACTATCAATATGTACGCGGGACAACGCATCGGCTACGAAATTTTCAACCCCACTCAGATGTTGAATATCAGTGGTAAATTGGCCAATGAAGTCCAGTTGACGAATCTGTCGTGGGGATGATTTGTCATTATTCCGGCGAAAGGCGAATTCGAGAGGTTTGTGGTCGGTAAATACAGTAAAAACTCTACCTTCAATCATGTGCCTAAAATGTTTAATTGCAGAGTATATAGCAAGGAGTTCACGGTCAAACGTGCTATATTTCCTCTGAGCAGTAGAAAGCGATCTTGAGAAGAAAGCTAGCGGTTGCCAGGCTCCTTCAACTTGCTGTTGCAGCGCCGCCCCCATAGCAAAGTCCGAAGCATCTGCCATAATGGCTAGATGAGCAGATGGATCAAAATGGGCTAAAGTAGCAGCTTGTGCAAGTTTTTCTTTGCAAAGTGCAAACGCAGAGTCTGTCTCTTCTGTCCATGCTATTGGTCTTTTGTCATTTTTCTTTGCGCCCTGGAGGTATTTGTTAAGTACTACCTGTGTGTGTGCAGCCTTTGGAATAAAACGTCGATAGAAATTTAGCATGCACAAAAAACGACGCAGCTCCTGAATTGTCTGCGGACGCGGAAAGTCAAGGATTGCCTTAACTTTGTCTTGGAGTGGACTAATACCTGCTGCTGAAATATTATGGCCTAAAAATTTAATGATTGTCTGGCCGAAAATATATTTGGAAGGGTTTAATCTGACGCCGAATTTTTTAAAACGCTCGAAGACCGATTTTAAATGTTGCATGTGTTGCTCGGGACTAGTGGATGCGACTAACACGTCGTCAAAATAGGGTATACAAAAATCAAAACCCTGCAAGACCTGATGAATAAATCTTTGAAAGGTAGAAGCTGCGTTAGCCAAACCAAACGGCATGAATACAAATTCAAACAAACCGAATGGAGTGGTCACAGCCGTCTTAGGGACGTCTTCGGGACGTACAGGGATCTGATGGTACGCTCGCGCCAAATCTAATGTGGAAAAAATATTTTTTTTGTGTAATTCCTGCACGCAGTCCTGGATATGCGGCACCGGGTAACGATCAGGAATGGTGACAGCGTTTAACGCTCTGTAATCGCCGCATGGACGCCAGTCACCGTTTGCTTTGGGGACCATATGCAAAGGGCTGGCCCAACTACCACTAGATGGCCTAAAAATCCCTGCTGAAACCATAAACTGGAATTCATCGCGTGCCACTTTAAGCTTGTCTGGCGGAAGTCTTCTGGGTTTCGCAAACACAGGGGGTCCCTTCGTTTCTATTACGTGGTATACACCGTGCTTAGGTGTGTTAAGCATCGACGCCACCTCCGTAAGCGAAGGGAACTGCTTCAGAAGGGTATGAAATGGCGAGGAATCGTCGACCGTGCGGACATCAATGCCTGGCTTAATGTGCACGACACCCGCTGCCTCTAAACTCGTTGTCGGGTCGCGTAGTTTCCCTAACTTAACGTCAATTAGCAGTCCAAAATAGCGCAAGAAATCCACCCCAATAATGGGTTGGGATACCTCGGCGAGCACAAACGGCCAATGGAATTCGCGACGTAAACCGAGATCCAATTTAAGTAATTTTTGGCCAAAGGTCCGTATAATGGAACCATTAGCTGCAAAAAGTTGGAACTTGTCCGGAACCAGTCTCTGCTGTGTCCCCGTGATTGGCAAAACCGAAACGTCCGCGCCGGTATCAATTAAAAATTTAAAATTTGACGTTTTGTCCCGTAAATATAATCCATTTATTAATACCCTGCCGTCACTCTCCACCGCGAGCGACGGCCTTAACGGTTTCCCGTCCAGGAACATGGTGCTTTGCATTTTTTTGCTTTATCCGCGAACGTATCGTGATACCAACAAAAAGAGCTATTGCTTTCCGAATTACGCCTACCGCGTGATCGGCTACGGCTCCTGAAACGCCGCCTATGGCCAAAATTCTGTGCTTCGTTTCCATCTCGCGTTTCCAATCGCTGCAGACGCGTTGAAATATCCAAAATTAGCATTTTTAGGCTATCGTCATTCTGGACATTCTGAATGTATGCAGGCGGTCCTGCCACTGCCATAATCCCGTCGGCCATGTTGGCTAATTTATCCAGACCGTCACCCGAGATTGCCAGAATCTGCTGCACGTGCGGTGGTAATCTTTGTATAAAAAGCGTTTTAAGCAGCTCATCACCCACGTGCGCGCCTGCTTTGCTCCTCATCTCCAGTAACAGACGTGACGGCTTTTTATCACCTAACTGCATACCAGAGACGAGTTCGCGCAAGCGAGCATCCTCGCTGACGGTATACTGACTGATTAACCGCGTTTTTAGTGTCTTATAAGTCCCTTCTTGCGGGGAACTGGAAATAAGATCTCCCACGATCGATAACTCTTCGGGCTGCAGTGCAGCAATCAAATGATGATAACGTGTAACGTTATTCGTGACCCCTGCCAGGACAAACTGCGATTCTAATTGGTTGAACCATGCAGTGGGATTTGCACGCCAGAAAGGGGCATATTTAATCCCCACGCGGGAAATAGACTCAGAGTCGCTGTTCATTTTGAAATATGTAAATTGCCAAGTAATTGAGAAAAAAAATTATATACACGTAATACACACGTAAATATACAAAAGAGAACAATATAAGTAAAATAAGTGGCAATAAAATTTTAACCGATGCGCGACAAAAAATAAATGTAAAATGAGTAGTTACTAATAATGAAATAGGCTAACACACACAGGCATACCAACACAAAATACACTCTAATTTATCAAATTGGAACGCACTCACCAGGGCAGTCTTCGCGCAGTGCGCTATATCCATGTGATCGAGATGCAGAAAATTCGAGAGCACGTGTATTGGTTCTATAACACCGTGTCTGGCATACGTGCCACGTGGTTTCGTTGAGAACAAAATTTAACTTCACTTATAAAAATCACACGTTGACGACCAAATAGGACTCCATGTAGCATACTCCATACATAATATTCCATGTAGAATAGCACTTTATGAAGACGTATAAGCTGAGTATAAGCTCGATGAAGTAAGATTGAAATTCGTTTGCGCTCCTCACAGTAAATTTTAGTCCGGGTCACCACTTTTGGGATAATCACCCAAATAAAATAACACAATAAATATCCTCGATAAAGCCACACATCAGAAGGTTTATAATTTAAATTTAATGCAACTTCTACAGATTCATTTTTACAATCACTATGGAAAACTAGTGCTATCAGAGTGCGACGTGCACGTGTGTCATCGTTCGAGTCGTGCTATACAATGTACTTTTTGGGAGAAAACTCTGGCTCATCATCAGACCAGTTCTGCCGGCGCGCGGTTACAGGCAGGGGGAAAAACCAGGGAGAATATGGTGCGCGCGTCCGGCGGGAAAGCCAAACCCTACACCTCGATCTCAGAATCTCTCAGCAGATTTCTGATCCGAATACCAAACGATGGGATACAGGACGGGCAATTTGTGCAATAGTAATCTAACTGGCTATCAAGCAGAAGGTTCTGTAGAGGGTGTTGAGAAAGCTCCTCAGCTCCAGATAGAATCGCCTCCAGTTCAGGATCCTGTGGGACTAACCCATGCCAGTGCTACACTACCAGAAACTACTATGACTTCTCTGATGCAGAGTCATATTCCAGCAGCTACTCCTTCTTGTCCGTACAATCTCAGGCCTAGAAAATGATGTTCTGGGAAAGAAGAAAGCGCGCACTTCTTCTCCACTTGGTGGACAACCCAGCGATTGGTGCGTCCAACTCTGCTTCTGCCTGTTATCCTGTTTGGACTTGGACTCTAGCTTCTTACGATATACCTCTGTATCATTCTTAAATATTTTTCTATGGTTTTTAATGCTCCTTAGTCAATTCAGTGCTGTGATAGTCCTTTTGGTCATTCACAACTCTAATTATGCTCTTGAAATTAATATTATCTCTCAATAGCCTTAAAAACCACAAGAATTCTTGGATTTTGATTCTGCCAAAGTAAAATCAAATATAAAACTGGTTAAACATTATGCTGTGGTAGCCAAATTGTAAAATATAAGACCTCATATAATTATATAATGGAACCATTGTAAAATAATTAAGTAATAGTGCAATCCAATATAACTTGGTATATGTCAGTAATGTCCAATTAAAATTAATAGTTTAGACAACACATGATATTAATAGTCAATAATTGAATCTGTTCTGCATATTTCATGTGAATTTCAGGGAACTTCATCTGACAACAAGTTGTCGTTCTTTCATGAGTTTCCTTGTCTGTATGTCAAAATTTTTTGTGCTTTCTTGTATGCAACCAGTGATATTGCAATCAGCCATTTTAATCTCAAATATTGTCATTTAAGAAATGAAGATAAGTTTTTTGTTTGCAAGGCAATTGTTTCAATTCTCAGTAGTTTGTCATCATTCTTATGCAAATGTATGTATTATGTAAATTTATTCTTTTGTGCATTTTTTTCTGGGTAACCAACTTCCCACAAAGTCATCGAATACTATTATATACTGCATACATGTTTCAAGATTGCAGACCTCAACATGGTCACTATTTTTCGCACACTTTGTTCATCACCTGCTGCATATTGGTGAATACTTTTTTCTGTATATTTCATCTGTCATTTTGTTTTAGAATGTGTATTCATAATAGGATTTTGTTATGCTGTGTAACATTGTGGATAACAGGTAGTTACAATTTTTTTCTCTATAATTTGAAAAGTGTTGTTATGTTGTGTAGATAAACCATACTAATATTTAGCCCAATTTAATTTTGGTACTTGTGTTTTTTTTGTCTTTGTAAGCATATTTTGTCGGTTTGTACTATGCATGGTACAGTGTGCTACTTTGTTTCGTGGGTTATATTTTTTCATGCAGTGGCTTGTAGCCATTCATATATTAAGGACACTCACTTTGCTATGCAATCATGCGCTGTGTCACAACGTTGACTTTTATACTGCATTCATTTTTTACCTATTACACATATTTTTTTTGTTGTAATTATCACTTTTCCATGTATCTTGAATGTAATTACTATGTGAATTTTTTCACAGGGATGTTTTTTTGTTTTTGTGTTGTTATAATGGCTGGCCAGCCAACATGAAGTGTTTTTGTGTCTTTTTGTATAATGTACATCATGCCCTGTATAATTGCAACTTTTACTGTCATGTGATCTAAATTAGGAGCACTAAATTTTTTTTCCCTCATTGAGGGTCTCCAATGTATTCCATTGTAACTTAGACATAATATGATCATTAATGTTGTTTTTTTCATATCTAGGGTCTTCAATGTAATACATTGTAATTCACTGTTTTTATCACTTTTTTCCCAACATATCTTAAGTAAAATTTTGTAATCTTTTTGTAAGCCTGCCAACTCCCACTCCTAGCACCATGATGGTTGTGGTTTCTATCTTGACTCTCCTTCGAAAAATTTCCCTCGTTTGTTTTTTATTCTTCACTTGGTGAAGGGGGAGAGTGTTATAAAGACATTCATGGAGTATATCGGTCGAAATTCAGGGCTTTATAACTGTCTTTGTAACTGTAATATATAGGCATGAGTAGAAAGAATTATTGCCACTAAAGGCGATCTACGCCAAATCTAGTGGCTCCGGCCCTTCCTACGCATGTGCGAGATGCATTTTAGGTAGCTTGGTGCAGTTGAAGGCGAGCTATCGGTTCTTCTCAAAAACCAGCGGGCAGTTGGCATTTTGGACGTGCACTCTGTAGGTGAGCATTTCACGACTCCGGAGTGGTGCGAGTGGTGAGTGAGGCATGGCGGTGCCGATTAGGCCTAAGTATATTTTTCATGACCATTTTGTAACTGTTAATTCATGATTAATTTTAATTAAATAATTTATTTTTGCTACTTAACTAAATGGTCTATGCTTTCACTTATCTTAATGTGCAACTTGATTTTCCTATATTGAGTGAACTATGTACGTAGAACTTTTCTTAGCACGTGGGTCTAGCAGTCTGTCGGTTAACTAGGTTGTGTATTTATTCTCTAACTTAACTTCTAAGCTTTAAGTAAGTGTTGCCGGAAACAACCTTTCTGTGTTATTGCTTAATGTATTGTTAATGTATTAATAATTTACAACAGTAACTTTATCTTCATACAACGTAATTTATACGTATCGCCATTTTCGGCCAGCTTAGCCCTTCCTTAACATAACAAGTCTTCTTGCAAATTCGCCTCGCTGATGAACACAAAGAAGCTGTTCGATTTCTCTGGACTCATGATAAACCGTGTGTTCATAAAAAGCCAAAGCTACAGGTATATCGTTTCAATCGAGTAAATTTCGGCGTTAGTTCAAGCCCATTTTTGCTCGCGGCAACGATCAGACATCACATTGAAAAATATAGAAATGAGTTCCCTTACACTGTCGAACTTTTAGTTAGAAGCTTCTATGTTGATGATCTTATTTCCGGTGGTAACCGTTTTGAAGAAGCACTTCAAATATCGAGAAGAGCAAAGAATATTATGGAAGCTGCTGAAAAGGATCTCAGGAAATGGATTAGTAATGATTCTAACCTAATGGAGCAATGGAAGAAAGAGGGTTTTGATGTACACCCTGTACATGAAACTAGGTTTAGGCGTAAACCAAACAAAAGTATTAAGACTGTCATGGGATACTCGTGAGGATTATTTAACTATGGACACTAGCAGTCTATTGGAATTTGTTTCCATTGATAGAAACTCAAAACGCTTCATACATCAAGCGATAGGAAATATCTTTGACCCTTTAGGGTTAATTTCACCTTTCACCGTTAGAGTAAAATGCCTGATTCAAGATCTCTGGAGTGAAAAAATTCCATGGGATGACCCTTTACCACCGCATACTGAAAAAGAGTGGAAGAAATGGAGTGAAGAATTACTCCACTTAGAAAGCCTAAAAATACCAAGATTAGTTCTAGATTTCACTTTGCAGGATGATGTTGAGTTGCATAGTTTTTGTGATGCAAGCAAAAGGGCATATGGTGTAGCCATATATTTGAAGTCCAAAACAAGGAATGGAGTTTGAGTTAGACTTGTGACTGCCAAAAGTGGTGTGGCTTGTTGGTTGGATGGGGTTTAGTGGCGCAAGGTCCAGAGAGGACATGCTGCGCTAAACACATGGTGAAAACCGGAAAAAATACACATATATAAGTCATTTTAAAACCACAATCAATCAAAACGATGATAAAATTATTAACGTTGTAAAACCTTACTATATAAATATGATAAAAAAAATAGTCGTGTCATAAACGTGACAGTCAATTATTATAAAATAACAGCATTATAAAGGAATAAAATGTATGATAAAAAACAATGGTTCTAGATCATGAACGAGGTAGATAAAACGCAGTACTGGCAATGTCAAAACATCTAGATGGGGGTCCCCATCTAGATTGCAGTCAAGTATTACAAAATGATAGAAAACAAGGATAAAGCTATTAAATCAATGGGTAAAATCCTGTACTTTTCAAAAATCGGAAAATAGCAGGGTGAGGTGTTTCACCTAAAAGACCTCTCAAGGCGAGAGAAGTAGAACCAAAGTATTTTGAGTAAAAATTGGTAAGTCCTGTACAATCGGTTAAAATATGGAAAATGGTAAAGTCACAGTTGCAGTGAAAGGAAATTGGGGTATCTTCCCCCTCCAACAGATACCTGTGAGTGCAGGGCCCGATTATGAACGCTGGGGGCCCCTGGGCAGATGCTATTTGGGGGCCCCCTCTAAGAACTATCCATGGGCTATATATACTATTAGAAGTACTAGGTACATACACCAAGGGGGTTTTGGGGCCCCCTAGTATCAGGGGGCCCTGGGCAAAGTCCCGATTTGCCCATGCGATAAAAAGGCCCTGTGTGAGTGACTCTAGTATGTCCTATTCTTAGACGGGTGATCATGACTTCAAGTTCCCTCGGATATAGTGGAGACCAGATAGAGATGACGGGTTTGATGTGATGAAGTTTATTATCTACTTGTAGATTCCAAACCGAACGCCAGTTATCGAAAATAAAATTTTTGATGGTGGGTTTGACGTCAGTGAAAGTGACAGGGTGATTTAAAGCTGTTGTGGAATCTTTTGCTGCTGTGTCCGCAAGTTCATTGCCAGGGATTCCAACATGAGCTGGGACCCAGCAAAGCAGAATACTGTAACCACGACATTTTAACCGATGATGGAGAGTTATGACAGAAGAGACCAGACAATGACTATTGTTGCCAGATTTGAGGCTCTCAAGCACGCTCAATGAATCTGAGTATATGATAAAATCTTTATTCTGATGATTGGTGATAAAATCAAGTGCTTGTTTGATGGCTAAAATTTCAGCAGTAAAAACAGTGCATGATGGATGAAGTTTGAAACTATGAATATCCGAATTAAAAACAAAGACACAACCGACCTGATGTGTTGCCTTCGATCCGTCCGTATAAATATCTACATATTTAGAAAAATTATGACGATGAGATTGAAATAGCTGTTTGTATATAGATGAATCAGTGTCACTCTTATTAAAATAATGGAAGGGATTAATACATGGTATACCTTTTTTTTACAAGGAGAAAAGTCAAATAAGGGACGTTCACACACATTTAACAAACCCAGAGTGGTGTTTTCGATCAAAGAACGCATACGTAACCCAAAGCACGGGATGCAAAATGGTCGATTTTTTTAGAGGTTGTCGTACCGTCTGTCCAGTATGATGTCACGTAAAGGATGTGTAGGATGAGTCAGCACGCGAAAAAAGTTTAATGATTGTTGGTGACGAGTATGAGATAAAGATGGTTCGTGACAATCTACATAGAGATTTTGAACGGGTGAAGTACGAAAGGCACCAGAACATAGACGAAGTGCACTGTGGGGCACCGTGTCAAGTTTGCGTAGGACGGATTGGCGAGCAGTCATAAGATGCACAAGCGTAGTCAAGCTTTGATCGGATTACCGATCTGTATATGCGGAGCATAGAAGTCCGACCAGCTCCCCAACATGTATTTGCTAAAATTTCAAGCATATTTAGTGATTTCTCACATTTTTTACGCAGCTGTACAATATGTGGAAGAAATGTGATTTTCCTGTCAAATATGACACCTAAAAATCGCACAGAATCAATAACATTTAACTTCTGGCCTTCAATGAAAATTTCGGGATCCGGATGGATCCCACGTCTACGACAAAAGTACACACAAGAGGTTTTGTCTGGTGAGAATTTAAAACTGTTTTCATCACTCCAAGTCAAAATTCGTCTAATTGCAGTTTGAAGTTGGCGTTCAATGAATCGCATGTCTTTTCCTTGGCAACATATCTGTAAGTCGTCCACATAAAGACTTCTCCGCACGGAAGGTGGAAGCTGTTTTAAAATATTATTAATTTTTATTGAGAAGAGAGTGACGCTGAGGACACTCCCTTGGAGAACCCCTTCTTCTTGAGTAAAAAAGTTGGACAACACATTGCCAATAGGAACTTAAAAATGTCGGGTAGATAAAAAGTTTTTTATAAAAATTGGGAGATTTCCGCGAAACTCCCAAGTCAAAAAGATCTCTGAGAATTCCATAACGCCAAGTACGGTCGTATGCTTTTTCAATGTCAAAAAAAAAAAAAAAACTGAGACAAAATGATTTTTTAGGAGAAAAGCTCTCGTAATGTCAGATTCGAGAGCAATTACATTGTCTATGGTGGATCTTCCTTTTCTAAACCCGCTCTGAAATGGAACAATTAGGTTCCTCGTCTCTAATGTAAAAACTACACGAATGTTAATCATTTTCTCTAGTAGTTTGCAGACGCAGCTAGTTAAGGCAATGGGTGTATAGTTGTTAGGATTGGTAGCATCTTTTCCGGGCTTCAGGAAAGGGATAACGATAGCTTTGTACCAGGCAGCAGGAAAGACGTGTTCATTGTAGATCCTATTATAAAAATATAGTAGATTTTTAAGGGAACGGCGAGGAAGGTGTTTCTGCATATTGTAAGTAATGTCATCTGGTCCTGGAGAAGTATTTCGAGTGTTATGAAGGCTGCTAATAAGTTCTGATTCAGTAAAGGGGCTATTGTAGGAAAATGTGGAGACTGAGTTGAAGTTCAGAGAACGGCTTTCAGATTTTTGTTTGTACTTCAAGAAAGAGTCACGATAAGAAGCAGCAGAAGAGGAAGAACAGAAGGAGGTGTCTATTGCATTTGCTATTTCTGATACGTCTGAGATTGTTTGGCCATTGATAGCTCAGCAAGAAAGTGGATGTTCGGTGTATAAGCCTATTGCCTTTTTAACTTTTGACCACAATTGTTTAGAGGGTGTGTTGTATGATATATGGGAGACATATTTAATCCACGACTCCCTCTGTCTGTGCCGACGAACTTTTCTGGCATTCGCTTTAGCGTGTTTAAAAGCTATAAGATTTTCATTTGTCGGGTATCTTCGAAATATACCCCAAGCTTTTTGTTGTGCTTTTTTAGCTTTGAGACATTCCATTGTCCACCTCGGTTTTATGTATTTTCGTTTGCTAGGAGATGTTTTAGGAATGGATTCATCAGTGTCGTTAATAATGACAGAGGCGATGTTTTTAATGGTATTATTGATGTCGCCCGTCACATCTGCTTAGTGATAACTACGAGGGAGGAAAAAGTCGGCCAGTCGGCTCTTTCATGGATGTAGCGAGGATAAAATGAAACGGAATGAGAATCATCGGTTAGTAGGATGAGAAATATAGGGAAATGGTCGCTATTGTATAGATCATTTGAAACTGAGAAATTATAAAGAGGCAGAAGAGAAGGGGAGCAAATCGCCAGGTCTATTGCATGGAAGGTTTTTGTTGATAAGTGGAAGTATGTATTTTCGCCGTTATTGAGAAGGCAGAGAAGTTAGATAAAAAGTTTTCAATTTGCTGTCCTCTATTATTTGTGTTTTGATTACCCCAAAGTGGGCTATGGGCGTTGACGTCTCCTACTATTATAAAAGGGGTGGGTAGCTGATTTAATAGTTGTGCCAAGGAATTTAGATTAATAGGTTCATTCGATGGTAGGTAAACTGAGCAAATGGTGGTAAGCTGGCGGATATGGATACGGGCAGCAACTACTTGTAAGTTAGTATTAAGAGGAATGGAAGTGGAAGGGTGGTCTTGAGATATCAGAAGCGCAACGCCTCCCAATACTCGTCCATCAATATCATGATTTTTTCGGATGACATTGTATCTTCGAATTTTAAAACCATCCGAGTCTTTAAGATAGGTCTCCTGCAACGCAAAGACGGCCGAAGTGTGGACAGAAATCAGTTTTAATTTCGTCGCGCTTATTACGGTCGCCGTGACAATTCCAGGAAATCACACCTGCCATGATGAGTTTTTTTTTTAAAGGACGAAAATCCACAAAGTTGCGGTCGTCATCATGACGAAGAGGGAGAAGGAACACGAGTAGGAAGATTGGAGGTGTCCATAGACACCCCCACATCGGAATCAGAAAGATCCGAATTAGAGGCGCAAATTTGGAGGGAATCCTCTTCCATCCGCGCCACATTGCGAGGGTCTTTCACCTTACGGGAAAGATTCAATCGCTTTACAGCTTCACATTTTTGAAATTTTTTATTTATAACTGAGCTTGATGTAGAAGGTACAGTATGTCGAGAGATTTTAGTTTGTTTAGATTGAGAATTTTTAACTGATGGTATTATATTTTTGTTTTCATGAGGTTTATTGGTACTATTGTTTTTACCTGTTTGTGTAGAGGCATTGCAGATAATTTTTTTAGGTGTGGCAGCAGAAGCATACGAAACGCCTATTCTAGGTGTTCTAGCTTCCACCATTTTGCGAGCTTCCAAATACGGTATATTTTTATGGGCTCTGATTGTTTGAATTTCCTTTTCGGCAATCCATTTAGGGCATGAACGGGAGTAGGAGGGGTGGTCACCTTTGCAATTTATACATTTAGCTGGTAAGTTGCATGTCTCCGAAGGATGGTCTGGCTGGGAAGAACGGACACACATGGCTGAACCTCGGCACGATGCTTTCGGATGTCCAAAGCGTTGGCACTGAAAGCAACGAAGAGGGTTTTGTACGTACGGTCTTACGGGACACCGAAGGTATCCAGCAATGATAAAAGATGGTAGTTTTGGAGTTTTGAAAGTCAGGATGAGATGCCTCGTAGGAAGTATATTCCGATCCCGACGGCTGGTTATTCGACGTACAGCAGATACAAGTTAATCTCGTAGGTGTTCCAAGATTTCCTCTTCGGTGGTATGGAGGAGATCGGCCTCCGATATTACCCCTCTTGATGTGTTCAGATATCCGTGTGGAGCAATGGACACAGCCATATCACCGAATGTTTTAATTTTCAACAGTTGCGCAGCCTGGGTTGCATTTAATATTTCCACCAAAAGTTCGCCTGAGCGCAGTTTCTTCACCCCGTCGTTCCACACTTTTTTATCGTGACCAGTGTAACCGCCGGATTCTTCGCAACCAAATGACAGACGCCGGGATGTAACGGACACCTGGTGCACAGTGCCCGACAGAATCGAGGATTTCTCGCTACCTCGCGACGTCTGTCATAAAGATACACGCAACAAAGAGCCTCTACCACTGGGTCATTTTAAGGAAAACGTACCACAACCATTACCATCATAGCACGCCACTCCTCTACGCCAACACAATCCCAACAGGTTCCGCTCCCGAGCCCAAGCGGTGTCCCTCACGGGAGAGGCCGAAGAGTGGTTGGTTGGTTGGTTGGTTAGGGTTTAATGGCGCAAGGTCCAGAAAGGACATGCTGCGCCAAACACAAGGTAAAGTCTGAGATTAAAGGTCAAGAAAGAAGATAAAACGCACTAGTGTTAAAGTCAAAACATCTAGATGGGGTTTCCCCATCTAGATTGCAGTCAAGTATTACAAAATGATATAAAGGAAAGAAAAAAGTTATTAAATCAATGGGTAAAATCCTGTACATTTCAAGAAACGAAAAATAGCAGGATGAGGTGTTTCGCCTAAAAGATCTTTTAAGGTGAGAGAAGTTGAACCAAAGTATTTAGAATAAAAGTTGGTAAGACCTGTGCAGTCAGTTAAAATATGCAAAATGGTAAGGTCACAGTTGCAGTGAAAGCAGATGGGGGCATTTTCTCCCTCCAGCAAATATTTGTGAGTGACCCTAGTGTGTCCTATTCTCAAACGCGTTATTATAACATCCAGTTTTCTAGGATATAATGTGGGCCAGACACTGATGGTGGGCTTTATATTATGTAGTTTATTATCTAAAAGAAGGTTCCATGCAGAGCGCCATTTGTCCAAAATTAAACTCCTGATAGTAGGTTTGATGTCAGTGTAAGGGACAGGGTGATATAAAGTCATACTTGCATTTTTTGCGGCAGTGTCTGCGAGCTCATTTCCAGTGATCCCGACATGTGCTGGGATCCAACAATATAAAATACTATAACCACGGTGTTCTAAACTATGCTGAAGATTTAAAATACTGGAGACCAAACTATGATCACCCTTGCCAGACTTTAAGCTTTCGAGTACGCTCAAAGAGTCCGAGTATATAATAAAATGTTTATTCCGATGACGGGCAATAAAATCAAGAGCTTTTTTAATGGCTAAAATTTCTGCTGTAAAAACTGAGCACGATGAGTGAATTTTGTAACCATGAATTTCCGATTTATAAATATAGGCGCAACCGACATGGTCAGTTGTTTTCGAGCCGTCCGTATAAATATCTTTATACTTAGAGAAACTGTGTCGATGAGAGTAAAAAAGTTGTTTAAATATGGATGAATCGGTGTCGGTTTTGTTAAAATTATGAAAAGGATTAATGTATGATATAGATTTTTTCTTCCAAGGAGGAAAGTCAAATAAGGGACGTACACAGACATTTATATCTTCCAGAGAGGTATTTTGGATGAAGGAGCGCATACGAAAGCCAAAACACGGTATGCAGGATGGCCGGTTTTGATACAGGCAATCATACTGCTTATCAAGTAGCATGTCATGTAAAGGATGATTAGGATGAGATAGGACACGAAAAAAATAGTTCAATGAAAGTGTATGGCGAGTATGATACAAAGATGGTTCGTGGCAGTCGACATAGAGACTCTGAATGGGTGAAGTTCGGAAAGCACCAGAGCAAATACGAAGTGCACTGTGGTGCACAGTGTCAAGTTTTCTAAGAACGGATTCACGAGCCGAACCATATGATGGGCAGGCGTAGTCTAGTTTTGCACGGATTACCGATCTGTATATACGTAACATAGATGTCCTGTCAGCACCCCACGATGTATTCGATAAAACTTTAAGAAGATTAAGAGATTTCTCGCACTTTCTTCGCAGCTGTAAAACATGTGGAAGATATGTCATCTTCCGGTCAAAGACAATGCCCAAGAAACGAACCGTGTCCACAACATTTATTTTGTGGCTTTCAATAAAAATTTCGGGATCCGGATGGATCCCACGTTTACGGCAAAAGTGCACACATGAAGTTTTGTCAGAAGAAAAACTAAAACCATTTTTATCACTCCAAGTCATTATACGTCTGACTGCAGTTTGCAGTTGACGTTCGATGAATGCCATGTCTTTACCTTGACAGCAAATCTGCAAGTCGTCAACATACAAGTTCCCCCGCACAGAAGGTGGTAATTGTTTTAAAATATTATTAATTTTTATAGAGAAGAGAGTGACACTGAGGACACTCCCTTGAGGAACCCCTTCTTCTTGAATAAAAAAGTTGGATACGGCAGTGCCAACACGCACTTGGTAGTGTCGGGTAGTTAAAAAATTCTTTATAAAAATTGGGAGATTTCCCCGGAAGTCCAGTTGAAAAAGGTCTCGTAGGATGCCATAGCGCCAGGTACGGTCATACGCTTTCTCTATGTCGAAGAAGATTGACACTAAATGATTTCTTAGGAGAAAAGCTCTCCTAACGTCAGATTCCAGAGCAATAATACTGTCCGTCGTCGATCTACCCCTTCTGAAACCACACTGATTTGGAGCAATGAGGTTTCTGGTTTCTAAAACATAAATTAGTCGGGCATTTATCATTTTTTCTAAAATTTTGCAAAGGCAGCTGGTTAGAGCAATCGGCCGGTAATTATTGGGGTCAGAGGCGTCTTTTCCAGGCTTTGAAAAAGGGATAATAGTGGCTCTATGCCAAGCTACAGGGAAAACATGTTCTTCCCAAATCCTATTATATATGAATAACAAGTTATGGAGTGACCGGCGTGAAAGATGCTTTATCATGCTGTAGGTTATTCCATCTGGTCCTGGAGAAGTGTTGTGTGTGCTATGAAGGCTCTGAACGAGTTCAGATTTTGAAAATGGGATATTGTAAGGAAGAGAGGTACGTGTATTGAAGTTGAGATTTCGGCGTTCAGATTGGTGTTTGTATCTTAGAAAGGAGTCTTTATATGAAATGGCTGAAGAATTGGAAGCAAGAGCTGTGCCTATTGCGTTTGCGATTTCTGTAGGGTCTGATATTGTTTGGCTATCTTTGACAATGCAGGAAATTGGATGATTGGTGTACAAACCCATTGCCCTTTTTGCTTTAGTCCACAACTGCTTCGACGGAGTGTTGTATGATAGACTGGAGATGTATTTCGCCCACGACTCTCTTTGGCTCTGTCGACGTACTTTTCTAGCATATGCCTTAGCGTGTTTAAAATTTAGTAGATTTTGGGTCGTCGGGTATCTACGGAAAATATTCCAGGCTTTCTGTTGTCGTTTCCTGGCATCACGACATTCGTCTGTCCACCAAGGTCGTCTGATTTTACGTTTAACTGAGGAGGTTTTTGGTATGGAGGTATCAGCTGCTTGAATTATTACATTAGTTATGTTATTTATGGCATCATTAATGTCACCCACCACCATTTGCCTGGTGATGTTTGCAAGAAAGGTGAAGGTCGCCCAGTCAGCTCGATCGTAAATGTAACGGGGTTGAGTAGCTGTAGTATGAGAGTCATTGGTTACTAGGGAGAGAAATACTGGAAAGTGGTCACTGTTGTATAGATTATTTGATACCCAGAAGTTATAAAATGGCAGAAGAGAAGGGGAACATATGGCTAGGTCTATTGCATGAAATGATTTTGTCGGTAGATGAAAGTATGTGTTATCACCGTTATTGAGAATGCAGAGTGAGAGATCGGATAGAATGGTTTCTATTTGTTGTCCTCTATTGTTTGTGTTTTGACATCCCCAAAGGGGGCTATGGGCATTGAAGTCTCCGACTATTATGAATGGGGTAGGAAGTTGGTTAATAAGATTTACCAAGGCATTTCGATCTATTGATTCGTTTGGTGGTAGATAAACATTGCAAACGGTAGTGAGCTGACGTATGTGGATTCGGGCTGCGACGGCCTGCATATTTGTAGTTACTGGTATGATCGTAGACGGGTAGTCATTGGATATTACGAGGGCAACGCCTCCAGATACCCTTCCACCAACATCGTGATCTTTTCGGATAGCATTGTAACCTCGTAATTTAAAATTATCTGAGTCTTTAAAATAGGTCTCCTGTAGCGCAAAGACGGCCGGAGTGTGGACAGAAATCAGAGTTTTAATTTCGTCGAGCTTATTACGAGCGCCGTGACAATTCCACGAAATGATACCTGCCATGATGAGATTTTTTTTTTTTTAAAGGACGAAAGTCCACCTAGTTACGGCGCCATCATGACGACGAGGGGGAAGGAACACGAGCAGGAAGACTGGAGGTGTCCATAGACACACCCCCATCGGAATCAGAAAGATCCGAATTAGAGGCGCAAATTTGGAGGGAATCTTCCTCCATCCGCGCCACATTGCGAGGGTCTTTCACCTTACGGGAAGGACTGAATCGCTTCACAACATTAGTTTTTTTTAATTTTTTATTTATAAGGGAACTTGATGTAGTCGGAACGTTAAGTCGAGGGATTTTAGTTTGTTTTGATGCAGAATTGTTAACGGATGGTACTGTATTTTTGTTTTCGTGAGGTTTATTGGTACTATTGTTTTTAGTTGTTTGTGTAGAGGCATCACACATAAGTTTTTTAGGAGCGGCAGCGGAAGCATATGAAACGCCTATTCTAGGTGTTCTAGCTTCCACCAATTTGCGGGCTTCCAGATATGGTATGTTTTTATGGGCTCTGATTGTCTGTATTTCCTTTTCGGCAATAAATTTAGGGCAAGAACGGGAGTAGGTGGGGTGGTCACCCTTACAATTAATACATTTTGCTGGCAAGTTGCAGGTCTCAGAAGAATGGTTTGGCTGGGAACAACGGGCACAAATGGGTGAACCTCGGCACGATGCTTTCGAGTGTCCAAAGCGTTGGCACTGAAAGCAACGAAGAGGGTTTTGCACGTACGGTCTTACGGAACACCGAAGGTATCCTGCTATGATAAAAGATGGTAGTTTAGGTGTTTGGAATGTCAATATGAGATGCTTCGTACGAATGATATTACCATCCCGACGGATGGTAATACGACGGACAGCTGTTACAAGTTGATCCTGCAAGTGTTCTAAGATTTCCTCCTCGGTGGTATGGAGGAGATCAGCCTCCGATATTACCCCTCTTGATGTGTTGAGATAACCGTGTGGAGCGATGGACACAGCCATGTTACCGAGTGTTTTGATTTTTGAGAATTGCGCAGCCTGGGTTGCATTCAGTACCTCCACTAATAAATCGCCTGAGCGCAGTTTCTTTACAGAGTTTACATGTCCCACCGATGCGTAAAGACATTTATGAATTAAGAAGGGTGACACCGTACCGAAATTACCTTCAGTACGTTTTACAACGAAAAACCTAGACATTTGTTGCTCCCTCGAGGGGAGACGTTGCTCTCTAGAAGGGAGAGAAGGAGCTTGAGAATCTGAGCGATCCGCCCAGGAAGCTGTAACTAAATTATCTTTAGTTGCAGCCATAATTAAATTATTAGAACCACGGATTGCTTCCAGTTCGATCGGGGCCCCCGCCAGACCCCGTCGTTCCACACTTTTCTATCGTGACCAGTGTAACCGCCGGATTCTTCGCAACTAAATGACAGACGCCGGGATGTAACGTGCACCTGGTGCACGGTCCCCGACAGAATCGAGGAGGATTTCTCGATACCTCGCGACGTCTGCCATAAAGATACACGCAACCAAGGGCCTCTACCTCTGGGACATTTTAAGGAAAACATACCACAACCATTACCCACATAGCACTCCACTTCTCTCCGCCAACACAACCCCAACAGGGTCGGTTCCCGAGCCCAAACGGTGTCCCTCACGGGAGAGGCCGAAGAGTGGTACTGGACCCAGTAGCGTCAAGGCTGGGTGGGTGGAGATCAGTTTTGATACCATGAAGGCTGCGAAGGGGACAGATAGCACAAAAACTTTTTTTGGAAATTTTAATATTTTTCACATTTTTTTGATTTTTTATTTATTTTTTTAAACGAAGAAATGACAAACAAAAAACACATAGGGGTTAAGAAAGAAAACATCAACAAAAAAAATTAGTGGAAGCTCCAGATGGAAAGGAAGAAAAGTCCGGAAAGGAGAAAACAAAAGAAACAGGACAGGAGAAGCGAAAGAGAGATGGATCGCTATGGGACACTGGGGACGCTACACCCACATTCACCAAAGACAGTGAACCCCACGGAGAGAGAAAAAGACACTAGGGTACCTCGGGGTTGTGAAGCCCGTGTTTACCTAAAGAAGGTAAACCCCCTGAGGGGGCCGAAGAGTGGTACAGGACCCTGTAGCGTCAAGGTTGGGTGGGTGGAGATCGGTTTTGCTACCATGAAGGCTCCGAAGGGGACATATAGCACAAAACCTTTTTTTGTCCATTTCATTATTTTTCCTTTTTTTTGGTTTTAATTACTTTTCCTAACGAAGAAAAGACAAACAAAAAACACACATAGGGGTTAAAAAAGAAAACAGCAACTAAAGATATTAGTAGAAGCTCCAGTTGGAAAGGAAGAAAAGCCTGCAGAGAAAACAAAAGAAACAGGACAGGAGAAGCGAAAGAGAGATGGATCGCTATGGGACACTGGGGACGCGACACCCACATTCACCAAAGAAAATGAACCCCACGGAGAGAGAAAAAGACACTAAGGTACCTCGGGGTTGTGAAGCCCGTGATAAAAATACATCATACAGTTTGATGAAAAAACTCCTAAGGAACTGCCCAGATCAAGCAAGATTAAGCAAGTTGAAGAATGTTTCCAACATCGGGTATTCGTCGAAAGGTCTGATGAACGAAGACAGTCATATGTACCAAGGGCCAGCGAGGAAACCTTCCACGAAGATCATATCCAGCTTCGATATGCAACAAGTAGAGAGAGCTGCGGGAATGAACAAACGAGTGAATGACAGTCAGGGATCCGTGATAAAAATACTTTGTAGAGTTTGATGCAAAAACTCCCAAGGAACTGCCCAGATCAAGAAAGAATGAGCAAGTTGAAGAATGTTTCCAACAACTGGTATTTCTCGAAAGGTCTGATGAACGAAGACAGTTATATCTACCAAGGGCCAGCGAGGAAACCTTCCACGAAGATCATTTCCAGCTTCGATATGCAACAAGTAGAGAAGCTGTAGGAATGAACAAACGAGTGAATGACAGAAATGTTTCACGGATCCATGATAGAAATACATCGTATGGTTTGATGCAAAAACTCCTAAGGAACTGCCCAGATCAAGAAAGAATAAGCAAGTTGAAGAATGTTTCCAACAACTGGTATTCGTCGAAATGTCTGATGAACGAAGACAGTTATATCTACCAATGACCAGCGAGGAAACCAACGAAGATCATTTCCAGCTTCGATACGCAAAAAGTAGAGAAGCTGTAGGAATGAACAAACGAGTGAATGGCAGAAATGTGTCAGGGATCCATGATAAAAATACATCGTAGAGTTTGATGCAAAAACTCTAAAAACTCTAAGGCCTTAAAACAGGTCTACCTCAGGGAGAAGTTTCCAGTTGTTCCCTTTTTAACATTTACATCAATGACCTGATCACCGAACTGAAATCAATTGAGGGTATCAGATATCTTCTCTATGCTGACGACTTAGTCATTTGGTCAATGTCCCCTAAGAGCACTGCTGAACGTAATATTAATCTCATTCTAAATAAAGTTCTTAGTATTTTAAAGATTTGGACTGAGCGAAGCAACATGAAAGTAAATCTTGATAAGACACTCGTAGAGTCTTTCTCTCTTTCTCATCAGCCATTCACACCACGGCTTCTCTATGGAGGGCATCCAATTCCAACTATTGAAAATTTTAAATACTTGGGTGTTACTCTGGATAGAAAACTTTCCTGGAAGACGCATGTGGAGGATATGGTTAGTCGAGCTACGAAAAGACTATCACTTTTAAAGACCCTTGCGGGTTCTAAGTGGGGTTGCTCAAGATCTGTTTTAAACACCGCTTATATTACCTATATTCTGCCTATATTAACTTTCTGTTGTGAACCTCTGATCACCTCTTCAAAGCAAGCCCTCGATAAACTACAAATTTTCCAGAATCAGGCACTTCGCCTTATTACCGGTGCTGTGAAAACTACAAATATTGATTGCATGCAGTTATGTACGAATAATAGACCCATTAAAGTTATTATCCAAGAAAATGCTGTACTTCTTTAGGAAAAGATCATCAGAATTTCAGGCTGTCTGTCCCTCTGGGAATGTGTTCCTCTTGAGACCAAGCGGAATTTGAAAACACAAAGAGGTTTTGTGCAGGAGGTTCTTGAAGTGATCTCGGGTTTGGACCTGGATTTAAGGACTGGGCGTTTCTTGCCATTACGAAACCCTGTTGAAAACAAGAATTTCTCACTCTCCCTCGAACTCCAACAGAGAGTTCTTAAGTCTGAATCTAGTGTAAACGTGCTCAAGGCCCTGACATATGAAACTTTAAACGCTCTCTACCCGGAAGAGGATTGGTTGCGAGTGTATACTGATGGCTCTAGAATGGATGGCTCCATTAATGCCGGTGTTCATTGTGAGCTGTTCTCTTACACTCCTATTGGCCCTCATGCTAGTGCTTTTGACGGTGAAGTAGCGGCAATTCACCGAGCCCTGATTCAGCTACAGTCTCGGCATGAATTTTTCACAAGGGTGGTTTTCCTATCGGAGTCTAAGGCTGCTCTTCAGGCTATTGATACTCAGAGTGCCTCTCGCCCCTCTACTGTCGATCACTGTTTTGATCTCCTTAATTGACTTTCCAGTAACGGCGAAGAGGTTGTGCTTCAATGGATCTCTGCCCATTGTGGTGTTCATGGAAATGAGGCTGCTGATTTCCTGGCTAAGAAGGGAGCTTCTGTCCAGCAAACGACAATTTCTGGTCTCCCTTATCACTCCATCAGGGCTATTGTTAGGAAGGTTTTCAGGACCTCCTTTTTCCAGGAACTTACTCATAAAAATAGTGGTAAACCATGGATAGAACAGATTCGTAAAATTCCCGAGTGGCCCAGAAAGAAATCTTGCAATTTTTCGTCTTGTTACTGGGCATGATTGCCTCCGTAAACATCTTCATTCCATTAATGTCACATCGGACCCTCTATGTACTCTTTGTGATCTTAAAGAGGAAATGGACTTTTGTCATCTTCTCATTTGCCCTGCTCTTCCCCATATTGCAATTTGGGAGCGTTATTGGGTGGCGAGAGCCGCCCTAAGTTTATAGATTTACTGATGTCAAATTTGTTCTTGTTATGTTCTTTTTTTGTGTGTTATTATGATCTCAGGCGTCTTGTAACTTGCCATTGGAAATTTTAAAAAAAACTCTTTACTTGTGCGGGTTAATGTTTGTCTCAGTTGAAGATCCTTACTATGAGAGGAGAATATGGCAGATGATTCAGAAGTGAAGCCAAGTGTTTCTACAGATTACTGCCCCTCTTCCTGCTAATCGTATCCAACAAGCACCACCTTTCTCTGTGGTTGGAATCGGTAGTCCCTTGTATGTCAGAGATAGTCCTGATAAACAGTACATTTTACTTTTTACTTGTGCGGGTTAATGTTTGTCTCAGTTGAAGATCCTTACTATGAGAGGAGAATATGGCAGATGATTCAGAAGTAAAACCAAGTGTTTCTTATGACTTTTCTAATGGTCTTAGTGAAAAAGGATATATGATACTGTGAGGTAGTCATAGACTGAAATTGTATTGGCTATATGTATATGGTACAATGGAAGTAACACGGCGGGCTAAGACTTGCTAACAGTGGGAATATGTCGCAATCTAAGTCTAAAAAAGCGATGGCGGTAACGCCAGAGATGAATAAACCCGATATAGATAGACCTAGTACAAGTAAAGATAGAGATGCAGAAGCTAGAAAATGTAAAGATGGTGAAACGCCCAGTACGGGAAAAAGTAAAGGCTTGGAATGGTATGTTGAATTAGAAAAGTAAGATTGAGATGCGGCATATATGTTTGCCGATCAGACAGTGAGAGAGTGTCATGAGAGGATTTTGAAATTACTTAGTAGGACTAAATCAGTGGAGCAAAAGCATAAGGATACAATTATAGAAGACGTAGGTACAATTGTAGCCCTGTTTCGAAAGCAACGGGGGCATACCCAGGGCCGGCTTTATGCTTAGGCAAAGTAGGCTCCGGCTAAGGGCGCCACAACTCGAAGGGCGCCATCCCATGATAAAAAAAAATCGTACAAAATTAAAATTCGCCCGTCGGTATTTCGCCGACGAATAGTGTTTTTTTCTGCGCATGAGGCCTTATTTTTTTATACAATGCATCGCGGCGGCTGTAGACTAGATGTTATTCGCAGTCAATTTTGTCTACGCACGAAGGAAATTAATATTGAATACATACTCGACTCGAATTCGTAACATATTACAGAAAATAGGAACTGCATACCGTATCTCGATGCATTGAACTACGGTTGGTTGGTTGGTTGGTTGGTTAGGGTTTAATGGCGCAAGGTCCAGAAAGGACATGCTGCGCCAAACACAAGGTAAAGTCAGAGATAAAAAAATATATAATTCCGCTTACTCGTCAAAACGATGTTATAATTATACACGTTTTAAACTCATGAAGACATTGTAAAAGAGTATGATAAAAGTAGCCATGTCATAAATGAAAGAAACAGTCAGATATGATAAAACAACAGAGGTATAAAAGTTTAAAACACAAATATGGTAAAAGGCTGTGATTAAAACGCACTAGTGTTAATGTCAAAAAATCTAGATGGGTTTTCCCCATCTAGATTGCAGTCAAGTATTACAAAAAGATATAAAGGAATGAAAAAAGTTATTAAATCAATGGGTAAAATCCTGTACATTTCAAGAATCGAAAAATAGCATGGTGAGGTGTTTCGCCTAAAAGACCTTTTAAGGTGAGAGAAGTTGAACCAAAGTATTTAGAGTAAAATTTGGTAAGTCCTGTACAGTCAGTTAAAATATGCAAAACGGTAAGGTCACAGTTGCAGTGAAAGCAGATGGGGGCATTTTCTCCCTCCAGCAAATGTTTGTGAGTGACCCAAGTGTGTCCTATTCTCAAACGCGTTATTATAACATCCACTTTTCTAGGATACAATGTGGGCCAGACACTGATGGTGGGCTTTATATTATGTAGTTTATTATATAATAGAATGTTCCATGCAGAACGCTATTTGTCCAAAATTAAACTCCTGATAGTAGGTTTGATGTCAGTGTAAGGGATAGGGTGATATAAAGTCATACTTGCATTTTTTGCGGCAGTGTCTGCGAGCTCATTTCCAGTGATCCCGACATGTGCTGGGATCCAACAATATAAAATACTATAACCACGATGTTCTAAACTATGCTGAAGATTTAAAATAATGGAGACCAAACTATGATCACCCTTGCCAGACTTTAAGCTTTCGAGTACGCTCAAAGAGTCCGAGTATATAATAAAATGTTTATTCCGACGACGGGCAATAAAATCAAGAGCTTTTTTAATGGCTAAAATTTCTGCTGTAAAAACTGAGCACGATGAGTGAAGTTTGTAACTATGAATTTCCGATTTATAAATATAGGCGCAACCGACATGGTCAGTTGTTTTCGAGCCGTCCGCATAAATATCTTTATACTTAGAGAAACTGTGACGATGAGAGTAAAAAAGTTGTTTAAATATGGATGAATCGGTGTCGGTTTTGTTAAAATTATGAAAGGGATTAATGTATGATATAGATTTTTTCTTCCAAGGAGGAAAGTCAAATAAGGGACGTACACAGACATTTATATCTTCCAGAGAGGTATTTTGGATGAAGGAGCGCATACGAAAGCCAAAACACGGTATGCAGGATGGCCGGTTTTGATACAGGCGATCATACTGCTTATCAAGTAGCATGTCATTTAAAGGATGATTAGGATGAGATAAGACACGAAAAAAATAGTTCAATGAAAGTGTATGGCGAGTATGATACAAAGATGGTTCGTGACAGTCGACATAGAGACTCTGAATGGGTGAAGTTCGGAAAGCACCAGAGCATATACGAAGTGCACTGTGGTGCACAGTGTCAAGTTTTCTAAGAACGGATTCACGAGCCGAACCATATGATAGGCAGGCGTAGTCTAGTTTTGCACGGATTACCGATCTGTATATACGTAACATAGATGTCCTGTCAGCACCCCACGATGTATTCGATAAAACTTTAAGAAGATTAAGAGATTTCTCGCACTTTCTTCGCAGCTGTAAAACATGTGGAAGATATGTCATCTTCCGGTCAATGCCCAAGAAACGAACCGTGTCCACGATATTTATTTTATGATTTTCAATAAAAATTTCGGGATCCGGATGGATCCCACGTTTACGGCAAAAGTGCACACATGAAGTTTTATCAGAAGAAAAACTAAAACCATTTTTATCACTCCAAGTCATTATACGTCTGACTGCAGTTTGCAGTTGACGTTCGATGAATGCCATGTCTGTATCTTGACAGCAAATCTGCAAGTCGTCAACATACAAGTTCCCCCGCACAGAAGGTGGTAATTGTTTTAAAATATTATTAATTTTTATTGAGAAGAGAGTGACACTGAGGACACTCCCTTGAGGAACCCCTTCTTCTTGAATAAAAAGGTTGGATACGGCAGTGCCAACACGGACTTGGTAGTGTCGGGTAGTATTGTAATTAAGTATTTCGGATATTATTGCAATTAAGTGTCTCAGGAGGTAGATGAATTATTAAGAAGTGAAATTAGGTGTAAATGTACGTAATTAAATTGATCTATTGTAAGGTGGTGGCAAATTAATTTAGGTGGTTTGGCAAACTGTTTTTAAAATAGAAAATCTTAATAAACGTAAGCCAGTCTTTAAAGCTTTAACTCTCTTGCCTAGTAACGGTGAACCTTTCTTTGTCTTATCTTTTATCCTTCTTTCGGTACACCAGTAATTGGATACGTTGTTGGGTGCCATTTCTCGAACGGCGGCTCTTGTTTTCCCAAGGGGAGGAGGAGGCGGCTTGAAAATCCCAGGCCCCTGGAATGTTAAGCGATGTTCCAGCCGTCCGTCCCTACCATTCTCTGTAGCGGAAGGATACGTAAGGCGGTGAGCTCCAATAACTCCGTGTGAGTTTTGCGCCTTTATAGAAACCCAGTTTTGAGAATTTTTACAGCAAAAATAAGTTGAGTCTCGGCATGCTGAAGGTAATGCATAACCTTTCAGGCATGTACAGGCCATTCCCTAAGGCACAGCTACGGCGCGGCAAGGAACTACATTTCGGCCGCGGAGAACGGAGGCAGAAGAGACGCCGTGAGTGGAGTGCGGAGGCCTAGGCTGGCGGATGCTCGGCTGATGTGAGAGAACACTCTTCCCCCGCTGGCAGTAACCTATAGGAGACTTTTTCATGCTCCGGCGCTCTCCGTAAGACACCCGGCCTACTTTTGATTGAAGGAATGGAAGAGCCCTGGGACTATGGAACAATGCGCAGCCCCTGCTGACCATCCCATGCTGTAAAAGACTTTCCATCCGGGGTACCCCTCGATTGCTTTCTGCTTTACTATGCCTTTACTTCCTATTTCCCCTCTATTTTAATTTTCAGCCCTTATGACGCGAGGTAATGCAAGTTTTATTTTATTTTATTTTTTTTGTCCATTTTAAAGAAATTTTATTTAAGGAGCTCCACATGTAGGTTTAAGTTTTTTTTTGGTTTGCCAACCACCATGTAAAGAAATGACAATCCTTTTTATATGTGAATTTATCCCATTCATTAAGTGCCAGGGAGATGTGCTCCCTCTTTGTGTTGGCATAAAAGATTGTGTTATGGTAAAGCTCCCTTACCTTGTAAATAAACCAGGAGCAGATGTAAGTCATCTAAATATGTTAATCTTTTAATAAACTAGTTCTTGCCTCAATATCCTTTGTCTTAGTCCAATTTTCTGAGTTGAGTGTTACTTGGAAGTGAATTTTATTTCAACTATCATGAAGTTATTTTATTTCTGGAATTTTATTTCTGTAATTTAGTTAATTTTGCTAACCTAAAAATCTATACGATCCTGGTAAATTAAAGATTCAGCAAGTGGTATCGTTACAACAAAAAGCAATTTCATTTATAACAGTAGTTAAAAAATTCTTTATAAAAATTGGGAGATTTCCCCGGAACTCCAGTTCAAAAAGGTCTCGTATGATGCCATAGCGCCAGGTACGGTCATACGCTTTCTCTATGTCAAAGAAGATTGATACTAAATGATTTCTTAGGAGAACAGCTCTCCTAACGTCAGATTCCAGAGCAATAATGCTGTCTGTCCTCGATCTACCCCTTCTGAAACCACACTGATTCGGAGCAATGAGGTTTCTGGTTTCTAAAACATAGACTAGTCGGGCGTTTATCATTTTTTCTAAAATTTTGCAAAGGCAGCTGGTTAGGGCAATCGGCCGGTAATTATTGGGGTCAGAGGCGTCTTTTCCAGGCTTTGGAAAAGGGATAATAGTGGCTCTACGCCAAGCTACAGGGAAACATGTTCTTCCCAAATCCTATTATATATGAATAACAAGTTACGGAGTGAGCGGCGTGAAACATGCTTTAGAATGCTGTAGGTTATTCCATCTGGTCCTGGAGAAGTGTTATGTGTGCTATGAAGGTTATGTGTGCTATGAAGGATTTTGAAAATGGGTTATTGTAAGGAAGAGAGGTAGGTGTATTGAAGTTGAGATTTCGGCGTTCAGATTGTTGTTTGTATCTTAGAAAGGAGTCTTTATATGAAATGGCTGAAGAATTGGAAGCAAGGGCTGTGCCTATTGCGTTTGCGATTTCTGTAGGGTCTGATATTGTTTGGCTATTTTTCACAATGCAGGAAATTGGATGATTGGTGTACAAAACCATTGCCCTTTTTGCTTTAGTCCACAACTGCTTAGACGGAGTGTTGTATGAAAGACTGGATATGTATTTCGCCCACGACTCTCTTTGGCTCTGTCGACGTACTTTTCTAGCATATGCCTTAGCGTGTTTAAAATTTAGTAGATTTTGGGTCGTCGGGTATCTACGGAAAATATTCCAAGCTTTCTGTTGTCGTTTCCTGGCATCACGGCATTCGTCTGTCCACCAAGGTCTTCTGATTTTGCGTTTAACTGAGGAGGATTTTGGTATGGAGGTATCAGCTACTTGTATTATTACATTAGTTATGCTATTTATGGCATCATTAATGTCACCCACCACCATTTGCCTGGTGATGTTTGCAAGAAAGGTGAAGGTCGCCCAGTCAGCTCGATCGTAAATGTAACAGGGATGAGTAACTGTAGTATGAGAGTCATTGGTTATTAGGGAGAGAAATACTGGAAAGTGGTCACTGTTGTATAGATCATTTGATACCCAGAAGTTATAAAATGGCAGAAGAGAAGGGGAACATATGGCTAGGTCTATTGCATGAAATGATTTTGTCGGTAGATGAAAGTATGTGTTATCACCGTTATTGAGAATGCAGAGTGAGAGATCGGATAGAATGGTTTCTATTTGTTGTCCTCTATTGTTTGTGTTTTGACTTCCCCAAAGGGGGCTAAGGGCATCGAAATCTCCGATTATTATGAATGGGGTAGGTAGTTGGTTAATAAGATGTACCAAGGTATTTCGATCTATTGATTCGTTTGGTGGTAGATAAACGTTGCAAATGGTAGTGAGCTGAAGTATGTGGATTCGGGCTGCGACGGCCTGCATATTTGTAGTTAATGGTATGATCGTAGACGGGTAGTCATTGGATATTACGAGGGCAACGCCTCCAGATACCCTTCCACCAACATCGTGATCTTTTCGGATAGCATTGTAACCTCGTAATTTAAAATTATCTGAGTCTTTAAAATAGGTCTCCTGTAGCGCAAAGACGGCCGGAGTGAGGACAGAAATCAGAGTTTTAATTTCGTCGAGCTTATTACGGGCGCCGTGACAATTCCATGAAATGATACCTGCCATGATGAGAATTTTTTTTTAAAACACGAAAGTCCACCAAGTTACGGACGCCATCATGACGACGAGGGGGAAGAAACACGAGCAGGAAGACTGGAGGTGTCCATAGACACTCCCCCCATCGGAATCAGAAAGATCTGAATTAGAGGCGCAAATTTGGAGAGAATCCTCCTCCATCCGCGCCACATTGCGAGGGTCTTTCACCTTACGGGAAGGACTGAATCGCTTCACAACATTACTTTTTTTCAATTTTTTATTTATAAGGGAACTTGATGTAGTCGGAACGTTAAGTCGAGGGATTTGGGTTTGTTTTGATGCAGAATTGTTAACGGATGGTACTGTATTTTTGTTTTCGTGAGGTTTATTGGTACTATTGTTTTTACTTGTTTGTGTAGAGGCATCGCACATAACTCGCGAAACGCCTATTCTAGGTGTTCTCGCTTCCACCAATTTGCGGGCTTCCAGATATGGTATATTTTTATGGGCTCTGATTGTTTGAATTTCCTTTTCGGCAATAAATTTAGGGCAAGAACGGGAGTAGGAGGGGTGGTCACCCTTACAATTAATACATTTTGCTGGCAAGTTGCAGGTCTCAGAAGAATGGTTTGGCTGGGAACAACGGGCACAAATGGGTGAACCTCGGCACGATGCTTTCGAGTGTCCAAAGCGTTGGCACTGAAAGCAACGAAGAGGGTTTTGCACGTACGGTCTTACGGAACACCGAAGGTATCCTGCTATGATAAAAGATGGTAGTTTCGGTGTTTCGAATGTCAGTATGAGATGCTTCGTACGAAGTATATTCCCATCCCGACGGATGGTAATTCGACGGACAGCTGTTACAAATTGATCCCGCAAGTGTTCTAACATTTCCTCCTCGGTGGTATGGAGGAGATCGGCCTCCGATATTACCCCTCTTGATGTGTTTAGATAACCGTGTGGAGCGATGGACACAGCCATGTCACCGAACGTTTTGATTTTTAACAATTGCGCAGCCTGGTTTCCATTTAATACCTCGACCAATAAATCGCCCGAGCGCAGTTTCTTAACAGAATTTACTTGTCCCACGGATGCTTGAAGACATTTTTGTATTAAGAAGGGCGACACCGTTCCAAAATTCCCTTCAGTACGTTTAATTATGAAAAAACGAGACAATTGTTGCTCCCTCGAGGGGAGAGGTTGCTCTCTCGAAGGGAGAGGAGGAGTTTGCAAATCTGAGCGATCCGCCCAGGAAGCTGTAACTAAATTATCTTTAGTTGCAGCCATAACTTTATTAGAACCACGGATTGCTTCCAGTTCGATCGGGGCCCCCGCCAGACCCCGTCGTTCCACACTTTTCTATCGTGACCAGTGTAACCGCCGGATTCTTCGCAACTAAATGACAGACGCCGGGATGTAACGTGGACCTGGTGCACGGTCCCCGACAGAATCGAGGAGGATTTCTCGCTACCTCGCGACGTTTGCCATAAAGATACACGCAACCAAGGGCCTCTACCTCTGGGACATTTTAAGGAAAACGTACCACAACCATTACCCACATAGCACTCCACTTCTCTCCGCCAACACAACCCCAACAGGGTCGGTTCCCGAGCCCAAACGGTGTCCCTCACGGGAGAGGCCGAAGAGTGGTACAGGACCCAGTAGCGTCAAGGCTGGGTGGGTGGAGATCAGTTTTGATACCATGAAGGCTCCGAAGGGGACAGATAGCACAAAAACTTTTTTTGGAAATTTTAACATTTTTCATATTTTTTTGATTTTTGATTTTTTTTTTAAACGAAGAAATGACAAACGAAAAACACATAGGGGTTAAGAAAGAAAACAGCAACAAAAAAAATTAGTGGAAGCTCCAGTTGGAAAGGAAGAAAAGCCCGGAAAGGAGAAAACAAAAGAAACAGGACAGGAGAAGCGAAAGAGAGATGGATCGCTATGGGACACTGGGGACGCTACACCCACATTCACCAAAGACAGTGAACCCCACGGAGAGAGAAAAAGACACTAGGGTACCTCGGGGTTGTGAAGCCCGTGTTTACCTAAAGAAGGTAAACCCCCTGAGGGGGCATTGAACTACGGACTACGGCCCTACAAAACCTTAACCTTGCGAGCACTACGAATTTTTTTTCGGCTGAAAGTTCGGTGGCCGAGTGAAATATACTCTGACTTTTATTGTAAAAATATAGAAGGTAAGTTGTAACTTGTTTTATAGTTATGGATTATGCTACGCATTTTTTGTTTATATTTACTAAAGTACTTGTTGTTTTGCGTTTTAGAATTATTTTCATTTGGATTCTTATTTGACAATTTGACTAATTTCAACATGTTTAAAAGAAAAAACTGAGTGGTTCAGATAATAGAAAAAATAAAGCCAAAAAAGATGCAGTTGCAGAAAAACATAAGAACGCTTTACAGAAGTTTTTAACTAAATCAAACGATATCGAATGCGAACCATCAACATGAAAAAGTTGCTCAACTAACTCCACATTCGCCCTTGATCAAAACGACGATATGATCGAAAATATTGAAAAGGAAGTTTGTGAAACTGAGGTTATTTCAGAAAGTTCTCAAAATGAAAAAAAATTCTGAAAATGAAGGAAAAATTGAAGAAGCACAGAAAGAAATTTCGGTACAATTATTGAAAGATTATGAAGATGTTGGAAAATGGCCACAGCCAGAAAATAGAAAGTCCATAATAGACATGTTGGTAAGAATTGGACCTGTGCAATTAATAAATCACAAATTTCCGAAGGACGTAAACACCAATAGAAAATTTTTGTCAACGAATTATTTTCGAATACTTCCTAACGGTGAAAAATATCTTCGAGACTGGTTAGTATACTCTAAATCTCTCGATGTGGTACATTGTTTTTGCTGCAAATTATTTTCAAAGGTCCAAGTAGCAATAAACCAGGAGGGTTTAAAACATTGGAAAAATATTATCAATAGATTAAAGATACACGAAACAAGTAAAGAGCATTTAAATTCCTATAATATCTGGAAGGATTTCGTAAACAGAATTAATTATACCTCAACAATCGATAAAATGCAGCAGAAACAAATTAATAAAAAACGAAATACTGGAGAAGTATTTTAAAGAGAATTTTTTTAATTATTAAATTGCATGGAACAGAAAATTTACCTTTACGTGGTACATCTGATAAGTTGTACACAGATAATAATGGAATTTTTTTGAAAATTATAGAAGTTTTCGCGGAATTTGAAAACAAGCATTTAAGAAAAGAGCATTTAAGAAAATTTCTAAATAAAGATGTTAATTACCATTATTTGGGGAAGAATATCCAAAATGAAATTATATTTCTTTTCAACGATATAATTAAGGAAAGTATAGTCAAGAAATTAAAAGAAGCCAAGAATTATTCTATAATTGTCGATTGTACACCAGATCTTTCACACATTGAACAAATGTCTTTAATTGTCCGCTTTGTTAAAATACTTCCCTCCGCAAATGAAAATGGAGATTTTTCGAAATCTCAGAACATTTTTTAGGATTTATTAAGATTAACAACAGTACTGGCAAAGGAATGACGGAGAAAATATATGAAATTTTGAATAAAAATGAGATATCTTTAAATGATTTAAGAGGACAAGGATACGACAACGGCGCAAATATGCGTGGAAAGCATAATGGAGTTCAAAGCCGTATACTGACCACATATCCGAGAGCATTTTTTGTACCTTGCTCAGCTCACTCTCTAAATCTTGTAGTAAATGATGCAGCAAATTGTTGTACTGAAGCTGTGTCCTTTTTTTGATAATGTACAGCGCCTTTACACGTTTTTTTCTGCATCTACATAAAGGTGCGATATCCTCAAGAAACATGTCTAATTATAAACCTTAAAAGGTTTTAGTGATACCAGATGGGCTAGTCGTTTAGAAGCTTTAAAACCAGTAAGATATCAGCTTGAAGAAGTAATAGAAGCATTGGAAAGTTTTTTGAACACACAAGAACCAATTACCACTGCAACTATTGCAAAAAATAAGTCTGATGCAAAGGGTCTGTTGAAAATTATTGGCAATTTTAAATTTATATGTTCATTAATAATATGGTATGATATTTTAAACAACATAAATATTACAAGTAAAACTCTTCAGAACATAAATTTAGATTTAGTAAATGCAAATTTCCATATAAACAGTTCAATTTGTTTTCTTGAAAAATATAGAAGTGAGGAGAAATTTGAAACTATTTTGTTGGAAGCAAAACAAATTGCAACTAATTTAGATATCGACCCAAATTTTGAAAAAAATCGAATTCGCAAAAAAAGAAACCTTTTTGAATATGAAGGCAATGACGAAATAGGATCTATTGAAAAAGACAATTTTAGGATTCATTTTTTTTTATAATATTCTAAACACTGCTATAAATGCGTTAAAAGATCGATTTGAATTATCTTCCAAACATACTGACAATTTTAATATTTTGTATATGATTAAAAAATCTAAAGAATGTGATGACACAGTTCTTATGAAAAATTGTATGGATTTGAAAATTCTGTTAACCGATAATGAAGAGAAAGACATAAGTGGATTAGATTTATTTCAAGAAATAAGATATATACAAAATTTGTATCAATACGAAGAATTGCCAGAAAAAATTTTGGAATTTATATGCAAAAATAAATTAACTTCCTCACTTCCTAATTTGTTTATTGCATTACGTATTTTATTAACATTACCGGTTTCAGTAGCTACTGCTGAACGGAGTTTTTCAAAGTTAAAGCTAATAAAAACTTATTTAAGAACATCGATGACACAACAAAGATTGGATGGATTATCAACGATGTCAATTGAGCGCAAACTTTTAAATGAAATTGATTTAAGTGATGTAATTGATAAATTTGCTATTGTAAAAGCACGAAAAGCTCATATTTAGTTGTATTTTATATTTTAATAAATCATAGTTTTGTTGCAAATTTTTTCCCTTTTATCAAAAAAATATTTCATTTGAAAGGGCGCTCTTAAGAAATTTTGCTAAGGGCGCCAACCAACCTCGAGCCGGCCCTGGGCATATCCAATATATAAGGGACATGTATCATGAAAAGTTAAAGACCTATGAACAAAAGGATACCTATTAGGGTGGAGCGAAAAAACTTTTTCTCGAAATTCACATTGCCCGAGTCATTATTTGGTGTGAAACTGGTTGGAACAAATTTTCTCCGAATTTCAGCTCAAAATGTTGCCATCTTGAGGTTCCACACCTCAAGTGAATATTTGTATTACCTTTTCTTAAAGTTTTTAATGCCTTTTTATCAAAAAAATAATTAATTGAATAATTAATTAATTTGCAAATTAATATTGATTAAAATTTAATATTAATAATTATTTAATAATTAATATCAATATTTATTGTCAAATGTCAGTGCTAGAAACGGCATTTCGTACATAAATGGCAATTTTGTACTCCAAAAATCTACTAGATGGCAGCACGTATTCTATTCTGATAACTATTTTATCATGACCTAAGCAGGCACGTGACTTTTGTGTGAAATAATGTGGCAATAGGATCAATTGACACTTCTACAACTCAAAAATTGAAGCGTGTAAGAGAACGGCAATGTAGAAGGGGAAAATCAGGAAGCTAAAGCAAAGGAATTGAAATATAATGTTTCTTCATCTAAAAATATTACAGATTTAGAAGCAAACACCGTCTTAGCATTTGATTCAGAATTGAAAGATATCTTTGAATATGAAAACGATTACGTTAGTCATGAAGCCAAATGTTGGAAAACAACTGACGATGAAACTCCCTCAACCTCCAAGACAGGCCAAATGAGAATATCACTGCCAAATCTAGCCGTTACTTGTGATAGAACGGAAGTATCGGATAGGTCAGTTGCTATCATTGCATCCTCTGTCCTTCGTGATATAGGGATTGTATCCAAAGATACTCCATCTAAAGTTATTGACAGGAGTAAGCTGAGGAGAGAACGACGAAAGGTACGATCACAGCTCAATTCTCGACAAGTAACACAGTCTTTGTATGTCATCTACTTCGATGGAAGAAAGGACAAAACTATAGTGCAAGTTTAGAAGGGAAGTTCTTTATATAGGACTATAGCTGTGGAAGAGCATATTGTTTAATTGTCAGAACCTGGTTCTGTATATATAGGACATGTGACTATGGATTCTGGGTCTAGTGAGGATATTATACGAAGCATCGTCAACTTCGTTACACAGAAAGCGATTACACTTTCGGAATTGGTTGCCGTTGGGTGTGATGGAACGAACGTCAACGTTGGAAATAAAAATGGCGCAGTTAGACGACTTGAAATTTTTGTTGGCCATAAACTGCACTGGCTTGTAAGCTTATTGCATACTAATGAACTACCTCTTCGCCAGCTTTTCCGGAAGATTGAAGGAAAAACATCTTGGCCACACCAGGTTTCCGGAACAATAGGAAAATCTCTGCAAACGTGCGAAACCCTTGCTGTGACAAGTTTTGTTTCTATTCCAGTTGCTCTGCCTGAAATTGATAAAAAAGACCTCAGTGCAGACCAAAAATACCTTTTCGATATTTTATGGGCAGTATCCTCGGGGGAGTGCCTTCTAGATTTCGCAAACAGAAGTCCTAGAACGATGTCTCATTCAAGATGGCTCACTACAGCCAACAGAATTTTGCGCCTATATATGTTGACTGCCGAACCAACAGAACACTTTAAGCTCATAGTAGAATATGTCATGAAAGTTTACGTGCCATCCTGGTTTGAAATAAAGAAAATCCCAAGAGCTACTCATGGAGCACGTCACCGGCACGGAATGATTAAAAAAAGCTCATTCTTGCCAGATTTTAAGTCAATCGTTCACAAAGTTATGCAGAGGAACTCTTATTTTCCTCACTCTGAAAACATTCTGTTGGCAATACTGTTAGATGAACGATCACATGTTCAAGAACTTGGCCTCAGAAGAATATTGAAAGCAAGAAAAACTGACTAGAAGGGGGAAATCAGCCAATTCGATCTTCCAAATTTAAATTTCGAAGCAGAGGAATATTTTGAGATGATTAAGTGGGACAATCCTTTGGAACCACCAGCTACCATGAACCTCACTGACGAAGACATAGTACGTATGATCATAAACGGTTCACAATTTGAAATAGAGAAGCTCCTTTGCTATACTCAAGCAGTAGAGAGGCATGTGCGACTGGTAACACAAGCATCATTGGTAACATGTGGAGCAGAAGCCAGGGATGGTTACATTAGCAGTAGAATCAAGTCACGGAAGGAACTTCCAAAGTTTGACACCAAAGATAATTATTTTGGCCCTCATATGAAATCCAAAATTAAAGACCGATTAAAGTAAATTGCCTGTTAGTGATATTTTTTTTAAACGGCAATGTTTTCCTGTTTCTTTTTTATAATTAGAACTGTTTTATAGTCAGAAAATAAAGATATTGTAAACATTAAAATTAAATAAAAGAAATTGAATTTTTTAATTTTTGACGTTAATATTCCTTTCTTTGACTACCTGTGTGGAACCTGAAGACGATGAGTGATTGCGCTGGGATTTTTTTACAGTGTCATTTTTGCCAAACAGCACCATTTGTTGAGTCAGGAAATATAGAAATGAAAAAAAAATATTTTTTTTTTGCCTTTTTCACTCCACCTTATTACCTATGCGGTGAAGGTAGCTGGAGAAGCCGGTCAAAAAGTAAGATCAAGGTCAAGGAAAACACATAAGCCAGAACATGTGGTACCAGTATTCCCGATATCTATACAGGGCTCGGAAATAACTGAACAAGAAGTACAGGATCTTATAGATCCAAACAAGTTAAGTATTGGAATAGAATGGTGTACAAAGATTTCAAGAGGCGGGGTAATTATCAGTACTGAAAAGGAGGAAGATCTGGATAAACTCATATCAGAATTTGCTACAATAGATCAGTTAAAGAAAACCAATGAAATTCAAAGGCCGCGAAAACGTAATCCTCAAATTATTATTTATAATGTGACTCAGGAAATGATGAAATAATAATTTAGAGCAAAGCTGGTTAAGCAAAATATTGAGCTTGATAATGAAGATACTAGAATTATATCCAATGTAATTATGGGATAACGGGGAAAGCAGATTTTTTCGAAAGTCGACTTGGTTCGGGCATACTATCAGATTCCGGTTGAAGCTACAGACATCCCTCAGACCACGGTGACGACCGCTATAGGATTGTTTGAATTCCGAAAAATGCCATTCGGTTTGAGAAACAGTGGAAACACATTATCTAGACAGTATACTTAGGGACCTGGACTTTTGTTTCTCATATCTTGATGATATCTTTATCTTTTCTGATAACGAGATCCAGCACAAAAAACACTTAGAAATACTTTTTTCAACTCTAAGTCAACATGGCCTGATTTTAAACCTACAGAAATGCATATTCGGAGCTGACAAAATACCATTTTTGGGTTTTCAAATTTCAAAGCAGGGAATTGAACCGTTACCTGAAAAGGTCCAAACATTACAGCAATACCCTCGCCCAAACAATATTAGTCAACTACGAACTTTTCTAGTAATATTAAATTTTTATCATCCTTTTTTACCTAATATTGCAGAGAAACAGGCATTGCTTTTTGATCTCATAATTAACAGAAAGAAAATGGATGACTCCAATATCCTGGACAGAACCATTAATAAATGCATTCGAAGCTTGTAGGAAAGCTATTTCAGAAGTAAATGCACTGAAATTCCCAGCTCCCAGCGCACACCTGTTGTTATGTTTCTTTTAGAGAAAATTAACCCCCACTCAAACTAAATACAGTGCATTTGATAGAGAACTGTTGGCGGTTTATTTTGTAGTAAAACATTGCTTGAAGGAGGGACAGTCACGAACTTCACTGATCACAAACCCTTAACCTCGCACTTCGCCAAAAATTAACAAGTGCTAGCCCTCGACAGGTTAGACACTTAGAACTTGTTAGCCAATACACTGCAGATATCCAATATTCGCCAGGAACACAAAATATAGTAGCTGATGCACTATCCAGAATATACACTTTAAATTTAAATAGTTCAATTGACTTCAATTTATTTGCCGAGGATCAGTTAACGGATCCCGATTTACAACAAATTTTGAGTTCAAATGAGGTAAGAGGTCTTGAGTTAAAATTAATTGCTTTTCCTGCCTGTGAAAAAAAATGTGTTGTGATGTGTCTCACGATCTAGTTAGACCATTCGTACCTAGAATATGGAGACGGAGGATTTTTGAAGCAAACCACCAACTTTCACATCCTGGCGCAAAAGGAACTTGGCGACTCATCCAACAACGATTCGTGTGGTCGGGCATGAGAAAAGATTGTGCGGAAAGGTGAAAGCAATGCAATCCGTACCAGCGAGTCAAAGTGACCAGGCACAACAAGGCGCCTCTGGGAACCTTCGTCGCAACAAATAGGTTTTCCCATGTCCACACTGATATAGTTGGACCCCTACCTCCATCCAAAGGTAACCGGTATCTACTGACTGGTGTAGATCGCCAGACGCGATGGCCTGATGCTGTGCCAGTTCGAGATAAACGTGCAGAAACCATAGCTGATGCCTTCTTATCTATTTGGATAGCTCGTTATGGTATCCCGGAGGTGATAACGACAGATCGCGGACCAAATTTTGAGTCCCAACTTTTTAATAGGCTGACAACGTACTTGTATCCGGTGCAACAGGAACACGGCATACCACCCACAGAGCAATAAAATGGTGGAACGATTCCATCGAGTGCTTAAATGATCTCTGATGGTGGTAGATCCAGTACATTGGGTTGATGCTCTACCTCTGGGCTTCTGGCTATCAGATCAACTGTAAGGGAGGATCTACAGGCTGCCCCAGCCCAGTTAGTGTTCGGCGGTCTGTTGAGACTTCAAAACGAGTTTTTTTTTTCAGGGTAACCCAGTGAAGGACGAACCAGCTGAGATGTTGCGGAGGCTGAGTTCCCATATGACCAACTTGACACCAAATACGACAGGAAGACATGCTAAGCCAGCAGTCTTTGTCTTCAAGGATCTCAAGAACTGTACACATGTGTTCCTGCAGACAGACCATGTGAAACCTCTGTTGATCCCACCATATGAAGGGCCATACGCTGTCTTGACAAAAACAAAGACACTGACGATTTGTATCAAGGGTAAACCTCAAATTGTAAGCATTGATCGTGTAAAGCCTGCTTATGTTTTAACTAAAGCTCATGGAGACACTGAGAAAAACCACATTTCCCTACAGGAAAATACGGTGACTAAGTCTGGTCGTGTTTCAAAATCAGTTGTTATATTTAAATTTTAAAAGTCAATTTCAATCTTCTCTACGGGGGGAGTGTGTGGTGCTTCATGGACAGCATATTCAATAGATAATTACGTCATGTCGGCAGCCCCTTTTTCACAAGCGGTCTCCCCCCCCCATGTACTCTTCTGAGAACATCTGTTGCAGGTTATCCATGACTCGACGTCGGCTGTCAAGTTGATTGGATGACAGTGAAGGAAGGCAGGCGCGGAAGTGACGTAAAGGACCCGGAAATGAGGGCTATTAATCGTCTCTGGAATATTCCAGGCCTTTCGAGAAGATCGGAAGGTGTTAAAAGGGCGGCTGCTTTTGGTTTCAGGGAGACTTGCTGTGCCGACGACGCTAAGAGCGGTCGTGTTGTGAAGGCTGAGGCCCTTTTTTTCGATAGATGCACGGGGTTGCTCTTGCTTGAGACACAGACCGTGGTGTAATCTGATTTTGGCTTTGGTTAGCCATTGAATTAATGTTCCTGTATACAATATATTTTCTTGTAAATACTATCGGAGGTTTTAATAAAGGCTTTTGTATATATAGTAATCAAGTCTCAGTTGCGTATTTGTGAATTATTTTCATCAAGTTTTGGTAGCTTTGGGCCACGATTCCATAATTAATTTATTTTTTCGATTATATTCTAATAAGTTTATTTTTACTTAAATATTCCTTAAATCATCTTAATTTATTCAATGAATCACTTTTCGTCAGCAAGTGTCATGATTTGCACACCAAGCTCTGATTGGCTGCATAGTTATATACACTCATGGACAAAAAAATTAGCGCACCAAGAAATAATTGCGGGATCGTAACGAAACTTGCAATGAAGGTACATGTCGGGTAGATATGCAAATGATTAGAAATGCAGCGTGATTGCGCATTACGTGTAGCCGGTAGAGGGCGTTGAACATCGTACTCTGTGGAGTATAAAACAGGTAACCAAAGCTTGTTTGAGTGTGCTGAATCATTTACAAAGGAAGAGCTGAGATAGACATGCCATTACGCCGTGTTCGAAGACAATATAAGCAGTTGTCGCAGTTTGAGAGGGGGAGAATCGTCGGGATGAAGGAAGCTGGGTGGTCAGCTAGGCGAGTAGCTCGTCAATTAGGCCGCTCTGATTGTGTTGTGAGGAGGTGTTGGGACCAGTGGACCCAAGAGATGTCATGCACACGAAGACCAGGCTCAGGACGCCCTCGACAGACCAGTCGTCAAGAAGACCGCCACATCGTAAGAAATGCACGCGTACAGCCAACTGCTTCATCGGCCGCCATCCAGGCACAGGTAGCACCTTCACTAGAGGCCTCTGTGTCTTCTCGAACCATACGAAGGCGCCTGGCTGAAGGACAGTTGGTATCGCGGTGCCCATTACGCGTGCTGCCCTTGACGCCCACCCATCGACGCCTCCGGTTGGAGTTTTGCCGCGCACGAGGAAACTGGACTGCAGCGGAATGGAACCAGGTCGTCTTTAGCGACGAATCCAGATTCAATCTCGGGACTGATGACAATCGTGTTCGTGTGTGGAGAGCCCGTGGTGAACGCTTCAATCCTGCCTTTGCTGTACAGCGGCACATCGCTCCCACAGCTGGTGCGATGGTATGGGGTGCCATTGCCTACAATACACGGTCACCCCTAGTATTGTTCCGTGGCACCATGACAGCCCAGCGGTATGTTCATGAAATCCTGCAACCACATGTGTTGCCACTCATGCAACGGCTCCCAGGAGCCATTTTTCAACAAGACAATGCTCGGCCTCATACGGCAAGGGTGTCACAAGACTGTCTCCGCACTGTTACTACCCTTCCTTGGCCTGCCCGAACCCCAGATTTGTCTCCAATCGAGCATATCTGGGATCATTTGAGACGACGAGTTGGGCATCCTATGAGTTTGAACGAACTAGAGGCAAGGTTACAGCAAATATGGAACGAAATGTCTCAAGACATCATACAGAACTTGTATGACTCAATGCCCGATGGTATCGCATCGTGCATTCGCGCTAGAGGGGGTCCAACGGAGTATTAACTCCTCCGTTCTTTTGCCTTTTTCTCTGAAATAAATTATCCTTTTTCTTTGATTTTCTTATCATGTACTTATATCAAAGTAGTCATTACTATGTAAAATTTCGTTTCATTTTGACGACTCCTTCTTGGTGCGCTAATTTTTTTGTCCATGAGTGTATTAGTCAAAGCACGAGCGGTAAAAATCAGTGTTTTAGGTTTCGCCTTTTGTCAGTTTAGCTGACGTTTCCTTAGTTGGAGGATGTAAGCGGTTGCTCCCTCTTTTCTGACAACAATAGTCAGCATATGAGTAGTGGCTCTTGCTTCAAGTTAAATTAGGCCTCTCTCTATCTTTTAAGTCGATGTTGCCTAAGAAGGTTTGCGTAATAATCGTGCATGTACATGTCGGAGGAAATCAGCCATTTCTGATCTGATGTTTTGTTAATAAAATTGTTGAATTTTTTTTGTTAAACGAGTATGGGTAACTGCGATCAAATTATCGTACTTTCAGAAGTAAAGGAGTTTTCTAGCGGGTGGTCTACGACCTCCCCGCTAAGAACTCTGTCAACTACATGACTTTGACTGGAGTATATTTATAATCATTAGTGGCATCGGTAGCGCTTCAGCGTGTAGTTTGTTTATACTGCTAATTTCATTCAATAGTCTCTAATCGTTGTAAATAAAAGTAAAAAGTACTATCCTTGGCGACAAACTTTCTAAACTTTTAAAATCGAACATGGGCTGAAATAACATCGATCTTGATGCTAGAAAAATATACAGCTATTCAAGTAAGTTTAATTCACAGGGGTTTTTTTTTTCTGCATTGTATGACAACTGTTTTGTTAGATGTTAAAAATAATAAGCTGGTTGGCTTTAAGGTGCATATACAGTGGCAGATCTAGAAGTTTTGTAGTCCCTGGCCTAATTTCTTTTTGGGTCTAACCCTCTGATTTATTTCTAAGGATAAGAGATGCACAAATTTTTACCATCTATATGACATTCCATTAATCATTTATGTTTTAACATGAAAATGTTGCAAGTGTTTATACAATATTCTTCTTTTATTTTAAAACAACATATATATAGATTTAGAAGTTGTAAAAAAACTGCGTGTCAACATGGATTTACGCACTGAAATCAGTAATGCTCGAAAGCGAGTTGCACGATCAAATGAAAATTGAGAATAGTCTCAAGAAAAAAAGTGAAGAAGAAATAGTTCATTAAGTGAGAGCATAAATGATCGCGAGGTTAGGCTTAACTGTCACCAACATAGCATCTGAGAGCCAGTAATAGTTAATTTTGTACACTTTTTCAGTACTTGCAGAATTTTTTTATAAGTGAAGAAATTTTCCCAACAATTTATTATTTGATATGATTAAGTGTAGATATCTGAATTGGGAACAATATTACATACAGAGAGTGATGTAATCCACACTATATTTTAGTACTTGATGAATTTTTACACCATTTTTTAAGTGAAAAAATTTTTCCCCAACAATTTCTTATTTGATGTAATGATAAAGTGTAGATATCTTAATTTTAAAAAATAGTGCATACAGAGAGGGATGTACATTGGTGTTGGGTTTCTCAGTCTTAACTCTGTTATGAAGAAATGAAAATTCATGATGTTTTAGAATCAGCCTTATAGAGAATATCCCTTAACAATGTATATTTATGATGACAGGTAATGGTAACATTCCTTACATATATTACTTTCAGTTGAGTTGTTTTGCAAAAGAAAATATAAAACTAAAAGCGACCATGTTGGTCGCATAGCGGCTAGTTTATTTTAAATCCTTTGACTTCATATGTTTTATTTACATCTAGAATTTAATGCTCTTGACCATGACACTTTTTTAGTAGATGCTTGATTAAAAAAACATATATATTTATCCTCTACATCTGATTATATAAAATCTTTTATATTACTTTTATAATGTATAGAAAACCAACTCTAAACTATATAAATATTTGGTATTGTCATTTTATATATTTTGGTATATATGGAATATATTGAAATATTTTGGTATATATGGTTTCATAGATCTTTAATAAGAACAAGAATAGTGATTGTTTTTAGAGTTTTCATACTAGCTTTGTTTTTAAACTTTTCTGATCCTTTATTATATATATCTGAAATTTTGGATGATCAGAGATATCTTTTTATATTCCAAAGCTGAGAAAACACTTTTCAAAGGTTTCTATCTGGTATGCGTATGGAGATGATATTTCAAAAGAGCCTTTCTAGTAAATTTTTTCTCACATTCAGTGCAGGCAAAAGGCTTCTCTCCTGTATGAATACGGAGATGTCTTTCAAAAGTACCCGAGTCAGAAAATCTTTTTTCACACACAGTGCAGGCAAACGGTTTCTCTTCTGTATGGGTACGGAGATGTCGTTTTAACTGACAAGCCTCAAAAAATCTTTTCTCACATACAGTGCAAGGCAAAGGTTTCTCTCTTGTATGCGTACTGAGATGAATTTTTAAATGACCCTTTCTAGAAAAATTTTTCTCACATTCAACGCAGGCAAAAGGTTTCTCTCCTGTATGAATACGGAGATGTCTTTGTAAAGGACTTAATGCAGGGAATCTTTTCTCACACTCAGTGCAGGTGAAAGGTTTTTCTCCTGTATGGGTACAGATATGTGATTTTAAATTACCCAGCCGAGAAAATCTTTTCTGACACATATCACAGGCAAAAGGTTTCTCTCCTGTATGGGTACAGAGATGTGATTTTAAATTACCCAGCCGAGAAAATCTTTTCAGACACATATCACAGGCAAAAGGTTTCTCTCCTGTATAGGTACGGAGATGACTTTTTAAATCACAAAGTTGAGAAAATCTTTTCTCACACACAGTGCAGGCAAATGGTTTTTCTCCTGTATGGGTACGGAGATGTGACTTTAAACTACCGAGCTCAGAAAATCTTTTCTCACACACAGTACAGGCAAAAGGTTTCTCTCCTGTATGCGTACGGAGATGAATTTTTAAATTATCCTATGTTTTCTCACATTCAGCGCAGGCAAAAGGTTTCTCTCCTGTATGAATACGAAGATGTCTTTTTAAAGGACCTAACTCAAAAAACTTTTTCTCACACACATTGCAGGCATGAGGTTTCTCTCCTGTGTGGGTACGGAGATGATTTTTTAAACTACCCACCCGAGAAAATCTTTTCTCACATACAGTGCAGGCAAAAGGTTTCTCTGCTGTGTGGGTACGGAGATGATTTTTTAAACTACCCACACGAGAAAATCTTTTCTCACACACATTGCACACAAAAGGTTTCTCTCCTGTATGGCTACGGTGGTGCCTTATTAATTCACTCTGAACAAAAAATCTTTTCCCACATAAAGTGCAGGAGAAAGGTTTCTCTCTTATATGGGTACAGAGACAATTATCAGCAGTGTGGCATAAAAGATGTGTATTTAATGCAGTCAACTGTGAAAATATTCCTTCACATTAATTACATTTGAAAATGTCAGTGTGAGAGAGGAGCTCTGCACTGGAACTTTTTACATTTAGACCAATTCTGCTTGTGTTTGAAGGTCCTTTTACACTGAAAATAAATGTCATTTGCTCTTCTGCCATGCCAAAGTTTTTTTACATCTTGACCCAAACACTATAACTGCCAACAATATGTTTAACTTCTTAATTTGTGTACTCTTTAAACATTTCAGTTTTGCACATAATGATCTGTAAAAAGGAGAGAGAAAAAATTAGAGAGATATATTAACACTATTCTATCATATTATGAATCACACTACAAAGTCTAAATTTACAATGCTACAATGTTTTCAAAAAACTTGGTTACACATGTTTCATGTTTTTTATTTTAGTAATTTTGATAGAAACTTCCTTGTCAGAAAATAGGAATAGAATGAAAATGAAGCTGTTTATAGAGCATAAACAGTTAATATTAACAGAAACATATTTCTTTTGAAAAACTTAAAAGGGTGAGATGCTAGAAATCTATATATTTAAGTTGCTAAGCCGACTTTTTGGGCAGTCCCTGAGAGAAATCCACTGCATCAATTTACTTCATTTTGGTCGTAAAAGAAAGATTGTAATCTGTAGATTTGTCAAATTTGGATTTTGTAACTGCAATTTTTATTAATGAGCTATAATTTACAATTAAAATTTGATTTCTGCGCATGCTCAGTGACACGTTTCAATGCTGAGGAGTCTCTCTAGATCTCTCTCTGCCATTTTTATTTTTATGATAGTTATGTTTGTGAAATATAATATTAAACCTGATGGGAATTGTTTATTTCGCGCTGTTTAATTAGCGATAATTTACAATAAAAAATTTGCTTTCTGCGCATGCTCAGTGACATTTTTAAATCCGGCTTTAGATACTCACCAAGCACGAGCCCGCGTAAACACATTAATTCGTTTCTGTGCATTATTATGATTTTGGTAATGATGTGTTGAGTATAATTTGTGTATTAGTACATTTATTTACTATCTAGCCGTCATTTTTTGACGGGTACCAGCTAGTCAATACTTATTTCCTAAAAACTTCTATACCTACAACATCAGCATTTCATCAACATATCTTCAGAAATAAAAATTAGTATTAATAAAACACATACACTCAGAAATTTATGTATTGATATTTAGATATATCAGTAGAAAATTAGATGCAAAACAATCTTCGTGAAAAATCAAAAATGTATACCAAACAACTAATAGTAAGAGCCACTAATTGCTTCCAAACTATCATGGAATTTTATGAAAATTAAACCTGGTGAATCAGTACAGTAAAATTTTTAATTAAGTAGTGATTTAATAATAAGCATTTATAAAATTGATTTTCAAAACTTTTAGGATGTGTCAGTTAAAAGACGAGCCATTTAAACATGAGTTCAGGTATATGATTATTGTCCCTTCAGTTAACTAAAGGTGACCTCAAAATCAATGTTTTGTGCTGCAGCATAACAAACAAAAGCAAAAGCAGGGCAAAAGTTGTTATTGATTTGGATTCGACTATAGGGCTTTACATAAATTTTCGCTGTACAAAAGATTTTACCACATTATTATGAGCAACATAAATCTTAAAAAATCTAGTAAATAATTACAAAATTTTACAGAAATAAAACTTTCTGTTAGACAGAATACTAATATAACATATGCAAAGATTTTTTTTCTTATAAAATATAAATAGCATAAACTTCATTGTCATAATATTAACTCTATAATTAGAAGATAAATATTAAATACAAGTGGTATAGTTTAGAAAATAAATTAGAGAAATGATATTAAATGAAAAATCCTGAGCTTTCAGGGGTACAAGTACATCATTAAAAAGAAATTGAGTTAACTGAATTAAATATTTAGTGTTTCTTTAAAAATCTTCTCTAAATGCCATTTTACAAAGGGATACTATATTGCAATAGAATCTGTAAAAAGTTTGCCTATCTGTTAACATCCTTCATTAATAAATTTTACACCACTTTGTCCCATCAATATACCTACTGAGGTTTAGGGAAAAGGCCTATTGACTATAGATATAAAAATATAATTGGCATAATGTAACACAGTTGCATCCTAATAATGACATTATAATTCTGAAAATATACCGGAGGTAAAGCTCCAAGCGATAAGAAAAGAATTTATGGAAACTAAAGGAAAATATTGATAAGGATATTTTATATGAAGCTAAAATCAAATATACTTTGAATAATTTTTGACAGTATGTAATAAAACTTTATATTCTGAATATTTAAATTTTTTTATCAAATGTTACTTTTTTTATAAATTATTTTTACTTTGTTTTAAACTAAATTAAATGAAACTATATCTTCTACGTAAGGCAAAAGATATATTAATCACATCCTACCTGGAATGGCTTTTAAAGGTAAAATAACAAAAAAAACTGAGAAAAAATTAAAATTAGTTACTAAATGATTCAGTAAAAAACATTTTTTAATATTCCACCTATGCAAGAAACTGCTGAGAAGCCCCACCAAAAGAACAGGCATTTAAACAATAGTTCAGTGTCATTGCTTACTGATAAAGCTAAAAATAACATAATTAATTCTGGAATCAGCACAAAGTAAGAACTAAATTGTAATTGTTTGAAAGATGATACCTCTCTGAACAAAAAAAAAGGCACCTTCAGTTAGATTAATAGCATTCACCAAATATAATTCTTGCAATCAAACATGCCATTTTCCATCAACCAATATCAAAACATAAATACAGGCATAAGTTTATTAATTACTTTTAGATTATAAGCTTCATATGTCAGTGTTTTCATCATATAATTACGTTATATTATACACTGCAGCTAAAATATCGAAATATTACTAGTAGATTTCCAAGTGCACAGAGGTAAAAGGTTAATGTGGAAATATATAAATGAATTACTATATTTTACTGACAATACTTGATAGTAAGATAGTACCTTTGTAGTTAATTTATTAGAAACTGACGCTCTCATCATGATTTAAGAGCAATATTGTTTTACTCCGCGATCCATATCAAACATTACAACATTTTCACCCACATCAACATTGAACACACTACTCCTCTGTAGTTATACACATACTTAATCAATAATGGTTTTTCAAGTAAAAACTGTATAAAACCACAAAACATTGCCGGTGGAATACATCAATAATTCCTCCCTAAAACATAAACATGACGAAAATATATCAACATCTACTAGCAATGACGAGCCGTTAAATCTCTAACCGGCTGGCAAATCTGATTGGCTACTGAATATACGTTTTTCTGTGCTGCCATCTATTGGTCACTATTACATTTAATTAAGCTAAGATATTTAATTGTGGTAAGACGACAGACTACACCACGCAAGGTTTGTTACCGCTTACAATTCGTACTGGTAAAAATTTTACATAATACGGCCTCAACATCACATTTAGCTTTCATTTGTCATATTTCGTTCAGTTTTCGATGGAGAGCAGAAGCAGTGATGAGTTTTTGTCAAACACTTGTGAATTTTGTGGAAAAAGGTTTACAAAGAAGAAAAATCTTTATCAACATATTAGAAATATTCACAAGATTGATCCAGATATTGCAGGCCAATTGAATTGTCTATCATCGGGATGCAAGTTAACATTTGTCTACTATAAAGATTTAAGGTTACATTTAACCTCTTTCCATCACTTAAATATTGATTGTGAAGAATTGACTTTTAAATAGTGCTTTAATACAGAATTTGGGACACGAAACAATTTCACAGAATTTTTTATTTACAGATAATATGCTTAAGAATAAAAGATAATGAAAGGAATAGACTGTTTGCCATCAATTAATTTCTTTCTAAGTATATTTATGTGTAGTTTTTGTTTTACGTGACTTTTTTTTCTTTTCTTTTCTTTCTTTCAATTCTTATATGATAGGCTGCCATCTCATAATATGGGGATAAAATCAACATTGCCATGTCATTAAAATCTTAGTAAGATCATTCTGCAAAAATAGTTATTTTTTATTTCTTTGTGTTTCTTCTTAGATGTAACACACACACACACACACATATATATATATATATATATATATAAAGTTTTTTTTTAAAGGACAGCACAATATTATATAAGATATTTTATAATAATCTTAAAATTTGTATCTGACATAATACTATAGTACAAAATAATATTGAAAAAGAAATGCAAGTTTATTATGTATTTGAAATATATTGATTTAATTCTAAATATGATTTAGATAATATTTAATATTTTAAAACTCAATTTTACTTTCATATTGTTTTATCATAAATGTAATACAAATAACATTTCATAATGATATTATAGTTTTGCGAGATGATCGTTTTATTATAAATTTTAATGTATCCTTTTGCTTTTTATACGGTTTTTGGCCTAGGGACAATTAAAAACCGATTTTTTTCCTATCCGATATTAATTTTACAAAAAACAAGCAATTATGACGTACGGTTTTTTATAAATTTAAAAATTTCTATTTTACAAAAAGAAGTGTTGTAAATTTATGTCTATTATACATAATTTAGAAAAGTCAGAAAAGCATATTTCTTTATATAAAATTGTTATAGTAATATTAAATAAGCTATTTCAGTTTATTAAATATTCAGAAGTATCATAGAATTCAGGAGTTTACTTGAATGTCTGGTGCTCTGATACATTTAAAGACATGTAAGCAAAAGTTATATGTCTTAGATAAATAATTAGACACAATAATGACCGACAGATGGCAGCACTGAAAAACGTATTTTCAGTAACCAATCAGATTTGCCAGCCGGTTAGAGATTTAGGGCCTGATTCACGACAAACACTTTTCTCCCGCAATCCTGTTTTCTTCCGCAAATTTGCGGTGCGAAGGCAATTCCCCATTCACGACAAACGCGCAGAACGTTTCCTCCCGCAACACAAGTTCACGGCTTGTGGACGCTACGTAGGTCTCGCAAGCGAAGGATAAACAGCAATGGCGGACGTCATAGCAATCGGTAGGCTTCGGCGGCGGCGAATTAATATATCATTAAAAAATGAATGGAGATTCCACGATCGAGACGATCCATTTCAAATGAATGAAAATGAGTTCGTTTGTCACGGATTGCTGTAAGAGATCTATGTGAGGAACTGAGACCACATTTGCAGTCTGAACACGGCGGTTATTCAATAGAAATGCAGGTATGTTCAATGTTTTGATTCTTATTCTTCCAGTTTTAAGCATATTAATTATAAAATAATTTTGTATTTGGGACAGTAAACCTTTTAAAATGGTCCAAAAATTGATTTTTAGAATTTTATGTCATTGGATAGGGCATTTTAGGTCTTTAGATGTATTGATTTTTTTTTAATCTCAATGCTGAGTCAAATATTTAGTATTGGGTAAAGGTGTATTGACCCTTTATAAACTGTTACCATGTTTTTCACTCTTACTTTATAATTTCCCTATGATCAGATTAATGTAAGAATACTAATATATATAATGCTGTGTATATGATCGGTTTGTGAAACAACGGTTATTTGTAATAACTATATCATGTGGCTTAAATAGCTTTACTTATGTACTTTTATTGTTTATAAAGGTCCTCAGCAGCCTACAGGTCTTGGGAACAGGAAGTTTTCAAAGTGCTGTTTCAAGCACAAACTTTTCCCAAATATTGCAACCAACTCTTTCAAGAAATGTAAACAAATTTACAAAAGCTGTATGTAAAATTTAAAAAAATCATGTACAGTTTCGCAGAAAAGTAATGAGCTGCTACAAACAAAAGAAAACTTCTATTTAAACACTGGATTTCCAAATTTTGTAGGTGCTGTTGACTGCACACATGTGAACATCATCAAACCAATAGATTTTGATTGGTTTGTTTTCATTAACAGGAAAAGCAAATACTCAATAAATGTGCAAATGGTAAGTAAAGCCTGTTTATCTTAAACTATTAAAAAGTAATGGTGCATTTCACATATTTCAGTCAGTGTATAACCATAGGTGCCCATAAGAGTACTTACAGGGCAGGGAGGGGGGAAACAACTGATGAGCACTAAAAAGCATGAAACTGGTCTTGGAATACTGTTGATATGCGAAGGAAAATTTACTTGCATTTGTCTTTATCAGATTATTCTATTGATAATAATACTGAATAATATACAGTGGATGCTCATTAATTCAAACTCAAAGGTTCACAGAAAAAAGTTCGAATTATCTGATGTTAAGAGAAAATATATAACTTTAAAAGTGTATCACTGAAGTAGAAAAATCTCCTAGTATGTATAACCCCAGAAAACATATTATACTATGCTATCTAAAATTAAACATATTAAAAAGCAATACAGATTTACCTTATTTATAAAATGAAGCAGAAGATATGCAGCAGAAAGTAAACTTTAATTAGAAATATGAATTACACTTTTAGGAAAAATTGTAAAATGGATGTTTGGTTTTGTTTATGATGTTTACATTGTTCAGCCAGCTTCTCGATTTGAAGTAAACATTTCAATTCATTTTCAGACGAAGGTTCCATCTGAATAAATGCTTTCAGAGTTTTAATAGAGTCCATTATGACTTGATCATTAGGATGCTTAACAGTCTCTGCATTCTCATCTAATTTGTCAAATTTTTAGTTCGAATTAACGAAGTGATAAAAATTTAGTTCGAATTAATGAGATTTTTAACATTAATCACAATACAAGTTTTTTAGGGCCTTTGGATTAGTTCGAATTAACCGAAAGTTTGATTTAACCGAGTTCGAATTAACGAGCGTCCACTGTATTAGGAATATTGTGCAGTTATACAACTTGAGTACATACATAAAGGGAGATTATTTCAACATTTTTCATCACCTAATATTTTAGGGCTGCTTACATTCCATACTAACCCTACACCAAAGATATTTCTTCATACCTTTTCATCATGTATGGAATTGCATATCTCCCAAGCAAAAATATTTTTAAACTTATGGATTTGGACTGATATTAATTCCATACATTCTAGCACCCTTCTCATTTTCTGAATAATCATTTAAAAGTGTACACTGTTCTATATTTGTATTATTACAACACATATTTTAAAGTTTACTTTCAGACCAAAATGATTCAAAGATCATTTAGAATTGGCTAGTGTCCGAAAACTCATCTTTGTACACCACAAAAGTGCTTGTCACAAAAAAATACTGTTTCATATACATTGAGGAAAAAGAGAAAAAGGTGTTGTGTTCTTTTCAATCTTAAAACATTCAAAATACTAAATCTTATATTTCTTTTATTTCAGGTATGTGATAATAACATGAAGATATTGGATGTCGTAGCAAGATGGCCTGGGAGCACTCATGACTCCTCTATTTGGAAGAGCAGTGCTCCCCGAGAGTTGTTTTTAAGTAAAGTTATCCCTGAAAAGAACTTCTTGCTTGGGGACAGTGGTTACCCATTAGAACCATGGCTGATGACACCATATTTGGATGAATCCTCACAAAGCAAGCAGAAATTTAATGAAAACAGAGGAAAAATGTTACACGAAGAAATTTGTGCAAATTTATAAATTTAATTTTTTGTTAATTATTAAATAGTTTTTTCACACTTGAACTGGTGTTTTGTCTTACAAATTTTTAACATTTCTTTGGCACAATTTTAATATGACATTTTAACATTTTAAGATGTTGACATACAGACATACATTGTATTATATTATTATAGACTAGCCTGGCTATGCTCGGGCCATCTGTCCACCAGACAGACGGCTTTGAATTGATTGACAGAGAGGGAGAATTTTCATAAGAGGCACTATTAATTTGAAGTCCCCCCCCCACAAAACAACAAAGAGAAAAATGTGTTATTCGTATTAATACCCACCACCACCTGGTATGATATGAGCATACCTGCAATACACATAAATTTTCATGTGAAAAGAAATCGGCTGGCTACTTTAGCCTATATTCCTGCAATACAAAAATTCAAATTTCCTTAAATTTGTGTCATTGGTGATATAATAATGCAATGTACATTGAAATTATATGAGTGCATGTATTAGGCAGAATTGCCCATGTCTATGTTGCGAGATATTCTGTATTCAGTTTAGTCAAAAGATAAGCACAATTGAAATATTAAACAGGCTTCCGGAGCATATGGTATTGTGGAAAAACAAATAAACACCAAAATTTCCTAAATATAAATATTTATATAACGAAAATGTGAATATGCACTTTTTAAATATTTTGGCGTGTAATCAACAAAACAAAGAAATGGTGAACTTCATACAAAAATAGCTTAGTAGAATATTTATCTAAAACCAAAAACTAAACTAATCAGCAAAGAAAGAAATATATGAAATATGAACAGTTTTGGAAAAAAATCAGTAACATGAAAATAAAAATTAAAGAATTATTTGTTGTTTGGACATTTCAAACATGATCATTGTCAATTTTGTTAGGATAATTGAACTTTTATTTCGTTATTGTTAAAAGGCTTGTCATGTATACATTATTTTGAGCATCTTCAATAGTTTTAACATATACCTTTTTTAACAAACATGGCTTTTACTGCACAATAAGAGTAAGATTACTATCTGTTTCACTAAAAGTAATTTTCAAGATAATAAATAATATCTATAATAGAACAGTGAAACTTAAAGGAACTTAAATTTTTGTAGCATTTGAAGTAATTATAAAACTAGTGTCATTTATATGATACTAGACTTTTTTTTATCCTATGTTGGGGAAAAGTACATTGACCATAATTCCCCACTGGTAACTCAGTAGAGGTGATATCTATTTCAAAAATCTGTGACTGAAAAGTACTTGTTTTGAAGAGAGGATCACATTAAAAGGTGATTGAAATCCATAAATTCCCCAGCAGAATAAAGGTGGTAGTCAGGAGAGGATGCAACGCCAATGCGGTACAGGTAAAAAGCCGTGAGATTATTCTATAAAATTGGATGAACAATTAATACACACGCGAAATGACACAACCGTTTGAACAACAAACACTTGAAAAGACAGTTGTTTTGATAGACATACGCGGTAATTCAGACACGCTAAAAGCGTTCTCATTGGCTGATTTCCGATGAAAATCGATTATATCTCGATTATCACTCCGAGTTATCGAACGATTCGGTTCGTTTTGACAGCGTGACGTCAGTGGATGCGGCTGGCGAAAATTGTTTGTCGTGAATGGCTTTGCAGGTGTCTTCCCCTTTTCAATCGCAGATCTCCCTGCCTTGCGGCTTGCGGACTGCAAGTCGCTGGCGTTTGTCGTGAATCAGGCCCTTAACGGCTCGTCTAGCAATGGGCGATCATCACTCGTATGACTCGATTATAAAAAAAAAAAACACTCGAGTAGTTCGATTATCACAATTTCACTCCTGATTCTGAATCGATCATTTCTTGGACACGGATAACAGACGACTAAAACCTGCCCTTCGACAGTACGCTTTCGGACTCTGATTGGTCGATGGGCGGAGCCGCTCACTTTTCTGGCTATAACGTTGCTTTCGTCCCTTTAACTACCGCTGAGAAATTTAAATATGTGTAATTTCTAACTATGGTTATTCAAACATCACTTCTAAGACAAACTATATAATGAATATATTATATTTATTAATTTAAATTGAATGGGCAATGGAGATAAATGCAAGTTTAAAAGTTTTTTTTTTTTTTAAATACAAATTATTGCGCGATTGTACTGTGTTTAAATAAAAGATTTTTTTTGAAAATTGAGAATTTCAACATTTTGGTACCATTATAGTAACTTTGAATGTAGTTAAAGTACGTACATTATTCCGATGTTAAAGGTATACCGTAGTTCTACGTTTTTAAAAATTTTTTTTGTTTTTTTTTTGTTTTGTTTTTAACTTTTGTATTCAAGAAAATTCATAATTTCTGGCTCACATGTATGTCTTGAATGTTCGTGAAATATTAACAATAAGCTTCTTTAGAATTTGTTTTTAGAAATTTTTCCTCTCCTTATTTTAGTACTAATCTTGCATTGCAAAGATAAACTTTTAGCAACCTCCTTTGTCAGAATATTCTTCAAGATGATTTTTTTTCTTTAATGTAAAACTTGAAGTTATAAAGTACTTATAGATATTAAAAATAAGTTAATTAAAACTGTGAAATGTTAAAATTAGAACATATAAGAGCTAGAACTGGAAGTGTTACGACTCTGAGCAGCCGAGAGGGGCCGTGGTCGTAATTTAGAGTACTTTCCTTTTTCAGGGAACTGGAACAGTAGAGTTTGGTTGAATTCTATAGTTTCTGTTCTGTTTAATGTGTGTGTGTGTATTCGTTCGTGTAGACTTTGTAAAATAAATGTCTCTTGTGTACCAGTATGCTCCTTTATTTGTTTAATAACCAGACACGGCATTCTCGGATAATGCTTACAGCGGTTAAACCATTTTTTCGGAACTTTCTTTTATCGTACGTTGTAAAAACTGGCGCCCGAACAGGGACGCCTAATGGATTGAAATTGATTTATGCTGTAGAAAAGGAAAATCCAGATTTTGATTTGTATTTTGAATTCTGACAGTGATATTGTACTTTCGTTATCGAATGTTGCACTCACGTTTGGAGAACACGTGCAATATAGCTGTTGGAAATAACATGTTACCTCTGTGGTGCTATCGTTTTCTTTTGTAATGTAATTTGTATTTCACTGGCCTCGAGAATTTTTTTTTATATATGTATAAGCACTTCCAAAATTAGTGTTATGTTTAAAGCTCTTGAGTTCCGTAGTAGTAAATGTTTAATGTACTAGTAAGTTGGAATTTTACTTGAACTGATCCGATTTACATTATTTGACGTCCGCGACAGGACTGTTTTGCTTTTAGTGAAGTAATTTAAACATGATTAAAAATTTTATTTTTTTTTGACTTTGAACTACGGAACATGGAAAGGCGAGTGTTACGTTCAACTGTCACTCGTGATTATAAAACACTAAAGGAACTTTTGAGCAGTGAGGATGGAGATAGGGCTGAAATTTCAGCACGATTTGCATCATTTACTGATAAATATGAAAACTTGAAGGCTTTGGATGAAGAGATTTTTAGAAAACTGCTTGCCAAAGAAGGTGTAGAAGACAAAGAAGTTGAGGTCGAACTGATTAAATCAGATGAGTACTCAATTAAATTTTATAAAATAAGGGATCAAGTAAATAAAATAGAACGAATTCCTGAAAATGTAGAAAATAATGTTTCGGCTAATTCTGATAAATTGCAAGTACGTTTGCCGAAAATTGAACTGAAAAAATACGATGGTGATTTTAAGGGATGGATTGAATTTTGGGCTCGATTTTCCAAAATCCATGATAATAAGTGTCTAACGCCAGAAGATAAATTTCATTATTTATTTCAAAGTATGAAACCAAATTCTCCGGCTTATAAGTTGTTAGAGGGGTTCTCTCCTTCCAAAGAAAATTACGAGAAAGCTATTGAACTTCGAAAATCAAGATTTGGTAAGAAAGAGTTTTTCATAGAATATTACGTTCGGGAACTTTTAAATTTGGTAAGATAAGATGAAGTCTACGGTTCAACTATATGATAGTCCTGAAGCCCAGTTGAGAGCTCTGGATTCCCTGGGCGTAACTAAAGAAAGGTATGCAGCAATGCTACTTCCATTAGTGGAATCAGCACTACTAGAAGTTACCAGGTTTTCCTGGGATCGTTACCGTGTGTCCAAAAATATATCTACCGGAAATCATTCGGATTGTATGTCAGAATTACTTTCTTTTTTAAAATTAGAAGTTGAAAGTGAAGGAAGGTTAAAGTTGAGAAAAGGTTCCTTTGAGAGCGAATTTAAAAATGATTCAAGAATAATTAGAAACAATCGAATTAGAGACGTGTCCACAGCTGCTGCGTTAGTGTCAACAGAAAATGTTCCAATTCCTTGAAAAAAAAACAGGTATACCAAGACTCGAATTGTTTGCTTGCCTTATTGGAGTGCGATTAGCCTCATTTGTCAAGAAGAATCTTAAGGTTGAAATTTCAAAGGAATATTACTGGACCGATTCTTCAACAGCACTTTTTTTGGAACTAGAACGTAGAAGCTTGGGGCACTTTTGTAAATAACGGAGTTTTAGAAATTAGAATCCTAACAGACCGTTAAAATTGGTATCCTATACCGGGTGCAGAAAATACGGCACACCGCCATCCAGAGGATGCGGTGTGAAGAAACTTATTGAATCCAGATGGTGCCAACCAAGGTGGGAGGGCCCACCTTGGTTGGCATTACCGGAAGAACAATGGTCTCGTTCTATCCCAATCGATAACAAAGAGTTTAATACTGAAAAACGTAAAGAAGTTAAAGTATCGTTAAACAATGTTAGCGATATGTCTTCACGAATCTTCAGCCTTTTTTTCTTTTTTTAACCCGGGAAGTCCTAGCGATACCGTTTGGTACCAGCAATCACTACTTCAAAAATACCTCTTCTTTTTGGGAAAAATGTAACGTTCTGATTTTTAATTAATAGATGGCACCACTAGACAGTCTAAAGAAGAAATTATAACAGTCAGATGAAGTAGTTAAGCACGTGTGTCTATGCTATTAGTCTCAAGAAAGTTTAGCGTCTTGAAAAGCAGCGAAAAAATGGCTCGTCGTCAAAAGTAAGTACATTTTATAGATATTTAAAATTTTTAAGTGAGTTGATGAAATGTGTATTTTTATTTATATTTGTATGCTCTTTTGGTAGGCCACATTTTAAAAAAAGATACACGATTTTTTTCTTATTATACACGAAAATTTTTGTTCTCAAATTTGGCGGTACCGTATGGTACCGCTAGGCTTTCATGTTAGCTTTTCATAAGTTATGTAGAAACTGTGTATTTATTCATTTTACTCATGTTTCTGTGACTTAAAAAATAAATAAGATTTTTCTTTCTTTTGAAGTAACAGGTATATTTGTTTTTTACATTTTTAAAATTAATTGACGTATTTTTATTTTTTATTATATAATAATAATAATAATAATATAATAATAGTCATTATTATTATTATTACGTTATATATATATATATATATATATATATATATACATATTTTTTTTCTTGAGTAATATTATATCAGTGAAAGCTTGTTGTAGTCAAACTTACAAGCTAATTTGAGGGACATTTCATACATATAATTTTTTTTCTAGACATTTAACACTTGAAGAGGCACTTCAGCTGTTTGATGAACTAGATTCTCATGATATTGAAGAAATTTATATTGAGCCCCCCAATGCTGCTGAAATCACTGACGAAGATTCGGCAGAGGAAGATGAGGGAGGTCTTACAGACAATTTGTCTGATAACCAGTTACGGGCAAATGCCGAAATAAGAATGAAAGTACAAAAAAATTGTGGCGATATTGAAATTTCAGATTCCGAAGAAGAATTAGACACTTCCAAGACAATAACTGATGGGCCACCAAGTGCAAAGAAACAACGGAAGAATAAAAGATCAAATTCTTCAAAGAAAAGAATATGGGTTAATAAAAATATAAAATATTTTAATTCATTTTCCGCACACGTACCGAATGTGCGAAATGCAATGTAGGCCTCTGTGTTGGCTGTTTCATTACTTTTCATACAAATATGTAACTTTATTTGAATATGTAATTAAAATTTTATGTGGGAATTAAAATGTAATCTGTTCTTCATAAAAATTGCTTTTCTTTCTTTAAAAAAAAGAATTTTGAAAAAAAAAGGTGATTTGATAGTGTAAGAGCCTAGCGGTACCATATAGTACCAGCAGTTACTGACTAAAATAATTTAATTTTTTTTAAAAACATTTTATATTATCCTAAGGAAGGCAATAAACATATACTAAAGAGTAAAAGTAAATTTGAGAAAAAAAATTAATTCAGGCTTTGCCGGGTTAAGTACACGAAAATATTAAGAATGATCGGGTGGATATCCAGATTCATAGGAAATATTCGGAAGAGGAGAAGAGAAAGAGAAGCCACAGAGTTAAAATTTCATGAGCTGACAAGAGCAGAGAAATCTATTGTGAAGATTATTCAACATGATTCCTTTTGTTCTGAGGATATTGAGAAGCTGAATCAGTGTGTTCAAAGATGAAGGCATTTTGTGTGTCAAGACTAGGTTGACTGAAAGAAAAGACCATGAAAATTTTATTTATCCGATGTTGCTTCCGAAGAATCATAAAACTGAGGAGAAATTGATAATTCATAAACATCTATCTATGTCTCAGGCCGAAATACACGTATTGATCTCAAAACTTAGAGAGACATTTTGGATCCTCAAAAGCAGAGCTACGATTCGAAAAGCTCTATCTGGATGCGTCAGGTGCAGCAGACATGGAAGTAAAAGACTACAAACTGTGCCAGCTACTTTAACAAAACATAGAGTTAGAGATGCTCGTGTTTTCGAGATTGTCGGAGTTGATTTAGCTGGTTCGTTAATTTTGAAGGATAAAAGGCTGGATTATAGTTTCCAACTGTGCTGTTTTCAGGGCGGTTCATTTAGAGTTGATTTTGTCCCGTTCAACTCAAGGATTTTTACTTGGCATTAGAAGATTTACTGCACGTAGAGGGCTGCCATCGATAATCTAGAGCGACAATGGCACTAATTTTGTCGGATCCAACAATCTCTTGAAGTCAATTGATTGGAATATCATCGAGATAGAAGCCACCACAAACAAGATCGACTGCAAGGTCAGTCCACCCGCAGAACCATGGTGGGGTGGTTTTTGGGAACGACTTCTTCAAATGATTAAGAAGCTTTTGCGTCGAGTCCCAGGCCAGTCGTCCCTGAATTATGAAGAATTGTTGAGTGTGATGTGCGACTGCGAAGCAACTGTGAATGCCAGACCACTCACTTATGTGTCAGAGCTCTCTAATGATCTCATTCCTTTGACACCGTCCTTGTTTTTAGGTGAAATTCCAGTGTTTGGAGTTCCTGCCTTTGATCACCTGGATAAAGTTGATTTCAACAAGAAACTGATAATCTACAGAATTTACGAGAGCTCTTGAGAAAGAGATTTCGAAGTGAATATCTCGGCCTGTTGATGCAACGTCCATCTAGAGTGCGAATTTCTCAACAGATAAAAATCGGGGACATAGTTCGATCATAGTCACATCGAGTGTGACAACAAACGCAAAGTGCTGTGGCCTCTTGCATAAGTGAGGAAATTATATCCAGGAAAAGACGGCAACATTCGTGTAGTTCGCGTGAAAACAATGTCTGGATAATTAGTTCGACCAATCCAGAGAATATTCTCTCTCGAAATACCTTCATCTTTGGAGTCAGATGAGATAAATGAAACTGAGACGCAGGGTAAAGTCAATTTAGTCTCAAAGTTACAAGAGAATAATTTAGTTCCAGATTTTTCAAAGGACTTGAAGACTGTCGTGACTAGAAGTGGACGGCAAATAAAAATCCCATCTAGATTTCTCACTTGAACTCTACTTAAGTCATTTTAGTGTAGAACTTTAGGAACTTGATTTTCTTTTTGAGTTGCTGTCAAAACCAAATGTGGGAGGAAAATATAAAACCTCTACGGTATAATTGATTTATAGTATTGTATATATTTTTGTGACTCATTTTTAGTATTTGAATTCACTGATAGTGATTTATTTCGAGCGATGTAAATTTGATTTTCATCTATCTTCATTTTAAGAAGATCAAAGGTGGGAGGATGTTACAGGCATTTATTCCGGGATATTTTTTATAGTAGATCGATTGGCCTTGGCTTTTTTATAACGAAAAATTGGTAACGGATTTTCGGTTTTTACCAAAACAAAGGAGAGGCCCATCCCACGCTATAATTTGAAAGGAATTTGCGAGTTCTGAGAAATTTTGATTTACATATTGGCAAGAACGTGTGATAATACTGGTATACTTCTTCTTTGTCAATTTATCTGATAACCTAGAGTAATCTAAATTCGCCTCCGGCACCTCCACGTGGTGAACCCTGGGGGTCTACTGAAATGTAGATCGCTAACGCCGGAGGAGCGTGGGGGATAGGTTGACGTAAACGAAAAATAGTATAGTCGAAATATGGAAAGTGAAGAGGCTAATTTGGAGGAGATGTGTGTGCTTACTGAAGAATTGGTAAGAATCAAGCGCCACAGACTGAATAATGCTATTAGCACATCCAGATTGACGGTAGAAGCTAAACGCTAAATGAATGAAGACATATCAGAATTATTAATTCCATACATGAAGAGCAGAAAATTACTGAAAATCTTAAGGGACAGTTAAGTATATATAAAAAAACAGAGGTCAGGAGTTATGCGGAGGCGGTCATGAAGAGACCAGTGGTGATCAAGAGACCTATTGTGAAGGCTAAGGCCAAGGAGAATATGAATTTGATCGAAATTACCCCATTGATAAAGCAGGATTCAGAAAAAAACTAAAAAAGAGGTACAAGACAGGATTGATCCCGAAAAATTGGGGATTTAAAAGATGTCAGAAAATAGGTGAAGGTGGAGATCTGATTGGGACAGAAACCGAAGAGGATTTAGATGCCATAATTGAGGAGTTGAGAAAAATAGACGATTAGAAATTAACGTACAATCTGCAAAAGCCCATAAAAAAGAATCCTCATATAATATTTGATATTACTTAGTCTTATGAAAAGGTTAGTCTTATAAAAAAGGCTGAGTTTATACGGAAAATGAGAAAACAAAATGAGGAGCTCCAATTTACGGACTTTGAATTAGTGACTAAATTTAAGTCCAAAAAAGGTGAAAACTGGGTACTAAGTCTAGAAGGAGCTACTCTTAATAAAATAGAGGAACTTAAGAAAATCAGAATTGGATGGCAATGACTTTGGTGGAAGGAATATATCAAACCAGTCATATGCTACAAATGCTGGAAGTTCGGACAAGTGGCGAAGCATTGCAGAAATGCAAAAATTTGCAAGATATATGCTGAAAAGGCGCATGAGCCAGAGCCGTGTAAAAGAGAGATGACTTGTGGAAACTGCAATAGCTGTAGAAAGAAAACTGGGATAAAGGAAGAAATTGCACATTTGCCGACGGACAGATGCTGCAACCGCTATAGGGTTGAGTTAAACAGGATTATTGAAAGGACTGATTACGTTCCATAGGAACAATTGCGGTAGCATGGCTACCTGACTTCTTTGCTTACCTTTGTTTTGTGTTTGATTGTTTTTCTTGTTCTTTACTTAACTTGTTAATTTTGCCTATCAATTTTGCTGCATTGTTGCTTGCTTGATTCAACTTATGTTGAGTTACTAAATGAATATAATTAGTTGTTAAAGTCATTTAAAATTAATTATATTCTCGTCGCATGTTTGTGTTTAATTTTGCCCCCTTCCAATAACAGTATGCCCACATTTTTGTCCTGTTGCTGTAGTATTTTGTAAAATGAGTGAAAATCTTTAGAGTCAGGGTCAGAAAATTACAAGAATTTTGCTCTTCTTCAGACAGCCAATTTTGAAAATCTGAAAAATATTCCATCTACGTTAGTATAAAATTCGGTATCCTAATATCCCTTTGCCAATCCCAGTGCCCCAAAAAACTATACTCTATAGCAGTGCTCCGCAACCACCGTGCGGCGGCACACTCGGCACACTAGTGTGCCGGGATGTGATCTTGACTGAGCCGCGTTGATTTAATCGATAATAAAAAAATTTTTAACTACCCCAATAGTTAGAAATTTCGCTAAGTCAAATATTCCTCTAACTTTTTTCTAATATGTCATTTCTCAGGGTCTAAATTATATACAAAACAAAAGCATCTAATTACCATACATTGTATGTATGCTCGAGCGTCGGCACCTTTGTGTAGGATTGTCTAGATTTATGAAACAAGGATTTCAGATTCCCTGACTGCGCAAGCGCGTCAACTTAACTTTCTAGCATTCAGTTTGCTTGTGGACAAGGTTTGCAGTAGCTAGCAACTTATCTCTATTAATGGTTTCACCAATAAATTTTTCTTTAAACCAAAGGAAAGCCACATTTCGTGACTTATTTTCTTTAATAAATAAATTTTACTGATTTTTATTTTGTGTTGGGAGACTCATTCATCCTTGAACATACATAAAGTGTCTTATGAAATACTTCGAATGTTAATATAATATTTTAAAGTCAATTTTAACTCCATAAAATAATTTTTTTTCAACTTTTTAATTTGCCTTTCAGTTCTAATTATTGATATACTCGATTATAAACAATCCTGTAAACATAAGACAAACACCTGATAAACTTATTATTTGTTCATTAAACGTTTAAAAATAATTATTAATTACATGAATTATAAAGAACATTAACTGCAAATAATAATTCATCCTGATAATCATTCCCATATGAAATTATATGTTATAAGCCTACAAAGCAAACAGTACTAATCTATATGCCTCCAACACAACAGATACAACAAAGTATACTCACGCGTCGTGATTACCATTTGAAATATTCTCAACTTTTACCGTATCAGGATCTTCGTAAATACATTTTTCAGATGAAATTCAATATGAAGGTCATATTTGTATATTCAGTGAAGAAATATGATTAAGAATAACTTTAAAACAAAGGACAATACGATGTTCAACAACACCTTTATGAATTTGGTCGTCAACAGTAAGTAGCAGCCAGCGAAACAACCACATGGACATTTTCAATGAACAACGCCAAGCTTGGCACTTTGGTGACAAACGGACCTCAACTTGGCACAGAAGGAAGATATGGCCAAAAGGATTTCCGTAATGGGAAAATGGAATTTCGTGTTCTGATAAAGAAACGCCACCCATACCAGAATGCATCATTCGTGGAGAAATGCTCTAACGAATCAATGGTACCCAGTAAACGGCTTCGCCATCTAAGTTCAAACCATCGCAGCTACGCTAAGATGGATAAATCATTTTTTCTTATGCTATTAGATCAAAGGCGAAAACAAAGGCTATCACTGTTATCATCAGTCACAGTTTCTGATAAAGCCTTAGAAGCTAGTTACCCTGTTGCAAGATTAATTGAACGTCAAAAAAACCCACATATTATTGCATGCTGGTTTTCTCTCGTTAAACCAGCATGCATAGAAATTGTTAAATCCATGCTTGGGCCCCCTCGGGTTTACCTTCTTTAGGTAAACACGGGTGTCGCAATCCCGAGATACCCCAGCGAACTTTCCCTCCTTTCCATTTTCCTTTCCCCTGTTACTTCTCCTTTTTTGCCTCTCTCGTTGTGGTTACCTCTTCGGTTGTGAGGGGTCCTCATCAGAAGCTGTAGCCATTCTGCTGCTTCTAGCTTCTAATGGCGATTAACTGCCCACGTGTTGGCCGTGCGTGGAGACCCGTGTCACCGGAAAAGGGAATCCTGGTAGTTGAGGGTCAGTTTTGGTTGCCAAACACACTGCTTCGGCCCTCGCTTCGGGTAAACGGGAGGTACTCTGTGTTCCGCTGGGTATCAATCGGCTGGTGGGTTTGACTTCTATCACCTGCTCAGGGTTCAAGCAATCGGACTCCTTCTGGACAACTGACTGTTGAATCAGTGGTCTGTGCGCGTATAGACCTGATTAGCACTGGTGTAGCAACCTGCATCCCCTTGTTGGGCTCCATGGTGGGTGGTGCCGTCAGGTTCGAACAACCGGCCCTTTATATGAAAATTTCAAATAAAAATCCCACGGTGAGGGAAAAGTCACCAAAAGTCAATGAACAGACCGTTTTTGTTAGTGCACGTTTTTTCATCTTGAAACGAAAACAGGGTTGGCTGGTTGGTTGTGTGGGGTTTAATGGCGTAATGTCCAGAGAGAACATGCTGCGCCAAACACATGGTAAATCCCGAAAAAAGCTTACTTACACACACATATACAGTAGAGCCCCGATTATCCGCGGAATTGGGTGTCAAGAGCACCGCGGATAACAAAAATCGCGGATAACCCGAAAATCTCTAAAAATGAGGTGCTAACACGAAAAAAAAAATATTTCAACATAAAAACTATGTGTTATTGTACAAAAACATAATAAAACTTTTAAAATACTTACATATGTACAGTACAGCAGACACATTTGCTCTATGTCTAAATCACTAATATAAAGAACGGTAAACAAAAAACAAGACATACATACTGTATGTACAAAAAGTGTTCAGTTACACCTTTTTAAAAAAATCAGTCACTCGTTTTTGCTTCTTGCTTTGAAAACACCTTTTCTTTATTCTAAATTGTACTTTCCTTAACATGATTTTTTCTGCCAGATGTGCATCGTCGTCTTGTTCCTCTAAATATTGAAGCAAGCCGTCTACGTGCTGCAAAGCAGTTTCGTGTGTCATCCGCGTAAGCGCCTCGTCTTCACTTTCATTTTGTACTTCATTCTCGTTCACTCCCATTGCTTTGTTCGTTATCTCTATGTCAGTCAGTCGTTCAAACCCCGACTCACTTGCGTCGCATTCCAGCCACTCTTCAATGTTCTCTTCGTCGACATTCTCACCTCCCGGAACGGATGTCACTAGGTCAACAAGTGTAGCGGTAGGCATGACTTCATTCTCTTCTTCAAAAATGTTTTGGTTGACATTTGTTTCGATACTTGGAAAGAGTTTTCTCCATGATTTAACAAGGGTTGAGGGTTTGATGTAATTCCATGCAGACGCAATATCGTAAATGCTATCCAAAATTGTATAATTCCGCCAAAATTCTTTGAGATCGCAGCCTTCCTCGATCTTTGACAGTAACAACTTTGTCCTGTATGTTCTCTTCATGGTTGCAATGACTCCCTGGTCCATAGGTTGTATCAGCGCAGTAACATTTGGGGGCAAAAACTTTGCGAATATTTGTCCGTCAGAAGATTTAAGCACACTTGCAGCTGGATGTGAAGGCGCGTTGTCAATTAACAAAACAGCCTTCTTTGGCAAATTTTTTGAGTCAAGATGTTTACGTACTTGAGGTACAAAAATCTTTTCAAACCATTCTTGAAATATCTGCTGGTTCATCCAACCTTTTTTTTGGTTGAAATAATCAACTGGTAAATTTTCTACTTTTGGCCCCTTAAAAGACCTCGGTTTCTTAGATTTACCGATTACAAGAAGCCTAAGTTTGTGGCTACCCGCAGCGTTGCTGCATGGCAAGATTGTAATTCTTTCCTTGCTACTTTTGTGACCTGCTGCTTGATGTTCACTTTCAAATGCTAAAGTACGAGTGGGAAGACACTTCCAAAAAAGCCCCGATTCATCAGCGTTATAAATTTGTTCATAAGACAGATCCTCAGACAACACAAAATCTTCAAAATCACGTTGAAAATCCCCAGCTGCTTGTTGATCTCCACTCAGCTTCTCTCCGTGTAAACCAATCTCTCTAATTCCATGGCGTTTCTTAAAACGATGTAACCAACCGGACGAAGCATCAAAATTCCCTTCATGGCCTAACAAATCAAAAAAGATTTTCGCTTTAGCGGCAATTGTAGGACCAGACACGGGTGTGCCCTCACTTCGCACCTGAGCTAACCACTCCGTTAATGCCGAGTCAAGTTCATTATAGGTGGATTTCTTCATTGTTTTTCGTTTTTTCATCCCAGAAGCACTTTCAGACACTGATGCAAAAGTCAAAAGTTTGTCTTTTTGTTTTAAAACGTCTCGCACGGTTGTTTCCCCAATCCCGTAATCCAAACACATCTGCTTCCTTGAAGCACCACTTTCTATTTTAGAAATAATTTCAAGTTTTTGTGCAATCGTTAACACAACCTTCTTTCGTTTTTCAGGCATTATGTATTACACAATTTCAAGAACTAACTAAACACTAAGCTTATAAAGAAACTTACAAAGAAACTTATAAAGAAACACAAAACACGACTGATCAATAAGCACGCTTACTGACGACTGAGACCACTGGCAGGTCGAGAAAATACGTAGTGGGGGAGGGGAAGGCTAATGAACTTCACAGAGTGGACTCGCCCGCTCGGGTCATCAAGGTCAGTGATCAGAGAATGTACAGCAAAATTTTCGACGTTCGCACTGCAGGGTCTCATACGTAATGTATGTCGTAACGTCTCCACCCATTTGTCAATGTACGCTCTCTAGTGGCAAGAATGCATCAGAGCGAACTTTGTATCTGTCTAGCACGGAGCTCCTGCAACAAGCGGAGTTTACTATGGCAAACAATGCCTCGCTATAAAATTTATGTTATATTATTTACAGTCCACTGTGCTTATTTTCTTAAACATCGTAGATCTCCGTACAGGGTATATTGTATTTCCCTTGTAAGTTGGCTTGGATTAAAAATTAAAATTGGCTTTTTTGAGGTTCGTAATTAAAAATTTTTTTTCGCGCACACGCTCTCGCGGATAATCCGCACCGCGGATAATCCGCTCGCGGATAATCGGGGCTCTACTGTATATATATATATATATATATATATATATATATATATATGTTTATACAAGTGGGCAAACTTAGACCATAAAGCATTAAAACGATGATAAAAATATATACATATAGAAAGGTAATAAAGTGATAAAAAACAGTCAAAATATGGAAAAAACCATATTAACACACAAATATAAAGTATAAAATTTGGTTGGTTTTTAAAAGTTGATACGAAGTCATACATAAATCATGATAAACCAGTCATGTATAAAATGTGATAAGACAGGCCATACACACTAGTTATCAAAAATTAAGGAAAAATCACAAAAAGAGGGATAACACGTTCAAAACTAGGCCAATCTGTTTAAAATTTGAATATGTTATTAAGTAAAAGGTACTGAACCATACTACATTATGCAAAATAGTGGCGCTGCAGAAGGAATACGTCATTTGCGAAGAGCATAAAAGTGCATGTCTCAGAGCAAGATGACAATTGTATCTGCGAGGCTGAGATTAGACATCTGGCATAGCCAAATTGTAACAATGACCTCCAGGCATCATTTGACCGAAGAACTGCGATGGCGAGCTATTGGGAGACTAGAGGCAGGACAAAGTCAGACAGAAGTGGCCAGATGGCTAAATGAGAGTCCGTCTGTGGTTCATAGACTTTGGCAAAAATTTCTAACCACGGATTCGATATCCAGGAGGTTCAGTGAAGGACGGCCATACGCTACGACGAATGCCGATGACTGATATTTGTCATTATGCGCACGAAGGAATAGAACCGCAACACCGTCTGCAGATCCTCCCTCGCTGCAAGCTCTGGAAGGTTGGTATCAACGTCAACCGTGCGTAGAAGGCTTCACGAAGGTGGTCTTTTGCGAGGAAACCAGCCATTTGCGTCCCGCTCACGTCACGCCGTAGGCGGGAACGTTTGCAGTGGGCACGTTAATATGTCCACTGGATGTGTGATCAATGGAGGGCTGTTCTCTTTGCGAATGAGTCCAGGTTTAGCCTCCAAAACGATAGTAGGAGTATTTTGATTTGGAGAGAACCTGGAACTCGTTTTCATCCATCACACATCCGTCAAAGAGATGCATACGGAACAGGCAGTGTCTGTGTTTGGGGTGGTATCTCTTTGGGTGGACGCACAGACCTCCGTGTCTTTCCCCGTGGAAATGTGAATGCTCACACCTTTAGAGATGACATCCTTGATGCTTATGTGTGCCCTTATGCCAAAGCAATAGGTTAAGCTTTCGAGCTACAGGAAGATAACGCGAGACCGCACAGGGCTCGCATCGTGGATGCTTATCTTGAACAGGAAACAATTCAGCGCATAGAGTGACCATCTCGATCACCGGACCTGAATCCTATCGAGCATGTTTGGGACGCTTTAGGACGACGTATAGCTGCTCCCAATCCTCCTCCTAGGACCCTAGCCACGATTTCAACTGCTCTGCAAGAGCAATGGTTCTGCCTACCGAACTCACAGACCGCATAAATGACAGCATCACACATCGCTGTACGTGCTGTATTGTTTCTCGGGGGATCATACGCCATATTAAAGGTATTTTTCCTGTACCAAACTGACACATCCGATTTGCTCATTGTCTACATATGCTAGTTTCTATAACACCATAATTATCTGCCGATTTCTTTTTATGCCATTTTATATCTACCTATATAATGTGTATAAGTTTCATTAAATTCTACGCGTAACTTTTTGAGTAATCGCTATTTTTGTGACTTTTCCTTAATTTTCGATAACCAGTGTATAATAGATAAAAACTAGTCAAGAAAAAGGACAAAAGAATAGTGATATAAAAGAAAATTAATAACATTACTTAAATACAAGAGTCATTAAAACACCGACATGAAATGAACTTTATCAAAACAGCGATAAAGCACGAAGAAATACACTAGGGTGAACAAAAGCTGCAAGAGATCAAATCAAAAGAAAAGTAGAGGATGATAAAATCAAAGTTAGCAGAGTTTATGTGCATTTCTATAAATAACAAGTCATAATAAACAGATAAAACAGGTGATAAAAACTTTCATATAATACAGATAATATAAATAGTCATTTAAAATGGTGAAAAGACAGTGATTAAGTACAGATTTACATACAGGTGATGATATTAGTCATAATACAAGTAATGACTAGTATCCAGGAGGCTACTAGTCAGAGTGATGATATTAGGAGACTAATATCATCACTCTGTGTTGATAAAAAATAACTCCCAAATACTGTCATATAATTCAAATGCTAAAAACTGCCGTATAGTACAGGCAAAAAAAAGGAACCATGTCCAAGGAGAAGATAACAGTGATATAAAACAATACAGTTTAAATAACGAATCATCAGAGTGAAACTGATAAAAGCCAAAAATTCTGGACAGGGAAACCCCCATCCAGATTAAGGTCACGTACTAGTTGAAGGCGAAGGAAATGAAAGAGAGACCGAGTGACCTCTCCCCGCAAGTTGAGGGGCAAAAGATAGAACGTCATTACATTCTATCTCATCGGTATCGGAAATACCGGAGGCGTAAATCTCCAGCATGTCTTGAGCAGTTCCTTGAAGGTTGGTCTCTTTTAAATATTTCGGTTCTTTTGGTTTGTTTGATAAGCTAGGTTTATTATGTTTTTCAACAACTATTCTTGTTTTCTTATGTTTTTGGTATTTTACAGGTGGTATAGCGTAAATGGTTCTATTTCTATTGGGTTCTATTTCAAGATATTCAGTAGTTCGGGGTGGTTTGTTTTTATTCGATGAGGAAACGAATTGTTTAACACTGTGTGGGTTGGGAGCAATAGGTTTATCAGGTGAGATATTATTGTTGGAATTACGTTTTGAAACGATTTCCTGGCGAGCGGAAGGTGAGGAAGGCTGAACATGTTCACTAGGTCCTGAAGCTCCAGTGACAGACGGGGGCTCAGTAGGAGGAGTTTCGGTCTGTGTACTAGCAGTTTTACCAACTTTTTCAACTGCTGATGAGTACGATAGACCAGCCTTTGGGGTTTCAGACTCAATTTGTTTCCTAGCATCCGCATATGACAGTTTTTGTGTTTCTTTCAGAGTCTGGATTTCTTTTTCCTTTATCCAATTTGGACAAGCACGAGAATAAGCAACATGGTCTCCCCGGCAGTTTACACATCGGGGGAATAATTCGCAATTTTCACTGTCGTGGCCAACTTCTGCACAACGGGCACAGGTAATGGACCCACGACAAGAAACTTTCGAATATCAATAGCGTTGGCATTGGAAGCATCTCAGCGGATTAGGAATGTACGGCTGTACTGAAGCTCGGATCGCCGCCATCTTTACATAATTTAGGAGTTCCGGCGTTTCAAACGTCAAGATCCGGTGCTTCGTGGGAAGCGTCTTCCCGTCTCGACGTATAGTGATGCGTCCTACAGCACATACACGTTATTCACGAAGATTTTTCAGCATCTCGTCTTCTGGAGTATCTATGAAATCAGACTCCGAAATAACACCACGTGAAGAGTTAAGAGAACTGTGAGCAGAAACAATGACAGGAAAGTGGCCTAGAGAAGTACAGGTAGAAAGAAGAGCAGCTTGTTTGTTCGAAGAGACCTCGACTAAAAGATCCCCTCGAAAAATATAAAAAGCAATCTTTTTATAGATTTGACATCACCAATTGATGACAGCATAGATTTGTGTAGGAAGAACGGATAAACGTTGTTAAAAGTACCTTCTTTTCGTTTTTATATAAAAAATCGAGCGGTAACATAATCGGTCTGTTCATTTGTTTTATTTGGTGACTTATCCCTCACCGAGGGATCTTTTTTAATAGTATCCATAAAAAGGTCCTGATAGTCGGACCTGGCGGAACCCCCCACCCCATGGAGCCCAACAAGGGAATGCAGTTCCTGCACCAGTGCTAGCCAAGTCTATACGCACACTGACCACATGAGTCCGATAGCTTGAACCCTAAACAGGTGACAGAAGTCAAACCCACCGGCCGATTGATACTCCGGGAAACACAGAGTACCTCCCGTTTACCTGAAGCGGGGGCCGAAGCAGTGTGTTGGCAACCAAAACTGACCCTCAACTACTAGGATTCCCTTTTCCGGGGACACGGGTCTCCACGCACGGCAAACACGTGAGTGATAAAGACCCCAATAGAAGCAAGAAGCAACAGAGCGGCAACAGCTTCTAAAGAGGTGCCCTCGCCTCAAAGAGGAACCACACCGAAGGAGAAGAAAAGAAAAAAGTAAAGGATGAGAGGAGAGGAAAAAGGTAAGGAGAGATAGTTCGCTGGGGTACCTCGGGATTGCGACACCCGTGTTTACCTAAAGAAGGTAAACCCCTTGAGGGGAACGAAAATAGGGTAACTTTAAAAATGTTTCTCCTTTCTTAATTTGCAAGTCATTGCAGACATCAGTTGGAGTGAAATCTATAAGAAAATACGATCGGGTGATCTCTTAGTTGAGGCGTCATCACCTCAACAGACTGCTTGTCTTTCTGATTGTACTGCTCTTGGTCAGTTTCCTATTGTTGTATGTGCCTACAACTTTTTGAACTCCTCGCGTGGTGTCATCTCGGAGTCTGACTTTTTAGACACTCCTGAAGATGAGATACTGGAAAACCTTAAAGAACAAAATGTGACAGCTGTAAGACGAATAACTATACGTCGGGATGGGAAGGTGCTTCCTACGAAGCACATCATCTTGACCTTTGACACGCCAGATCTTCCAAGTCACGTGAAGATGGCATGGGTCCGTACAGCTGTGCGACCTTATCTTCCTAATCCGTTAAGATGCTTTAAATGCCAGCGCTTTCGTCATTCGAAGGACTCCTGTCGTGGGTGCATTACCTGCACCCGTTGCGCAGAAGTTGATCACGACAGCGAGAATTACGAAGCATCCCCTCTGTTGACGCCTCGTTTTCACTGTAACCTTCGCGCCGTTGTCAAGGGTAAAATTTGTCCGTAGCAACGGAGTTAGTTGGCTTAAAAGAACTGGATGCAACTGGTCGCCAGTTCGAATATATTCATGTCGGAAGAATAAAATAAAATAAATATCGTTTGTTGAAAAGCCTCTGAGAAATTAATAAAAATTTCATTTCGATTCGAACCGACAGTCCACTCATAAGTGCCGTTTACATGTGCCAAAAACCAGGGTAAAGGCAGGGTCGTTTCTTGCTTTTTCCCTGCGATAGGGAAAAATGCAGGGTGGATTTTCGACCCTGCTTCGAACTAGGATAAAACCCGCTAATTACCCATGATGCATTTCGAAGCAGGAAGCTAGTAGTAAACAAACATGGCGGATTTGAACATTTGTGAATCCATGAAAATGCAGCCAAATGATCGATGGAAGGATCTGGAACCCCTTAACGATCGTATAATTTTCAAGAAAACAGTAGAAAAGTGCCTATTTTTTTCCGGAGGATTTCATTTATTTCTTGATCTGCCTATCTAGTTTAAAAATAAAAAACCCTCCCCAATTACATTATAAATAGAATGGTACTGCCATCTGGTATGTAAAATAAGAAATAAAATTTCATTTCAATAAAATTTCAATAACATTTTCATTTAAAGTGTTATGGTAAAATTAATAAATTTAATAAGTATAATCAATAATTAAACGTAACATTAAAATTTATTTATAAATTAATTATTTTAGAATTCCCAGATAAAAATTTATTTATATCTATTTATGATTTTTTTATTTATACATGACTAAAAATTAGTGAAACAAAATTGAAATCAAAATTACATTTTGATTTTATAAAAGGATTTATTAAATAAGTATCTTACAATTAATCTTATAATTTTAAAAAATGCACCTATCGATTGGAAAATTTCCTTTCCAGTCTTTATTACTTCAGGAATTTAAAACAATTTCTTCCCACCAAACAGAGCTTCGTAATTTTGCCCACATTCTTTGTTGTGGAAAAACTAAATTTAGCGATAAAGCCACAGATCGTACGATTATATCTAATATCCGCATCAATCTTCTAGTTCTTATATTCCTTTTTTCCTATCTATTTTCTAAATTTACTTTTAAAAACAACAAAAAAAAATCATAAACGTTCTATGATTATCAACAGCGACTGACATGTGCTGCATTTAAATAACAAATAGACGCAGACGTAATTGTGTTTTAGAAGAGGATTGCATTGGTCGTGTCGACTTTATCTCCTGTAAGCAAGATATATGTAATCAAGGTGGGAGTGCTCAGTAGTTAAAATTTTAAGTAATGAATTAAAATATTAAGTTAAGAATAACGCGGGTAAAAGAAAAAAATTAATAGTAAAGTTAAATTAAAACAAAAAAGTTAATTTTAACAGAAAAAATATAGTTACAATTTAAGAAAATTTAGAAGGAAAATTAGATAAGACTAATGATCCCCGGAAAACAAAAATGTAATAATATTAAGAGGCCCAGAAAAGCAGATATCATAAGAATACAAAAATTATTTTTGTTAGTTTTTTAATCTTTTTGGATTTTTAAAGTTTTATGATTTTTTGTTGTTATTTTTAAAATTTAAGAATACGAGGTCAAAAGAGCAGCAATTGGAAAAAATGGCCTTCCCCAGGACCATACACTTCGTAACGAGATAAATGCGGAGTTCGAAGGTGGAAAGCTAAAAATAGCAATACAGTGAATTTGGAAAAGTACGACACCGGCTAGGATCGAACCCATAACGTGATTTACAAGGAATGATGGTGTATGAGGATCACTTCCGCCGAATCATGTGATGGCCTTTACTTCCGGTAGGACGGGTAAAAGCAGGGTGAAAATGTGGTCCCGTGTAAACGGACTTCGAAGGTTTTCCCTGTTAGCGGGTAAATCCCGGGTATTATTGTTGTCCATGTAAACACAGCTATAAGGATTCTACATAATGGTCCTTAGTGATCCGGAGTCGCAGCAGTGATTAAAAAGAAATTTTGTTTCGTCTAGAACGTTAGTTGGACTTTGAAAATTGATAGCTGCATTGTTGCAAAATGGAAGAAACAAAACAAATAAAAGTACTAAATAGACATCGTGGAAATTTAAAAACTCGAATAACAAAGTTACAAACTTTTGTTCAAGATGAAAATTTGACTGTTGATAAAGTGCGACTTCAAAGCAAATTGGATACTGTTATGGATATACTTTTGAATACAGAAGCACTAAAACTGGAATACTGCGACATTCTAGAAGATGAACAATTAGCAGAGGCGGATTTGCAGTTTGAAGAAATGGAAGACGGATTAGAATATATTAAAGTAAGATTACAAAAGTTATTAAATCTTAATTTAGTTGATAACAATTCTTTCTATAAATGTGAAAATACAAATTATGGTTTTACTAAGCTACCAGATATTAGCTTACCAGAGTTTGATGGTCATATTGAACACTGGGCCAGTTTTAAAAAACAATTTGACAGCTTAATTACCAATAATATTTCCTTAAATGACCATAAAAAAATATTCTATTTGCGTTCGGCTTAAAAAGGCGAAGCAAAAGCTGTCGAAACGCCAGAAGACACATTTGAGTCGTTAATTGATGTTCTAATCAAAAGATTTGAAAATAAACGTTTTCTTGTTAGTTCTTATATTATGAATATTTTAAATATTGATAAGCTTTGTATTGAATCTCTTAAAGGTCTAAGAAATTTAGTTGATGTTTTGTATAAAAACCTTAGACGTTTACACTTACTTAAATTAGAAGCTAATGAATTAACACACCAAATTTTGATAAATGTTGTTATCCAAAAATTAGATAAAGATTCAAGGAAGCAATATGAAATGAATCTAACGTCAACTGAATTACCGAACTGGGAAAATTTTATAGAATTTTTGCAAAGAAGGTGGCGACAGTGGACGAAATGCTAGAAGGTTTTAGGGGCCGCTGCAAACTCCGACAGTACATTCCAAATAAGCCTTCCAAATACGGAATAAAAATCTACGCTCTTGTCGATGCTCGCACATTCTACTGCAGTAACTTAGAAATATATGCAGACAAGCAGCCTGAGGGCCCATATAAAGTTGATAATAGTGCAAGTAGCTTGGCAAAGCGTATTGTTTCCCCAATACTGAACACTGGAAGAAATGTTACAATGGACAATTATTTTACATCTCTCGTTAGCTGAAGAACTCCTTCAGAAAAGAACAACGATTGTTGGTACACTAAGAAAAAATAAAAAAATAAGTGCCACCTATGTTTGTGAGTACAAAATACAGGGACGAACGAAGCAGTATGTTTGCGTTTTCGTCAACTAACACTTTAGTGTCTTATAAAATGTTCTTTATTCCTCTTTGCACAATGATAACAAAATAGATGAAGATTCTGGCGTCCTCTCTAAACCAGAGGTTATTACTTTTTATAATCTCACTAAGGGTGGTGTCGACGTAGTCGACGAACTCAAAGTTGAGTACTCTATTTCGAGAATAAGTCGCAGATGGCCTTCGACATTATTTTTTTCGATCATGAACATTGGTGGTATCAACAGCCAAACTATATATACTGCAAATACAAACAATACTATGGCTAGACGAGCCTTCTTGAAGGAATTAGAATTGGAAGTCATGAAACCTCACCTGGTGACCCGTTATTCAATTCCAAACTTGTCACCCGTATTGCAAAGTGCAATTAGCCAAATAACAGGAGTTGAAGGCTCCTCATGAATCAAACGAAATGTTGAAACCACCGAATTTTGTGCAGTCTGTCCCCGAAGAAAAAATACAAATTCAAGAAAGGGCTGTGTTACCTGTGCGCGACCTATTTGTACCGAACATTCAACTTACGTGTGCCCCGAATGCTGTGTTAATAAAGACTTCTAGTATAATATTTTATTTACCAGGTTCATGTCGTCTGATTTATAAGACTTGCAGTTGACGTTCTAATAAATTATAAATAATATGCTTTTTATAAATTTGATTCATAAAGTAGGTATGATTTTTTTATTTCACTTTCGCTACTAATTTTCCTGAATAATAGCTGTAAAATAATTATTTTAATTGTAATTCCCTTGTTCATGATTGCTAAATATTAATGTAATTCCTTGAAAAGAAACAATTTTGAAGTGTTATTATTGAGTAGACAAATTAAAATAGCGGAAAAGTATAGTGTGAGAAAAATTCTCACGCGCTACCACTGGCGTTACTCAAATTGGTGCGACCAACGACGGGTTAAGAAAGAATATCCTCCTACAACAAACTTATGCGAACCTCCTACAACATACTTAAGTTTTTCGACACTGGTTCTAATTAAAAATGACAAACGGTAGTGTTTAAAGTCTTGACAATGAACTTCAGGAAGCACTTTCTAATATAGAGCCAAATATAAAACGTGTATGTTCATCAAAACAAGCTCAAATATCTCAATAATAAAATAGGTATGATGTTTAAATTAACTTTGATTAATTAGGCCTAAGTAAAGACCAAAAAATAAATTTTAATATTCAATTTAAAGAGATTTTTTTTCTACTTTTAATAATCAAATGTTACCATCAAATGATACATCCACCGATGATGAAGAGTATTCGGCTGATTCAGCTAATCGACAACCTCACCTCATTACTCAGTCGGAATTGAATGATGTCGGCAGTGATTTGAAGTTACCTAAGAGTAAATCTCAACTTCTTGGATCTTAGTCCAGGGGAATAGAGGTGTTTTACCTTGCAAAAGGTCGCACAGTTCTGATTTTTTAATATGTTGTATATAACGGATTCCTAATAAAAAACCTAATTATTCGACCTCCTCCCCCCCCCCCTGTGTGCGCCCCGTAGGACGCAAAAAAACCTCAAGAATTTTGGAGTTTTTTAAATTTTTTGCTCATATCTTCGTATTTGTACATGTTTGAGAACAATTTCCAATACAAAACTTGTAGAGGATAAAATTTACTATAACGTTGATGCCAAACGTTTTATTCCATGACCATTGCCTCCGGCGCTACGGTCCACCGAAGTTGAGCAAAGTTTTGAAAAACACAATTTTTTACATCAAAATCTTTAGTTCTTCCTTCATTTCTTCTAACCAGTATTTTATAGATAAAAATGTTCTTCATAAAATTTATACAAGATGAAATTTGCTAAAATTCGCATGTTAAAAGCTTTTATCATGATGATTAGGAAAGGTGCTATACTGATAAATAAGAATGAAGCAGAATTTGGAAAAACGCCAATTTTCCAATAAAAAACCGTAGTTCTTTCTTAATAGTGTTATAAAAGAAATACCAAAAAAACAAAATAGGGCCAAATTAGTCAACAATTCCAAACATTAAACATAACTATTAATTAATATTAAATTAAGATACATGGAATAATTAAGTCCAGGTATATATAGTATGAATCCTAAAGGAAATGTAACGGCAGGAAAATTTCATAGTTTTCTTCATTTGGTTGTCGGTCTTGACAACTCGATTGGTTCTTCCAGCTGTTCTGCTCTATCAATCTATTCTAGAAGAGAAATAGTTATGATGTTTAAATTAACTTTGATTAATTAGGCCTAAGTAAAGACCAAAATATAAATTTTAATATTCAATTTATAGAGAATTTTTTTTAACTTTTAATATATAATTTTATATTTTTGTTCTTGCGTGGGTGTAAAATTCAAAATCATTTATATAAAACTTAAATAATTGTAATTATCTAGACACATAAAGCTATTTTATTGTGTTTTTATCTAATAAAAACATATATGTATTATTGTAATTTATATATTTGCAAGCTTTTACTCACTTCTCTGGCTAATGTTACAACCTTCTTTTTTCTGGACATTTTCAGAGATCCAAAATTTTGACCAATGATCATGGAAACTGCTTCCATTCCAATCATCTGGGATAAATGACAGTTTACATTTTCACTGCCCTCGATTCCAGAGCTGATAGATATCACCATGTTAATGGTTGGAAAAGGAGAATGTGTGAAAAACCACTCCTTCAGTTTTTGCACATCTTGCTCATCTCTTGTTATATCCAGGATGGTCTCGTGTCTACATGTTGTTCAGATGTAGCTAAACTTATGTCAGTGAATTTCTCCATTTCTTCGCACACATTATACAGGCTTGCCATTCCTAGAGTCCATCTCATAAGTATGCTGTCAGTCATTCCACGCCCATGAGTCAGTCCCCCGATGGTTTTTAAGTTTTTCATCAAAGTTTGTTCGATGGTCATATCAGACCATATGCCTGACCAAAACTTATCGGTTGTTCTGATTGTAAAGGACCCTGCTGTTTCAAATTGGACGAATTCATTAAGATCCATTCTTTCTTGCAAACAACACATTTCTTGGAGATAGAGATGTGCACTTTTACCATAAAGCAATGACCAGCTGCATGAAAAAGGGAATATTTTTTTTACTGTATGCAAATGAAGAGCCCAATTACCTATCCGTTCAGCATCCATGAACTGTTTGACCAGAGTCACCATTTGGAAATATTGTATCCATAGCCGAGCAGTTGGTCCTCTATTTCGTAACACAGTTGCAGATTCTAGGAACTTCTTAACTGCTTGGAATTCCTATCTTTCGCCTACGATTACAAAACAACGTTACCATTACTTAATTTTTTTTCACACATGAAACAACGAGAATCCTATAAAGAGGCCATAATAATTCACTAAGTAACAACCGACTGTGAACGAGGATAAGAAACGACTAGAGAGGATGAGGTGGAACAACAAGAGGCGGATTCATGACATTGGAATATGTTTAACCCTATAAGTGACAAAAACCGAGTCCAGTTCGTCCACGTGTTTTCCGCCCTGCGTATCACAAACGAATTGAGCTCGAGCCCTTGCTTTATTGTATTCGAGCACCTGATTTATTGCACATGTTATTTCCCATTGTAACGGACTGTTTTTCTCCCCTCCCCCACACACAAATAGACTCCTTTTCAGCACCTATGTCACGTGACCATGTGTCCGGTGTTCGTGGCGTGTGTCAATTCGGTACTTTTGTATCAGCATGTATAGTCCAGTGATTAGAGGTTTTTTACCTTGCAAAAGGTCGAAAAGTTCTGATTTTTTTATATGTTGTATATATCGGGTTCACAGTAAAAAAAACCAAGTTTTCGATCCCTCCCTCTGTGCGCATGCCGTTTAATTCATGCAATTCACGTTTGTAACTCATGTTTTAAGTAATAACGAGTGAAAAATGAGTAGATAGTATTGATAACCTAGGTAAATTTGACAATATGACATTTTTGTCGTTTTTGAAAATTTTGCTCAACTTTGGCGGACCGTAGCGCCGGCCCCTCAGGGGGTTTACCTACTTTAGGTAAACACGGGTGTCACGATACCGAGGTACCCCAGCGAACTATCTCTCCTTTCCTTTTTCCTCTCCTCTGTCCCTTTACTTTTTTCTTTCTTTTCTCACTCGATGTGGTTCCTCTTCGGAGGCGAGGGCACCCCGTTATAAGCTGTTGTCGTTCTGCTGCTTCTTGCTTCTAACGGGGTTTCATCACCCACGTGTTTGCCGTGCGTGGAGACCCGTGTCCCCGGAAAAGGGAATCCTGGTAGTTGAGGGTCAGTTTTGGTTGCCCAACACACTGCTTCGGCTCCCGCTTCGGGTAAACGGGAGGTACTTAGTGGTTCCCTAATGTATCACTCGGCTGGTCGTTGACTTTTTTCTTCGGCTAGGAACTAAGCCATCGTTCCGATTACTGGAAATCTCGTCAAGGGTGGAGGTCGTTTCAGGCTCGTTTCTTTCGCACTGGTGCACGTATGTGCATCCCTTGTTGGGCTCCGTGGTGGGTGGTGCGGCCGGGAACTGAATTTTAAGTCCCCTTTGTATGGATTCTTCTTTTCAAAATTCCATGGTGAGGGAAAAGTCACCGCAACAAATTGACATGAAATTTGTCAAAGTAAGTTTTTTTGTTATTTCCCTGAAAGATGGAAATTTTTCAAATATCTCGCCTTTCCGGATCCATAAATCTATCCAATCGGCCAGCGGTGAAACTAAGTCACTCAAAAGGCTTCGATCAGGCGACCTTCTTTTAGAAGTTGTATCTTCACAGCAGTCGTCATTACTCTCAAATTGTAATCAGATAGGCGAATTTCCCGTTACTGTCATTCCTCACAGTTATTTGAATTCCTCCCGTGGTGTTTTCTCTGAACCTGACTTTTTACATACTTCGGAAGAAGAGATTTTATCAGAACTGCGGGAACAACACGTAAGTGCTGTATGTAGAATAACGATTCGACGTGATGGGAAGATTTTTCCCTACAAAACATGTTATTCTCACTTTTGATACCCCGACACTTCCTACACATATCCAGGCTGCTTATCACCGTTGTCCAGTGCGTCCATATATCCTAAACCTATTGCGCTGCTTCAAGTGTCAGCGGTTTGGGCATTCTAAAAATTCTTGCCGTGGATCTGTCACCTGCGCTCGTTGTGCCGAGGTCGGCCATGACAGCGACAACTGTTCCGCACCAGTTCGGTGTGTCAACTGTAAGGGAGAGCACACAGCTTTCTCTCGGTCGTGCCCAAAATGGCTGATTGAAAAAGAAGTGCAAACTTTAAGAGTCACTAAAAAAGTTTCGTATATGAAAGCTCGGAGAGAAATCGAGTCCCGGACACCAAAACCTGGAATATCATATGCCTCAGCAGTAAAAAAGTCAGTTACTTCCGTCAGTACACAAACGGAATCTGTTCCTAGACCTCATGTTCCGAACTTCAAACCCGCAACTTCTCCCAGAAAACAATCCAATACTTCACAGACAACATCTAAGTAAAGTTTAATAGCACATATCACTCCTTCTACGTCCACCCCACGAAATACAAATACTAATAAAAATAAATCCAAAAATGAAATGCAAACTAGAAAAGATACTCTATCCTCACCGCCTCTCAGACATACCTCGCCAGTTACTGCTGCTCAAAATGTGAGAGACTCGAATCAGTCGTGTTTTTATCACATAAGCGCTAATGCACCAATTCCCCCGAATCTAAATAGAAAAAAAGTGGCTATTCCTAGAAAGTGCGTTGCCCTTTCTAGGAAAGCTAATGATCCGGATTACATCCTAAAAAATAACCAATACGTCCGCAGAGTCGCGGAAAAATTCAGATCTTAAATTGTACGTGTCCGAGGACTCGGACATCGACGTTGATTTGGAGGAGTCTTAACTCCTCCCTTTTCTTGTTTTGTTCCTCTTTTGTGTTTCCTCTTCACTCGTCTTTTTTTATTGCTTTTACAGGTTGGGAGAATCCCCATCCAGAATTTCCTGTCTTAGTTTCTTTTGCTTTTATCTCATTTTTTTTCACTACTCGTATTACTTTTACTGTTGCCTATCGTTATATGACTCCTTTTATCAAATACTTGACTGTTTTTATCACCTCGTTTGTTTGCTTTGTGTGTTTTTATCATCTTTTATACCGCTTGTTTTTTGTTACCGCCACACGTAAATTTTATATGCAAGTAATGGTCTTGCTACTCTCATGCGCTACGTGCCCTTTTCATATAATTAAATCGTCAGTCTCAGTTGCCTTTGCTTTTACACATAACTTTGTTTTTATTTCTACTATACGTAGTCGCTTTTATTCTCAATATAGCTTTTGACTGGTTTGACCACTATATTTTCATATGTATATATTTTTATCATCGTTTTAAGGGTTTAAGATTTTAAAATGCTGACTCATATGTTCTTTTCGGGATCTTCCATGTGTGTTGCGCAGCATGTCCTCTTTGGACCTTGCTCCATTAAAACCCAATGAACCAACGTCACATTTTATTTAAGACGGTTTTACTCTTCATAGTTTTTATAACCATCTCTATCGTTGAATATATATCGTCGTCTGTATCATCTTTTTATATCATTACTTTTTTTATAAATCCCTTTTAGCATGTTTACATTGGACAAAGATTTTAAATTGCTGAACTGTATTCTTTTCGGGTTTCACCATGTGTTTGGCGCAGCATGTCCTCTCTGGACCTTGCGCCATTAAACCCTATTCAACCAACGAACCAACCGTAGAGCCGGAGCCAATGGTCATGGAATAAAACTTTGCATATCAAAGTTGTAGTAAATTTTATTTTCTACGAGTTTTGTACTGGAAGTTTGTCTAAAAAATGTACGAATACGAAGATATGAGCAAAAAAAATTGAAAAAACTCTAGGTTTTTTGCGCACAGGGGGGAGGAGATCGAAAACTTAGGTTTTTTACTAGGAACCCGATATATACAACATATCAAAAACTGTGCGACCTTAAGATAACCCCCTTTTTCCATCCTCTATTTCCTGGACTATCTTGACTTCAGCAGTGGAATCTCTTAGAAAAGGGCGTAAAAATCTCTTCTTAAAGGACCAGGCAGTCAACCTGAAATGACTTTTTTTGGAAGATGAAGGCTCAGTGTTCTGCCCTAATTCAAATGCATTAATGATAGAACTGAAGATTCCATGTGATCCAGACAAATGAAGACTGTTTATAGACTCAAGAAAGACAAGCTTGAAAGTTGTCGTGTTGGCCAATGAGGATGAGTTACCATCAGCCCCGGTTGCATACTCTGTGGATATGAAGGAGACGTACGAAAACTGAGGGATGTTCTGAGGGAAGATAAGGATTACAGTGTAGGACTTTAGTGACAAGAGCAATGAATGTTTAAACTTGCCAAAGCATGAAAATTTCTGTGTAAACTTATGCGCGCGAGGTATGGAGAGCACAAGCGTGGTACAGTGAATCTTCCGAACTGTTGCTATAAATTTTTATTACTGTTGAAATATATTGTTATTATTTGGGGGTGTTTAGGGGAGGATGAGAGGGGGCTGGAAGCTGGAACACGGAGAAAAAAAGTGCAAAAAAACCGGAAAAATCGATCTTTTTTAATTTTTTTTTTTTGGCGACGCACAGTGGAGTATTTGACGCAAAAACCTGGCCAAAAATGCAAAAATTAAAAATTGCGCAATTGTAAAAAGTGCAGTTTATCATTTCTAACAAACTGCTGAGAGAATCACATCATTTCCAGCAGCATAAGTACCACTCAGCAATTTCTAGCCTCAGTTGAAGAACAGATTTTTTTGCGAATGGACGTGTCATTTGATTGCATTACAGCTTTGTTAGTTTAAATCTATATTTTTCTTGTGCCGTTAAGAATTAATGTTTTGAAATTAAATCAGGTTTACGTCTTAAAAAAAGGTAAGAGCTTTGTTTTAAAATACAGTAACCACCGCTTATAGTGATCACTGGTTATAAGAATCAATCGTTTATAAGAATCAATATCGCGAAAACCAAAACAAATGTATTATTTCCATGTTAAAATTTTCGCTTTAAAGAATCAATCCACCGGTTTTAAGAATCAGTTTACACTCTTCGATTTCCTTTCATTTTTCCAAAAAAGCTACTTAAACCCTCAAAAGGCACGAAGTTCTTTCTTTTTTTTAAGAAAGATTGATAAGATGGGATGGAATATAGTCATAAAATTCACCCCTTTCTTTATGAGACATAACATAATAGTTTCCCCTTAAACGCTTTACCACAACACTGTCCTATTAGCTTGACCCGGGGGCATCTTTACCCGTCCGAGTCCGATTTCACTTTTCTCCACTGCAAACAAAAATAGGGACTCTTTTTTCCCAACTCCCGGTTGCGGCTTCCTGGACCCTGAAATACATAAATCTTCGGCGAAGTGTCCACTATCACTTAGGCAAACGTGACATTAGTAGATGCAGCACGTTATCAAACCGTAAAACGTAAGCTAGAAGGTGAATCTTCGTCTGAGACTATTCATATTGAGAGAGGTATAAACAGCCTCCTGAAAACTTCATTACGTCAAACTACCACAGAAAACTTTTTTTTGCTCCCTTTCTGTAGTTGAAATGTTAAAACTGTTAAGCAGGTATGTTGTAACAAATATTGGATTTTTTTCTTCTCTCACTATAATCATGTGTATTTACTTATAGGTCTAGAAATTAAGTTGAATTTTTAAAATTATAAAAATAATTTTAATAAAAGATAATTAACGTAAATTAAAGAGTGTTTTATGGTAAATTATCTAATATATGTATCTATAGGTGTGTGTGTGCCTGTCCAAAAACCTAAATTTCGGCTATAAGAATCAACCGCTTATAAGAATCAAAAACAGTAATAAGAAACGTGATTCTTATAAGCGAAAATCACTGTATATAATAATTTACTTAGTTTTATTATTAACATATTGAAAAAAATTGAAAACTTGAAAAAAAAATTTTTTAAATCAATTTAGCTGTAATTTAAGTTTCTTAAAGCTTTATGAAGGTGTGTCGGGGCTTGTCGGACCTAATTTCAATTATAATCGTCATGGTTATAGTATTGAGAGTCTATTTCAAAGAAAAAATGTTCCGCAAACAGCTGTCATTTTTATATAGAATTTTTTTTATAAAGAACCCTTTTTTATTTTCATGATAATTTCTTGACGGGTGTTGCGGAATGCGGCATTACCCCTGAATTCCGTTCTGCGCAAGTACGGACTGAAGAAGAGTACATGTAACTTTGATGTTCTTTAGTTTAGTTTAGTTTAATGTAATGTTCGCGCGTTGTGTCTAATAGCCTGTCATGTTTCCGTGTTTATTCGTTAAAACTTATATGTAAATTCATGCTTTTAGTAATAGATGTCATTAATTAGCCAAAGGTCGTCGTGTTTCTTTGATACTTATGTCTCAACTTTTATTTTTTTGAGAAAACAACTACCCGGACCATCAAGATTTTCAGGTCAGATAAGTTTTCTTACCTAACTTTTAATGACGAAGATATTTGAAGTTTCAATACTGCTCGGGAAACAATAACGGGTATGATTTGAAAATGACTTACAACTATAGATGTAATCTGTATAAATCTTGTTAACATATAAAACTTTATTTCTTCTTAAGCCTTTGAGACAAAAAAAAAAATAAGTTTTAAGAAATAAGAGTGATGAAGATGAATTTGAAGAAGATGACAAAGGTCAGACTTCAGGAGAATCAGATTGAAAAAATTAAGCTTCTGAAGTCACTAGAGAACTAAGATCCCTATAGTTACTAAACTTTGGTAACTATTAAATGTAAATATATATATATATATATATATATATATATATATATTGGATAAAAATCGATTTATAAAGCTAGTTTTATTATTAAAACATTTTAATTTTAAAATTTTAAATTTAAAAAAATTTGAATTTTTTTTACAAAAAAGGGAGTATTTACTATTACAAAGTAAGTTAAAAGTCAAAGCAATGGTTTTAACTTTAAAACACATGAAAAATATTTTTGTCCAGGGTTTTGCTACCAATACTCCACTGTGCGACGTATTTGAAAAACAAAATGCATTGAATGTTTCTCTTCAGGGCTGTAACGTGCATGTATTGAAACTTGCAGAGAAGAATTCATCATTCAAGAAAAAACTACAGATGTGGAAAAGAAAAATGAATGATAATGGAGTCAAATATTGTTTTCCTTTATTGCAGCAGTACATGGTCCGTAGTGGAGAAAAGGTTTCACATAGCATGCTGACAGTTTTCACAGAGCTCCTATCGCAACTAACTGACTGGTTCGCAAAGTATTTCGCAGAAAAGCAAACCGAGAAGTTTGCGTGGATCCAAGATCCATTCCATGTTGAAGCTCCAAAAGAATTCACTTCACAAGAAGAAGAAAATCTAATTGTGCTATCGAGTGACAAAAGCCTGAAAGCGAAATTAGCTTGTTTTGATTTGACGGAGTTTTGGATATCTATAAAAAATGCGTATGCCATTCTAAGAGCAAAAGCTATAAGGGTTCTCATTCCCTTTGCAACTTCATACCTGTGCGAAGCTGGGTTTTCAGCAGTTGCTGTTTTAAAGAGCAAACATCGTTCGAAAATTAATGTCAAAAAAGAAATTAGAGTAGCTGCGTCAAGTTTCATTCCGCGATTCGAACAATTGTGCAGTGAGCAGCAGGGTCACACTTAAATTAAACACACATATACCAAGCGCATTTGGAAGGTAATTTTATTATTAATTTTATTAAATGTTTTCCTATTAATTACAATTAAAGTACTTGCGTGATTTTTAAATACAAGTTGTATTAATTTATTAATGTTCTCACCACTTACTTCTCTAATTTCTTCTTTACAGTTGTAAAAATATGAAATATATATATTATACATAATATATATAATATACCCCAGATAGTATTATATGACGGGGGTGCCGTGAAAAAATTCTAATTCTCTTAAGAGTGCCACGACTTGGATAAGTTTGGGAACCCCTGCTTTAGATCTTTTACAAACGCAGAAGTTTTATCCTCAAACGTATCTATGTTCGAAATGATATTCTTAAAGTTTAGAAATTTCTCCAAAGGAGACAGTATTTTCTTTAGACCACGTCGCCTCTGCAAAATAAATTTTTTAACTCATGCCTCCACATGCTTATGAATTTAAGATACACTCGTGTTTTCGCGTACAAGATTAAACTGAATTTGATTAAGACACAAAAATTTTTCGCATATGTCAGCTGCCCACAAATTGCTGATAAACACTTGCTTTAAATACCATTAGACTTCGTCTTATCCGGTGAAACGTCACTTCAAAAGGTTTCTTCTATCATTACCGGCGCCGGCGCCACTTTTTCAAGAGTCGAATTCAAAATCAAAATTATGCATTTCATACATAAAAAAGTGACATATCTAATATAATAGTATAATTTGATGCTCCATGCGTTAAATATTACTTTGGCAGCACAATACAAAAACCCTTCTTATAAAACAATAAAAGTTAAATTAATTTAGAATAATTAACAGAGAGACAAAAGCGAAAATTAATTCAGTCTCGATAGGGAGCAATAAAATATTTATTTATATAGCATTATTCATTTTTATTTCCTCATTTACAGAATGCAGCAGATTGTAGAAAAAGGGAGCTAAACCTTAAAACTTATGATTAAATATTAGACAAAAACAAACACCAGAAGTATTGCATCAGTGACATTTCATGTAATGTAAACATGCAATGAAACTCACATAATTCTTTTTAAGGAACATTATAAAACACTAAAAATATTAATCAATGGCAATTTTTTAACTTCAATCAATTTGGTGGGTCAAATATCCCATCAAGGATCGTAGGTCATGACTAATCTCATTGATATATTTAAAAATATTTTCAAAAGAAAAACTCTTAAAACCCTAAATTCCAAAACAAAAATACGTGCGACATCTCCTTTGAAAAGACAACTACATTAAACCTGAGTTTTAATTGGACTTTCAAGGACATTTTCCCTACGGTGGGATAAAATATTTCTTTGCGCCAAAAAAATTTCACTTCTTAAAAGACAGTAGACAGTTGGCCACATCCCTGAATGGGTAGGCAGATGAACTTTTCATATGTTCCTAAGCCATAAACTTATCTGTCATACAATGCAGATGGAAGGGTTTTCCTTTTCAAATTACCCTCTGCAGAAAATCTTTTCTCCCACATAGTACAATCGAAAGGTTTCTCTTCCGTATGGATAAGAACATGTTTGTTTATAAGGTCCAATCTAGAAAACCTTTGCTCACATATAGTGCAGACCAAAAGTCTTTTCTCCACGAATAAGGAGTTACGTTTTCAAATTCCCCTGCAAAGAAAATCTTTTCTCATAGTGCATGCTTAAATCCCTTGACTAGGACGTACGCAGTGTACGTCCTCTCATTTCATCAATCAGCGACCAGGACGTACACCCTGTACGTCGTTCACTACACAGTAATGAGTACATATTTCAACCGGATTGGTCAAAGATGTGCAACTGATATAGCATGGTACTGGTCGGAGGTGAGTAGTAATGACCTTGATTCTACACTAGGACGCCGCTAGATGGCGAAAGGAACGGCGGGGTATGAATTCGCATAATCGCTTAAAAATCAAAACGTTAGTTGCGATTTGACTGTTGTCTGTGTTCACGTGTTTTATATTTGCTCGTATTATTTAAAGAACCTTAAATTCTTCACTATTACGTCACAGAAGTTTTTATATGATTTATGACACGAACATTTTACACCGCATAGCCTGGTATATAGCCCTTCACCGGCGAAATTAAGCCTGGTAGTCAAGAGGTTAAGGTTTCTCTCATGTGTGGGTGCGGAGATGTGTTTTAAATGACTCTGTTAAGAATATTTTTTTATTACATACAGTGCAGGATAAAGGTTTCTCACCTCTGTAGGTACGGAGATATGTTGTTAAATCACTGTGTACAGAAAATCTTTTCTCACATACAGTGCATGGAAAGGTTTCTCCCCTGTGTGGGTGCGGAGATATCTTTTCAAATGACTGTACAGAAAATCGTTTCTGACATACAATGCATGCGAAAGGTTTCTCTCCTGTATGGGTGCGGAGATGTCTTTTTAAACGACCCTGTTCAGAAAATCTTTTCTCACACACAGTGCATCGAAAGGTTTCTCTCCTACGTGGGTGCGGAGATGTGTTTTAAAAGCCCTCTGTACAGAAAATCTTTTCTCACATACCGTGCAGGTGAAAGGTTTTTCTGAACGGGTACAGCGAGAATTATCAATAACGTTGTACGAATGATGCATATTTAAGGCAGCGAACTGTGAAAATGTTCCATCACGATAATTCATTTCTTCTTCGGTGCGAGTAGGAATATGTGCACTGGAACTTTTTACATTTAGACTAATTGTACACGTCTCACATGGAGTACATTCATTTTCAGCTTCAACGGGGTTTCATGCGAAAGGTTTCTCTCATGTGTGGGCGAGGAGATGTGTTTTTAACTGCTCCCGTCGAGAAAATCTTTTCTCACATAAATTGCATGCGAAAGGTTTCTCTCCTGTGTGGGTACGGAGATGTCTTTTTAAAGGACCCTGTAGTGAAAATCTCTTCTCACATAAATTGCACGAGAAAGGTTTCTCTCCTGTGTGGGTGCGGAGATGTCTTTTTAAATGACTCTGTACAGAAAATTTCTTTTGACATACAATGCATGCGAAAGGTTTCTCTCCTGTGTGGGTGCGGAGATGTGTTTCTAAACTACCCTGTTGAGAAAACCTTTTTTCACATACAGTGCATGCGAAAGATTTCTCTCCTGTGTGGATGCGGAGATGTCTTTTTAAAGAACCCTGTTCAAAAAATCTTTTCTGACATACAATGCAGGCAAAAGGTTTTTCTCCTGTGTGGCTGCGGAGATGTCTTTTTAAATGACCCTGTTCAGAAAATCTTTTCTCGCACACAGTGCATGCGAAAGGTTTCTCTCCTGTGTGTTTGCGGATATGTCTTATTAAATTACCCTGTTGAGAAAATCTTTTCTCACACACAGTGCATGCGAAAGGTTTTTCTCCTGCGTGGGTGCTGAGGTGCGTACTGGAACTTTTTACATTTAGTTTAATTCTACACGCCTCACGTGGAGTGCATTCATTTTCAGCTTTAGCAGGGTTCTCCTCGCAGGAATGGCATTCATTGGAAAGGTTATTTGCACTGGAAATACACGACATATGCTTTTCTGGCAAGCCGACGTTTCTTTATACAATGATTCGAAAACTGTCAGCGATACGTTGAAATTTAAAATTTGTGGACATCAGAAACATTTTTCTTTGCATCCAACAATCTGTACCGAGCACCTGCAAAGAGAGGAGAAAGGAATTTGAATGATATATTAACACTGTACCATCACGCTTTTTTTCGCATTTTCACATGAAATCAACAGCAATATATAAAAGTTTGTTTATGCTAGGAAATGAGATATCAATAAACTAAGATGTTATAAATTACCTTCTGGATTAAACCACTGAACATTTTAAATTTACTGTAATGTTGGCACAAGGTTCCTTAGCCATCCCTATTCTTTTGTCCTAGTGGATCATAAGGACGTGCAGATTTCATGTTTTGTTTTGTAGGGATCTGACAAAAGTACTGTTATCGGCGAGGTCAATAATGGATACGCAATATTAATATTTTTTAGCTTCATTTTGTCCGTAATTCAAAATAATTTCAACATTAATTATTAAAAACTCCTAGAAATTCAAGAGATTAACATCTGATGAAAAAAGCTCGGTTACCTTTAGATAAGAAAGTTTATAAATCTAATAAAATATATATAATTACTAGCGTCCCCGTTGCTTGAAATCGAGCAAATTCCATTTCATTTTCGGAATAACAAATGCCGTTGTAACTATGCAATGCTTATTGAACTTAAGCATTTCAGTCTTTGCATCCAATTTATCAACTTTGACTGACTGTCACGGACAATCAAAATGAACAGCCAAGCGGGCTTCTTAGTAATGCGAAATTTTTCAACCTCTGTCATAGACTCTTCTTTTATAGGTGCGGTTTCTTCAGGTTGCTAAACATCCGGGAAAAGATTTTGTTTAGTTTCAATGAAGCAACTTGAAGGCAAACCGTGTTGTTGGCAAAACTATGATTGCACGTTGTTAGACATGTCGTCGGAGTGGAGAATCCAATTAACTTCAATATTCTTCCAATTAACTTCATTTTCTTTCAAGTTGATGGAATAATTCATCAAAAATTTTTTTTAAAGTATTTATTAATACATAGAATTGTCAAGTTTATATGATTCAACAGAAAATTTAAAAACATGGTATGTAAAAAAATTCTTTTTATCTTGTAATTATTGTTTATTATTAATTTTAAAAAGATTTATTAATCATTTTTATTGGTGGGGTAGGGATGGGTGGTGTTGAAACATAAGGTTTTCAATTTAAGTTTAATTTTTCTAAAAAATTATGTCTACATTTTTTGTATTTCTAAAAACTGCAAATAATTTTAAAAATCCTGATTTCGACATGTCTTTCTCATTTGTGAATTAATTTTTCTAATTTTCTCGATGTTGCGGGATCGATATTCATGGTTACGTAAGTTTGTAAATTAAAAGGTTATTCTTAATAACTAGTGGTTAGTCAAAAATGACGTGTTAATTTTAATTTTTATCAATTTACATCTGCAAAGTCAATATTATTTGTATACACTCAGTCTACAACTTAATTGCTTCTCTATTTTCTTTTATTCAAATTATACACATTTTAAATTATTTAAAATTATGCAATATCAGCACTATTATGATTCATTTAAGATACATTTTTTAAAATTTAAATAGAATCTGAACTCCACATAATAGCATCACTTTACTTAATTCTATTACATGTATTAATTATGAAACATTAAATTCTGTCTGTTAACAGTCTGCTGCACGTATTCGGTTTAGCGATTCCTGACTTTGTCTTGAAAGCCATTTACATTTCCATTCATTGGCATTACGACGCTTTTTAGCAATGGGAATTTCGTCAACATTCATTTTAAATGTATTACATTGCGCTCTAAGTAAATTTTCCAGTAACGCTAAATAATTAATACAAAAAATTTAACTTAGTTGTTTCATAATTTTAATTCATAAATGAACACGCGCCAAATATAAACCATTGAGGTGTTCGGTATTTTTCATTTAAAGGTGTTGCAAGTTGAAAAATATTTTAATATATTTTAATCGAGGAAAGTATGTCAAAATATTTCAACAATTAAAGCTTAATTTCAATTTATTTTACTTTTAAACGCAGTAATCAAAGTACATTTGAATATGGCAATAAAAAGGAAAAAGCGTTCCAGACAGAGAGATAGATCTGTGCGATATTCGAATCTGAAAACATTTCCAAGCCATCGAAAAAAGAAATGCGAGAGGCGTTTGAAACAATACGTCATGGACTTCAATTCTCGGAAAATGTCCCTGATGAAGGTTTTAGTGGACTGAATAAATGCGAACATTTCTTTGATTAACTTTCTGCAAAACTGGCTGTTCAGCAAGGTATTCACAGTTTTTTAAAAGAATGTAACTGTGATCATTGTAACCACTGTCTGGATTGTTTTTTAAAGGTACTCAAAAAATCTTTTATATTGATTCATTTTTTAATTATTAACTTTCATTTAATGTTATTCGTATGTATATTAGAAATGGAGTTTCGTCTACGAAAATGTGCTTTAATTTTAATGTTTTAGGAGAATTATGATAAAACTAAGATCAATTCTATATATCGAATTTTTTTCCGACAGTTTGCTACTTCGATATATGGAGGTTCGACTGTAATTCGATTTACATTCTGATTATCTTGAGTTACCTTTATACTCGATAATAAAATAAATAAAACGATTATGTGATTTAGAGAATATTGGAAAACCATTTTGTTCTTACAGGATAAGGTAATCTCATAACATTTTTCCTTTTGTACATCAAGTCAAATGATTTCAAGATATCCACATAGACTGGAATTCTTTTGGCAGAACTCTACAATAAAGTTCAGTACTACAGGAAATCAGATGAAGATTAAGCTATACCTATTATAACACTTCTAGGTTACAGAAAATCACACATACCTCTTCATACACAATGAGATAAAAAAGCAATTGTCAATTTAAATAATTTTTCAAGATACAGTATGAAATATTTTATTTGTCAGTTATAAATGTATGCACAGAGAGAAACTGCAAAACTTTAATACCATATTTAACAAAACAAATATACATAGTATATAAAACAGTAATACTTATATGAATTAAATTTTTAAAGTATAAGTAAATTAATAACAAAATCTGTAGTCATAAAATCCTGTAAAACTAAGGGCCTGTTCACAGAGGAGTCCGTTGCGGAACGTTAAAGTATTGAAATATATTTAACCAATGACAAACCTCCAAACGATTAGGGATAAAATTTTTAACGCCTATGATTGGTTTATTTTCGGATCAACGTCAACTTTCCCTTAATGCCATTCAATAATTGTAATACACACGAATAACCATTCAATAATTGTAATACACACGCATGATCGTGCGTAACACTCGTTGGAGTCGGAAGGTATGAAACAGCGGTTGCAGAATAAACAAAAAAATGGGTTAATAGGAGGCATGGTCCCCTCTTAAAGATATACAGGTCTCGAGCGTGATTTCATACTTGAAATAAGGCAGTTTATCATTTCCTGTGGCAATTGGTCCCACTCGTTTAGCAACGCTGTTTTCATTCCCTGGATGGTTCTCGGAGGGGGGTTGCGAGTTGCAATTGCCCTCCCCAGAGCGTCCCAGACATGCTCTATAGGGTTAAGGTCTGGAGATCTGGCTGGCCAATCCATCCGGCGAATATCCTCACTCTCTAGAAATTCGTAGACCAGAAGAGCTATGTGGAATCACGTTATCGTCCATTAAAATGAACTCAGGGCCAACTGCACCCCTGAAAAGGCGAACATAGGGCTCCAAGACCCCATCCCTAGACCTCACACCAGTCACAGTGCCTCTTTCAAAGACATGGAGAGGTGTGCGGCCATCCAACATGATGCCTGCCCAGACCATTAAACCTTCTCCGCCATAATGGTCGATTTTGCGGACATTGGAGGGTAGGTAGCGGGTCCCTGGTTCTCTCCATATGAACGTATGGCGATAATCGGTGTTTAGGCTGAACCGGGACTCATGAGTGAAGAGAACGGTCGCCCATTGATCCATACTCCAATCTCTATGCTCTCTGTACCATGATAAACTGATTCTCCTGTTCGTAGAAGTGAGCGGGACGCAAACAGCAGGTCTTCTTGGAAACAACCGTCTCTCATGAAGTCTTTTGGAAACAGTCACCCTTGATACACGGGTTCCTGTGGCTGCATACAAGTCACGAGAGAGCTGAAGAGCTGTAGCACTCCTGTTACGCCTCGCTATAATCGACAAATGGCGATCTTCTCTGGCCGTAGTTGCTCTGGGACGACCTTGCCCAGGCTTTCTCTCGATGGATCCGGTATCCTGGAACTGTTTCCATAACTTACACACGACGCTGAGCGTTAAATTGAACTCTCTACAAATTTGGACTTGAGATTGGCCTGCTTCTAGCTTCCCCACAATTTGCCACCTCATTCCATCATCTAAACGTTGGTGGTTACTCATTTTTACTGTTACAATTTGAAATTAACCGATTGCTGCAAAATTAACCCATCTATTAACCCATTTTTTTGTTTATTCTGCAACCGCTGTTTCATATCTTCCGACTCCAACGAGTGTTGCGCACGATCATGCGTGTGTATTACAATTATTGAATGGTTATTTGTTTCGTATTGTATCAATGTATGTACATATCAAATTTCATTAAAATCGGTACAGTAGTTCTAGAGATAATCGACCAGGTCTGCAAATTCTCTTAATTTCTTATACCAGTGTATATATTTTAACCAGATATTACAATAATTTCAAATTTAGTATTTGTTAAGTTTTGTAAAGTTGCAAACTCGACGCATGCGTAGTGATATGTTCAAAACCGTCTGCTTTCAAAGCGTGCTTTTCAAAGCAAATACCTAACATAACCGCAACATTTGTCCGATAGTCCTGATAGTGGCAACAAATTCATGGGCCGGTTTGAGGGTTAAAATGAATGTTGAGGAAAGTCCCATTGCTAAAAAGCGTCATAAGGCCAATGAACGGAAATGTAGATGGTTTTCAAGACAAAGTCAGGAATCGCTAAACCGAATACGTGCAGCAGACTGTTAACAGACAGAATTTAATGTTTCATAATTAATACATGTAATAGAATTAAGTAAAGTGATGCTATTATGTGGAGTTCAGATTTTATTTAAGTTTAAAAAAATTGCATCTTAAATGGATCATAATAGTGCTGATGTTCCATAATTTTAAATAATTAAAAATGAGTATAATTTAAATAAAAGAAAGTAGTGAAGCTATTAAGTATACAAATGACATTGACTTTGCAGATGTAAATTGATTAAAATTGAAATTAAAACGTCATTTTTGACGGGCTAACCACTAGTTATATATAATAATAAATTTAAATCCCTAGAAATAATACACTTGACAGGAAAAAGGATATGTAATTTTCCTCTATTTTGTACACATAAGTTCAAGTGAGGATATTGCCAAAACATTTACTATCTTTATTTCGAGCAAATATGATAAGAAGAAAAAGATATCGCCTAATAAATGAGTTATCGTTACTTTCAAAATACCTCGGTTTACGAACTTAATTCGTTCCGAGACTTGGTTCGCAAACCGAATCAGTTTTTCCCATATAAATTAACGGAAGAAGAATTAATCCGTTCACCCTCCCCCCAGAACATAGTTACTTTTACCTTGTTTTTATGGGTTTAATAATAAAGAAATGGTGAAAAAAAAAATGAAAACAGACTTTTAATGAAGAATTAAGACATGATAGTTGTTCAGTACAGCATTTTAGCTTTCTAGTCGATAATTGCTGGTTCAGATGGTTGATTGTTGAAAAGGATCTTTTAAACTGAACTAGCAGCCTCCCCATGCCTAACAACACTATGAATTCCACTTCGCTTACGGAATTTCTCAAAACCTTTGTAAATCATCCACTTCAAATCTTCACTTTCATTCCCATTTGTACTCGGCGTGATTGCTACTAAATCACGGTGCAACATCTTAGTCTTTTTGCATATTAAAGCCTCACTAATATTATCCCCTGTAAGCTATTTTTCACGTATCCACACTAGCAATAATTTTTCTACCTTTTCTATAACTTGAGGTCTTTGCTTCGTTAAAACGGTCATTCCTTTAGCCACATCAGCTGCCTTTATTGCCTCTTTGTTTTGGATGGTAGACTTCGACAACCAGTTTGCTGCGGGACCAGATTAGAAGCACGCACTCCATTCTGATGTTTAGCTAAAATTTCCTTCTATTTCTCAAAAGTTAGATTAGGTCTCCTGCTAGCAATATCACTTTCTCTTGCCGTTTTCTTAGTAGCCCTATTGACGGCTAATTTAAACAAAAAATATTTACAAAATAAATCTGTGAAATACATGAGCAACCAACGTTTAAGCTGTGTTAGAGAAAGTCCAACTGAGCTTGACATGTGGACTATTCGCGAACCCAAGCAAGTATGGCGTATACTTGCGTCGCAGACCACCAGATGGCAGTGCATCTCCGGCGTTCGTTCGTAAACCGAGCTACCACTGCAAATTGCACAGCAAAATTCTTTTATATAAATCTCATTGCAGTATCAAATATTTACAGGCTGGTAATTAACAATCATGGATTGTTGAGCTTATACCAAAATGCTAAAAAAAAAAATTCAGGTAGTCTCTTCTAACGAAACTACCGCGAGTTATTAACGTAGGAATATTTATCGTTGCTTACCTCTTTTGTATGTATATATGTATGTATGTGTTATGTGTATATATATGTATTTATATATATGTACGTATGTCTATATATATATATATATATATATATATATATATATATATATGCATGTCAAAATTTTGACGCATTTTGGTACTTTTCTGTTTAACTGTTTACTGCTTGTCCAAGCAATAGACTGGGTTTGGCGTGCTGCTAAAATTATAACTCGCGACGAGGGACGGTTTTAGCGTCTGAAATTTTGCTTTCCGTAGGACCGTTATGGAGGAACGTAATCCTACGTTAGAAAATTATAAAACTCAAGATATCTAAGGTGTAGGGTTTGGATTAGGATCACTTGGAACTATAAGAACATTACTACCATTTCTTGAGGTAGAGAGCTACAATAAGTAACATCTGCGATTGGATTAGAATACAAGAGGCTGGTCATTATCTGCCTTTACTGGAATTGAATTTATGAGAAATCAAGCACAGGCCAGATAAATAACAGATGGAGGTGGCTGTTACTCACCTACCTTTGCCACACATATATCAAAACCCTCATTTGTAATATCCTTAATAACTGTAACCAGCTACCGAATATATAACTGGCAATAAGCCATGCGGTATCGCCAAGCATGTTAATCTTGCTACTATAATTAATAAAGTATCTTAGTATTTTAAGAGTATTTGTTTAATACATCACAATGGCGACGAGGTGGATTATTTTTTGGTTGGTTGGTTGGTTGGTTGGGGTTTAATGGCGCAAGGTCCAGAGAGGACATGCTGCGCCAAATACATGGTAAAACTCGAAAAACATTACATAAATCAGCATTTTAAATAGTAAAAATCAGTGAAAGTCAAAAAGGTAACAGTAATATAATTTAAAAGAGAGATAAATAAAAGGTGATAGGAACAATGATAGGATAGGTGATAAAGCAATTTAAAAACAATGGTTAAAAGGGTGATAAGAACATTGAAGGTAAAAGCACTGATATTTATGCGGTGATAAAACCGGTCAAAAAAATAGCAAATATTAACGACAGTATCACATACAGGTGATTATTACAGGTAAAAAAAATTGTCATGTAATTCAGATACTAAAGCCTGTCATAATACAGGCCAAAAAATAAAAAAATAGTCATATAAAAGGAGAAGATATCAGTAATATACAACAATACATTTTAAATATGGTAAGAGAAATAAAATACAAAAGGGATAAAAAGGCAAGAGTGATTCTAAAGAAGAAAAAAAATTCAAAATTCTGGACAGGGAAATTACCATCCAGGTTAGAGTCAAGAACTAGAAAAGCACAAAGGAAAAGAAGGAGAGACCGAGTGACCTCTCCTTTCAGGTTGAGAGACAACAGATGGGATGTCCTTACATTCTGTCTCATGGGTATCAGAGATACCGGAAGTATAAATCTCTAGCATGTCGGGATAACAGTCTTGAATATCTGTTTTCTTTAAAAACTTCGGATCTTTTGGTTTGTTTGATATAACATGTTTATTGGGTTGTTCAAAAACTATTTTGGATGACTTATATTTTTTTGGTATTTTACAGATGGAAGAGCGCGAATTGTTCTATTTCTATTGGGTTCTATTTGAAGATATTCAGAAGTTGCGGATTTGTTTTTACACAGTGAGATGGTAGACTGTTTTGAATTAGAATTTAGAGATATTTTATTTTCTTGAGAAACTGATTTGCCACCTGCAGGAAGTGCACTGTTTAAGTTTTGTGGATTGTTTTGTAAAGAAGACCTGGGTCGAGTTGACTTCTGCTGAGATTTTGTTTTAGTTGACTGACAAGACACGGATTTCGACTTTCCTAGGAGGGTGTCAGTTTGTACACCGACTGATATAATTTTTTTAGGACTTGCTACCGCTGCATATGAAAGACCTACAGTCGGAGTTCTGGTATCAATTAACCGCCGTGCTTCCGAATAGGAGATTTTGTTAATAGTCTTAACTGTCTGAATTTCTTTTTCCCTTGCCCATTTCAAACATATCCTAGAATATGCTGGGTGATTCCCATTACAATTGATGCACCGAAATTCTTCTAGACACTTACCGCTGTCGTGACCCACTTGACCACATCGAGCACAAGTTAGGGATCCACGACAAGCATCTTGAGAATGGCCGAATCGCTGGCATTTAAAGCAGCGCAGCGGATTTGGTATATAAGGCTTCACTGGACAGCGTAAATACGCAGCTTTAATAAGCGTTGGGAGATTTGGACAATTAAAGGTCAGATCGATGTGCTTGGTGGGCAGCACTTTACCGTCACGGCGCATGGTTATTCGACGAACATTTACGACACCTTGGTCACTTAAGTTTTCCAAAATCTCTGGCTCGGGAACATTAAACAGCTCACAAATTACTCCTCTTGAAGAATTGAGAGTCTTATGTGGTGTTATTGTGACGGAAAACGAACCAAATGAAGTGCATTTAGACAGTATTGATGACTGCTGGGCCGAAGAGACCTCTATCATAAGGTCTCCTGATGGCAATTTGCGTATTAAGGGGACTTCTCCAATAATTGACTTTACTGTTTTCTCTATTAGAAAGAGCGAGAGAGTTAAAAAAGATTGGTCTACGAGTTTCACAATAAAAACTTAATAAAATTTTCAGACTTGCCCATTTGTTACTCCCTCGAAGGGGGAGAAGATTTAATTTCCAGCGGTGATTTATCCCTCACCATGGGATTTAAAGAAACAGTATCCATAAAAAAAGGGCTTACAATTCAGATCCCGGCCGTACCACCCACCATGGAGCCCAACAAGGGGATGCAGATTACTGCACCAGTGCTAGCCGGGTCTATACGTGTACGAAACGACCCTGAAGCAGACTCCACCCTTAGCGAGATGCCCAGTAGTAGAAACGATTGCTTGGTTCCTAGCCGAAGTCAGTGACCAGTCGATTGATACATTAGGGAACCAATAAGTACCTCCCGTTTACCAGAAGCGGGGGCCGAAGCAGTGAGTTGGGCAACCAAAACTGATCTTCAACTACCAAGAATCTCTTTTCCGGGGACACGGGTCTCCACGCACGGCAAACACGTGGGTGATAAAGACCCCAATAGTAGCAAGAGGCAACAGCTACTAAAGGGGTGCTCTCGCCTCCGAAGAGGAACCACACCGAGGGAGAAAAGAAAGAAAAAGTAAGGGAAGAGAGGAGAGGAAAATGGAAAGGAGAGATAGTTCGCTGGGGTACCTCGGGATTGCGACACCCGTGTTTACCTAAAGAAAGTAAACCCCCTGAGGGGGGATTATTTTTTAACCCACATTAAAGTAGTACATAAGCAATAACTGTATTTTCAACAGTACGAAACAGTATTTGTTTTCTTTGTGTGAATTCGCGCCATGGCAGATCGGCAAATGCTAGGCCTAATCGGAACTTTGAATTTTCTCTATACGTCGAACGGCTTGAACAGTACTTTGCAGCGAACGACATCGACGAGAAAATGAAAGTCGCAGTTTTTATTTCGGTGCTTGGTGCGAAAACTTATAAGTTGTTGCGTAATCTGCTCCAACCAAAATTGCCGAAAGAATGTAAATATGAGCTAGTGAATACGATCAGTAACCACTTCAAACCTACACCGATTATCATAGCAGAACGTTTTCGTTTCCACAAACGACATCAAGAACCAGGAGAAACGGTGTCAACATTTTTAGTGGAGTTACGACGTTTAGCGTCCACGTGTGAATTCGGTACGTTCCTGGAAGAAGCAGTTCGTGACCGTTTTGTTTGTGGTTTGCGGTGTGAAGCTACTCAGAAGAGATTGCTGGCTAAAAAAGACCTCAAACTCTCAGATGCTACGGAAATTGCATTAGCAATGGAGTTAGCCGAAAAAGATACTTCCAACATTAATGTTCCAGACCAAGCCACAGTACATAAAGTTAAAAACTCTCACTCGCAGTATACTAAACATCAGTATAAAAAATGTTATAGATGTGGAGCCGCCCATAGTTCTGACAAGTGTAAATATAAAAGTGCAAAATGTCATGGTTGCGGCAAAATTGGCCATATCCTTCCTGTTTGCAAGAAGAAAAAAGAGACATCAGCCAAAATGATATCAGCAGAGGATATACCTGAAGTAAGTGATTTAAATTTGTTTCGCATCAAATCTGGGGATAAAATTATTGAAAAATCCTTCACAGTTCCTGTTAAAATTAGCAATAAGTCTATTACCATGGAACTAGACACTGCTGCTGATGTATCACTAATTTCTGAATCTTGGTACTCAAGTATGATTCCTGATGTTGCATTGAAACCAACATCAACTGTTTTGAGAGATTTTAATGGAAGGGAAATAGAAATTGTAGGTCAAGCTATGGTCTCAGTGTCATATGAAAATCAAACTATGACACTTCCCTTAATCATTGTCAAAGGTGATAGACCAGCATTGTTTGGAAAAGACTGGATAACTCAGTTCAAATTGAATTGGAAAAACATTTTTGTTGTTAAAGGTGAACCATGTACACTGCTGGTCACCCAAATTGCAACACCAAGAAAGACAAGAGATATCACAACAAAATTTATTTTGTAGATAACATGTTGACCAAGTATCAAATGATTAAATTTATAGACTTCTGTGAACTGTGGTTCCTGCCAAAATCAGTAGCCAGAGTAGCCGCCATTGTTGGAGATCACCGCTGCCACACGCCTCGGCATTGATTCAAAGAGACTTTGGATGAGTTCTTGGGGTACAGCAGACCAAGCAGCTTCCACACGTTGCCAAAGTTGATCTGTTGTGGCAGCTGGGGATGGAATCTGGGTCAATCGTAGAGCAACCATGGACCACATGTTTTCTATCGTCGAAAGATCCGGAGAGCGAGGCGGCCAGGGAAGCAATTCAATCTGGCGATTGACGAAGAGCCGCTAGACAATGCGTGCCACGTGTGGTCGCGCATTATCCTGTTGAAATATGGCTGTGGGCAAGCCCTGAAGGTAAGGAAGGACAACTGGCTCCAACACCTCGGAGATGTAGCGCTGGCTGTTTAAAGCACCGGCAATGCGTACTAGAGGTGTGCAAGAGTGATATCCAATACCGCCCCATACCATAATACCCGGTGCAGGACCAGTGTGGCGGTGCATAACGCATCTGTTCAGCATCCTCTCTTCACGGTGTCTCCAGACTCAAATGCGACCATCGTGGTGTTGCAGACAGAAGCGTGACTCGTCAGTAAAGACAATTTCATTCCATTCTGCCGTCCACATCCTTCTGTCATCGCACCATTGGCGGCGGAGTCGTCTGTGGTTCTGCGTCAAGGGTAGACAAAGCAATGGACGTCTTGCGGACAGACCACTCTGCTGTAAACGGCGTCGAATGGTACGCGCAGACACTGGATGATGCGTTACAGACTGCATGTGCTGTGCTATGGTTCGTGATCTGACTGAGCGATCCGTCACTGCCATGCGCACAATTTGCCTGTCATCACGTGAAGTGGTGCGCTGAGGTGGATGCGATCGAACACGCCGGTCCGTCGTACCCTCCTGCATCCAACGATCACATATCCGCATTACAGTTGTTTGGTTTCGTCCAACACGGCTACCGATTTCCCTGAAAGATTATCCACAATCTCGGTAGGCCACTATCCTTCCTCTGTCGAACTCGGATAGTTGATCAAAAGATGATCACTGTTTTCGACGAGGCATAATTGATAGTTTTTTTTAAAAAACCACTAGAAAAACACAATTGCCGAACTTGAAATCGTCGAAATCTCCAAGCCTTAAATAGCGCTTTGAAGTGGCGCCACAGGCGCGCGTGATGTGCGTCTGCGCTGAAATTCTAATCATTTGCATATCTCACCTCCGCTAATGCATGTTGTAAATTTCATGTTATTTGCATGTTTCCTTCAGGGTGTTGCATTTACAGTGGCCAGCAGTGTATAAAGGTAGAAGAAGCTATTAATGACTTAAAAAAGTCCTATGTTGACCTTTTCAAAGAATCTGATTCACCAATTAGCCATTTCAAAGCTAAGTTGAAAGTAAAGGAAAATTGTGAACCTGTATTTTGCAAAGCTCGATCAGTACCCTACTCAGTCAAACAGAAGGTATCTGAAGAGATCTACAAAACTAAGGAAAGAGGTGTATGGGATTTCGTAGAACACTCCAGTTGGGCTACACCACTTGTAATTGTACCTAAGAATGGAACAGTAAGGCTTTGTGGTGATTTCAAGGTAACCATAAACAGGTTTTTAGACCCAAGTCAATATCCCCTGCCCACACAGCAAGATTTGTTTTCTACGTTAAATGGTGAAAAATATTTCACAAAGTTGGACTTGTCACATGCTTACCAACAAGTGGAACTAGACAAAGAATTCCAAGAGTTCTTGACTTTGAACACTCATTTAGGGCTTGTGCGTCCTCGTAGGCTTTTATGTGGCATAACCTGTGCAGCATCTGTTTTTCAGTCCATAATTGAACAAATTGTTCAAGGACTGCAGTCAGTAATATGTTTCCAAGATGACATCCTGATCACTGGATCTACTTTCAAAGAACATCTTGAAAATGTGAAAAGAGTTTTTGACTGTCTGCGTAAATACAATGTTAAATTAAATCTAAATAAGTGTGAATTTGCTAAAAGCTCAGTTGAATTTTTGGGCCACAGAATTGATTCTGAGGGCATTCATCCCACTGATGAGAAGATCAAAGCAATTGTTAGCATCAATTCTCCAACTAGTGTGACTGAATTGAAATCATTCCTAGGTTTATTTAACTATTATGCTAAATTCATTAAAAATGCTTCCATGATTTTAGCACCTTTGTATGAACTGCTGCATGCAGATACTCCCTGGCAATGGACAGAACGACACGAAGAAACATTCCAGAAGTGTAAGAGTTTGCTTACATCTAGTGCAGTACTTGTACATTATGATGAAACACTTCCTATCAAACTGTCATGTGATGCTTCACCTTTGGGTTTAGGTGTGGTTCTGTCACACTTTATAAATAATGAAGAACGACCAATTGCATATGCCTCGAGAACTCTAACCAAGGCAGAAAAAATTATTTGCAACTAGAAAAGGAAGCTTCTGCCATCATCTTTGGTATAAACAAATTTCACCAGTATATTTATGGACGACAATTTACTATTGTAACGGATCATCATCCGTTAATTACAATCTTTGGTGCCAACAAATCAATCCCGGCTATGGCAGCTGTAAGATTGCAAAGATGGGCAATTCTGTTGTCATCTTTTCAGTATTCCATACAATATAGGAAAGGAATTGAACATACAAATGCAGATGCATTATCAAGAGTACCTATTGTACATAATGATTTAGAAGAACCTGAAATTTTCAAAATTTCGTATTCTGAGGATCTCCCACTTAGCAGTGAGGAAATTGCCAAAGCTACTTGCAATGATGCCTTGCATGGTACTATTCTGAAATATGTACAATATGGTTGGCCAAAACAAGTCAGTGATGACAAGGTAAAACCTTTTTTCACTAGACAAAATGAACTTTCTGTTGACTGTAATTGCCTGTTATGGGGAATGAGAGTGATTATCCCTGACAAGTATAGAAGCAGATTGTTAAATTTATTACATGATGCACATCCTGGTATTGCAAGGATGAAAGCCTTGGCACGCAGTCATTTTTGGTGGCCTCTTTTGGATCGTGACATTGAAAATATGGCAAAACAGTGTTCTTCATGCCAAGAAAATGCACGATTACCACCTATAGCTCCCCTACAGTCATGCGTTTGGTCAAAATCCCCATGGGAGCGAATCCATGTTGATTTTGCTCAAAAAGATAACAGAAATTACTTTGTTATTGTTGACAGTCATTCTAAATGGTTAGAAGTAATTGAAATGAGATCAACAGCAGCAAACCAACCATTGAAGTATTGCAATGTCTTTTTGCTAGGTATGGTCTTCCTGTAGAACTTGTTTCTGACAATGGACCTCCATTTACATCTCATGAATTTCAAAGTTTCTTAAAAATGAATGGAGTTAAACATACTCTCATACCCCCTTACAGACCGAGATCCAATGGGTTGGCAGAAAGAGCTGTGCAAACATTTAAACAAGCACTGAAGAAAATGAATAGTGATAGAAAGGATCAAAGTAGCTTGAATAAAAAAATTTTCAGATTTCTTATAATGTATCGTTCTACACCTCACTCTACGACACAAGTCTCCCCAGCTGAACTTTTTCAAGTCTCCCCAGCTGAACTTTTTCTCTCTAGACCAATTCGCACACTCTTGTCATTAGTTCATCCGGTTCTAAAAGAGAGAGTTACCAGCAAGCAACTGATCCAGAAGAAATATCACGATCGCAGCCATAATCTAAACAGAAATTTTCAGTGTAACCAAGATGTGTGGATTTATTCCTACAGACAACTAAGTGGTTCCCTGGCCGTCTAACCAGTGTGGACTCAAAACATGGACTGCCAGTGTTCATAACTCAAGTGTTTTGGTCCATGAAGACCAAATACGTTCTAAAATTCCCAACACAGAATCTGACAGTTGTCAATCTTCAGAGTACTACTGGTATGATGATGATGAAACCGCGCAAGAAGTTCCTGAAACTAATAACAATCCGATAATCTTCAGGCGCAACCCAATACGAAACCGCAGAAAACCCAATAGACTGGACTTGTAATTATTTAGGTTTAATATTTTTTTACAGGGAAGGTAATGTAATATCTCTAATAACTGTAACCGGCTACCGAATATATAACTGGCAATAAGCCATGCGGTATCGTCAAGCAAGTTAAGCTTGCTACTATAATTAATAAAGTATCTTAGTATTTTAAGAGTATTTGTTTAATACATCACATCATTCATGCATTTCATCCGAGAATTTCAAGGAATTTTATTCAAATGTCATTAACTTTATCTGTAAACCTCATGTTTTCTTTAAAAGATTTTGATAAAATTCAGAGCCACTTTCAGGTCTCCCAACAAAATCATCACTTAAAAGTAGATCAAGATATAGAGTGACTAGCTAAAAACCCGCACTTCGCTACGGAGTACATTCAAATTAAATACAACAGTCAATGTATGCAATTGAAGCCTGGTGGCGTAGTGGTTAAAAGCGTCAAGCTGCCATCCCACAGGTCCAGGGTTCAACCCTGTGACTGGGCAAGGTCGACTCAGCCTTTCATCCCTTCAGTGGGTCGATAAAATGAGAACCAAGCATGCTTGGGAACTAAACTCTGGGGGTCCCACGTCAGGTTGACCACCTGACTGAGACATATGCTGTATGGCACCCCAAATCCACGGTCACGAAAGCGGAGATGGGTACCGCCAGCCCTGGTCCACTTCGGACTGTTGCGCCGTGAGTTTAAGTTTTTAATGTATGAAATTAATGCCAATATATATATATATATATATGTGTGTGTGTGTGTATGTATATATAAAATAAATACGACGATCAATGTATACAATTGATGTGAAAAAAAACAGTTTGAGGATCATATCTTTTACTGTATTTTAATATTTTTTGGATAATGTCCAATCGTCTGCTGCATTAGAAAGAAAAAAAATATTTTCTGTTGTCTATTTAGTTGCTATGCACGTGACGATAAATTTATTTAAAGTACCAGAAAAAGAAATCACGTGATCAGCATTTAATAAATTAAATTCTAAAAATGAATCTTTAAAAATTCCCCAAAAATTAGAAAATTGAGGTAAAGATTCGAAAAATATTTCATTTTGAAGGAATTTTAATGATCTTTTTCGTGATGTAAATTTTATAACTCCCAAATTATTATTTTAAATGCAAACTTAAAAAAAGTTACAAAAACAGCTCAAAAATTTAATTTCAAAAATCTAAGAATTTTTCAAAATTCTTTCTTAGTGCATCCCTACACCATAAGAAGAATCGCCATGCAAAATTTCAGCCCTTTAGGTCCAGCGGTTTGGTCTGTGCGTTGTATGTTTGTGAGTCAGTCAGTCAGTTACGGAACTGTTATATATATATATATAGATAAATATGTATTTATTAAATTGTGAACACGGATGCATATACAGGGTTCCCACCTATATGCATTACACCCCCCTTAACTTCTAAACGGTGACAGCTTACGCCATAAAGTTGGTGTCTAGGCATAGTAAAGAGGCTATGGGCTACTGATGAGACAACTTACAACGCCATCTATCGACTAATTTCGGAATTAGCGTTTTTATCTCAAAAACGGTACCAGATACGGGGAAAAAAGTCAACTAGAAAGTTGTTCAGCATTATCGATTTAGTAAGAAAAGACACCTTGCGCACATTACTACTTAAAACATAACGTAGAAAATGAACATTTGTGTGGTCCCGATTTCGAAAATTGTCATGTCATAAAGAGTGGAAGAAAGAAACTGAGACACTTCCCTATCTTCAGGATCATTTATTTATGTTGCTGAAAATGCTCTCCTTTAGCCACTATACACATTTGCACTCTGGAGTGGATTTCTCGCTGCACATTGAGCAACATGGAGACTGTAGTATATTATTATCACAGTGGCAACACTGTTTTTACAACGGTCGTTTTGGCAACAAGACCGAATGTTTTATCATCGTAAGATAGCTGCTATGTCTGATGTGCACGTGTGTTGTTAATGTTGATTAAAGCTTATGTTAAGTTTAAAGATAAGGAATGTTTAGTTAACTCGACTCACGTTACAATTTAATCAACATTAATTTTACTTGTTCTTCATTCCTTACGATGGATCTGCTCTTGAAACCTGAAAAGTTCGAAGTCGATCCCACGAGTGTTGGCGCAGAGGCTAAATGGAAACACTGGAAACGAACTTTTTCAAACTTCTTACATGAAATTCCTAACATAACGGAAACAAGTAAATTCCCGCTCCTATGTAATTACGTTTCTTCAAATGTGTTCCTGTATATTAACGATTCGACGGACTATGATGCTGCAATTACTGCTTTGGACTCAATCTATGTTACGAAATGAAATGAAATTTTAGCAAGACATTGCCTAGCCTCTAGAATGCAAGAAACTGGTGAGTCTGTTACTGAATTTTTACAAACACTCAAGCAACTTAGCAAGGATTGTAACTTTAAAACGGTGACTGCCGATCAATACAAGAGCGAGTACATCAGAGACTCGTTTATCCGCGGTTCAAGAAATCCACGTATCAGAGAACGTTTGTTGGAAAATTAAGATTACCTTGGAAAATGCTTTCGATCAAGCTAGGGCGTTGGAACTAGCTGAATCACACTCAGCATCGTACTTGAATGCCTCACATCCTATTTCTGTGGCTGCAACTGATTTTTCTGACAATAATATTGAGAATAGTCATTCAGCTGCAGCTACGCAGCTTCAATCTGGAAAGTGTTTCTTTTGTGCAAATGATCGCCACCTAAGAAGTTTGTGTCCTGCGAAGGAAATACTGTGTAGAAGATGTGGTAAAAAAAGGACACTATCAAAGAGTGTGCAAATCTAAACCACAGCGTGTCTCCCCCAATCCTGTTGCATCAGTTCACACCTTAGCTACAGTGTCGGTCTCACCTAGTTGTCTGCAAAAGTCTATGACTAAAATACAATTTAATGGGATAGAATTGAATGCCCTTATTGACACCGGCAGTTCGCTCAGCTTTATAAATCAGTGTTTCGTTAAAAGGTGTAACATAGAAGTGAAACCATACTCGAGTAAAATAACTATGGCTAATTCCTCTCTAAGCTCAGATGTCAAGGGTTGCTGTGATGTCACTTTGAAATTGCAATCACATGTGTATAATGATGTAAGAGTATTAATCATGAAAAATCTCTGTGCTGATTTTCTCATTGGTCATGACATTCTGAAGGACCATTCTCTGATTGAGATCCAATTTAATGGCGAGAGACCACCCCTTAAAATCTGCTCCCTAGCTGTTGCTCAAATACCTCCAGTATCACTGTTTGCAAACTTAACCCCAGATTGTAGACCGGTGGCCACCAAATCCAGACGCCAAACTGAGGAAGACCAAAAATTAATTGCTGCAGAGGTAAAGAAGTTGCTGGAAGAGGGAGTTATTGAACCTAGCAACTCACCTTGGCGTGCTCAAGCATTTGTAGTGAAAGGAGAACATCACAAACCACGTAAGGTAATTGACTATTCTCAAACGATTAACCGTTTCACAATGCTTGATGCCTATCCTCTTCCAAAAATTGAAGAATTAATCTCTAAAATATCCAGGTATGACTTATTTAGTACTATTGATTTGAGAAGTGCATACCACCAACTCCCTATTAATGATACTGAAAAGCATTATACTGCCTTTGAAGCTGATGGTAAATTATACCATTTCCTTCGGGTTCCTTTTGGGGTCACTAATGGTGTTGCATGTTTTCAGACAGTCATTGACAAGATCATTCAAGATGAAGGCCTAGAGGGTACATTTCCTTATCTGGATGATGTTACTGTCTGTGGAAGAGACTCTGATGAACATGATCGGAACTTAAAAAAGATTCCTAAAAATTGCCGAGAAGTACAATTTAACTTTAAATGAAGAAAAGTGTCAGTTTTCTTCTAAATCTGTTAAGCTATTAGGATACACTGCCGAAAACAAAACCATCAAGCCTGATCCCGACAGACTTGCTCCTTTGATGAATTTGCCTATACCTAACAATATTGCATCTCTCCGAAGAGCATTAGGTATGTTCGCTCATTACTGCCGTTGGATACCAGCATTCTCAAAGAAGATACGCCCATTGCTATCGAACCATCAGTTCCCTAGTTCAGAGGAGGCTGTAAATGCATTCAATGACTTAAAGTCAGATATAGCCAAACCATCATTAGCCGCGATATATGATACCATAGCACTCAGAGTTGAGACTGATGCGTCTAAGTTTGCTATAGGAGCAACTCTCAGTCAAGCTGGTAGACCCATAGCATTTTTTTCCAGAACACTGAACAAGTCTGAAATTAATCATTCATCTGTTGAGAAAGAAGCATATGCTATCGTGGAATCTTTGCGCTTCTGGCGACATTACCTGATTGGTAGACCTTTTGAAGTATTCACCGATCAAAGGTCTGTCTCATTCATGTTTGACAAATATCATTCCAGCAAAATCAAGAATGAAAAGATTATGCGTTGGAAACTAGAACTGCCATGCTTCAAGTTTGATATCATCTACCGCCCTGGAAGTAAAAATGCTACTGCAGATGCATTTTCAAGAAAAACTGCATCAATTTAACCTGAAGTGGATTTAAAACAATTGCATGAGGACTTATTGTTAGGATGCATCATTGGATTAGATCCAAAAACTTGCCCTTTTCCTTGGAAGATATTAAAGGGCTTACAAATTCATGCTCCATCTGCTGTGAAGTAAAACCTAGATTCCTTAAAAATCAAGGAAAATTGATAAAAGCAATTTCTCCGTTTGAAAGATTGAATTTAGATTTTAAGGGCACCTTGCCATCAAATTCCAGAAATCGATTACTTCTTACTGTAGTTGATGAGTACTCCAGGTTTCCTTTTGCAATTCCTTGCTCAGACGTTTCGTCAACAACTGAAATTTCGCATTTAAAGAATATCTTCTCCATATTTGGCATGCCAGCATATATTCATACAGACAGAGGGTCGTCATTCATGTCCAGAGTTAAAAATGATTCTAACATCTCTTGGTAAAGCGACCAGTCATACCACTGCCTATAATCCACGTGGGAATTGCCAGGTGGAGCGTTACAATGGTATCATATGGATAACGATTCAGTTGGCATTGAGATCTAAAGGCAAGAAAATTGAACTATGGGAAGAGGTCCTACAATCTGCATTACAATCTGTTCGTTCCCTTTTATGCACGACAACTAACGTTACTCCACATGAGCGCATGTTCTCCCATCCTAGGAGGTCATACAATGGGAACTCTTTACCTACTTGGCTTTTTCAGGCTGGTCCAGTGTTGATGAAAAATCATTCACGAACCAGTAAGTATGAGCCACTTGTTCAAGAAGTTGAACTTCTGGAAGCTAATCCAGAATATGCATATGTAAGGTTTCCAGATGGACATGAGACTAGTGTGTCCATACGACACTTGGCTCCTAGAGGGGAAATCATCGAACCTACCTATGAGAGTGACAGTGAGAGAGCCTTGCTTGTTAACCAGAGCGGTGAGGAGTTTGATGGTCATTTGAAACAATCAACAGAGAGTTTGGAAGAAACTGAAGGGAATTCTAAAGAAGGTGCTTTGCCCTGTGAAGATGTCCCTCCTGAACTATCTAAACCTGAACAAAGAACTTCTTGTGATGGACCAACGCGTCCTGGAAGATTAAAACGAAAACCTGCATACCTGTCTGATTATATTGTAAATTAACTTTTTGGTTGGGGTGAATGTAGTATATTATTATCACAGTGGCTACACTGTTTTCACAACGGTCGTTTTGGCAACAAGACCGAATGTTTCATCATCGTAAGATGGCTGCTATGTCTGTTGTGAACGTGTGTTGTTAATGTTGATAAAAGCTTATGTTAAGTTTAAAGATAAGGAATGTTTACTTAACTCGACTCACATTACAGAGACAATCATCGATAATGCTGAAAAACTATGTAATTGACTTTTCCCCCGGATCTCGTATCGTTTTTGAGATAAAAACGCTAAATCCAAAATTTGCCGATAGATGGCGTTGTAAGTTGTCTCATCGAGTAGCGCAGTCTTTTTACTGTACCTAGACACCAACTTTACGGCCTAATCTGTCACCGTTTAGAAGTTAAGGGGGGTGTAACGGATATAAGTGGGAACCTATGATTACAAATATCACATTCTGACCATTTTTAATTAGAATTCTCAGGACTTGTTAGATTTTCAAAGAGGCACTACACATAATTTGGAATCATCTGATTTCCTGATAAATGATTACTTATTATTTATTTAGCCTTGGTTTTTTACATCTAGGAAGCCTTCTGTCATCTATATTTATTACTATAAAAGTAAAGTGTTACATATTACTGCAAATCATGAGGAGATTTATAATATTCGTAAAAATCTAAAAATAGAAATGTACTGAAGGGAGAAAAATGCCAATTTTGGCATTTTGGAGTGAAATCTCACTACAACAGTAGGATTATTGTACTTAGACATATTTTTTAACAACAATCTTTGTGAATCAGAAATCATTCCTTTCAGAGTACAAAGAAATGTGGAGGCTAGGTCAAAGTTTTTTCAGGCTAAAAATTTTTTGCTTATTTTTGTGGCAAGTTAAGAGCAATTAAAACCAGAAGCTCAAGAGATTCTCTTGTGAAAAGATGCCTACAGACTTTGAAAGTTGCTGAAAAACTCTTAACAGTAGAAGGGTTTAAAAAAGCTAAATATATACTGAAACTTGATTTACCAAATGATGTCTCAATCAGTGTGAAAAATACAAAATTACCAAAATTTTTCTGTCCTGAGTAGATTTACACGTCTTTAATGAGACAACAAATTTTGGTTACAAGTCATAGTTCTCTTTATATAATTTTTAAGAGTTTGCAAGACTAAACTCACCAGAGTTCCCCATGGACTTAAAAGGATATGAATAATCATAAGACAGCCTTAGGAACACTGTGCATAAAAGGATAGAAAATATGTAAAGAATAAATTATGAAAGGCTATGTACTTATTGGGTCCCATACTAGTATAGAGCCCCACACAAAGAGTGATCATTTAGAAACCTTCTACAATGCCTGAGACAAAATATATCCACTGTGATTTCGGTAAGTTAGAATCAGAGCCACTGAGCTTGCAACTTATTTAGAAGTCACTCCAGAATTTCAAGAAACATGTTCACAAAAAATGAAAAAGGATATTTAATTACGAGTATGTGGATGAACCAATAAGTAATTGGAAAGAAATGTTTGAGGTGCATTCATTTTAACAAATACTGTACAAAGCTAGACAAGCTAGATAAGTTTATTCCAGATTCCACAAAAAATACATCAAAAACATGCATTGTTATTAGAAACTGCCTTGAAAGATGTAAAAGATTCAGAATAATGACCAAATGAAGTCTATAAAAGATGTAGACATAGCTATATGCTGGTCGAAGAAATGCTAAGTATTAAAACCTATTGTTTCAGAAACGCTATAAAAATTCTACAATATCTACAAATGACAGCTACTGGTTTTTCAAATGTATTTACATCTTTATAGATATTTTTAACAATTCATTAATTGTAGCATTGGGAAAAAAAAGCTTTACTGGATAAAAATTAAATTAAAACATACTCTCTATAGAGCATATAGAAAAAAGGAAAATAAAATTTCAGCAACTTGTTCATTAAAAGTCTACAAAATTCAGTTGCACACAATTTTTTTCTGTGATTAAAATATATGTAGTCTAGCTACCTTTTTGTTTTTCTTTTCTTATAAATGTACAGAAAAATTTCCTAATTCTTATGTTTTAAGCTTCACTTTAATTTTTTTCATTTAATGTACGTTAGAATTTTGAAGGACCAACCGAAATTTCTGCTATTGGGCCTCACAATGACTAAGGCTAGCTATAATATGAACGCATGAATGACGAGAATTTGAATCTCCAATTTTCCAGTGCTAAGAAATTAAATGTTATATCCTGTTACCTTAATATATTGTTAATGTAGAAATTTACAAATTTTTAAATATTAAAATGTAGAATTCACACAAAATCTTCACATTTTTTAATTATTAATTTCTATAAATTATGTTTAAAGCAAAGTTATATGTAACTAACAGTGAACAAAACAGATAACGAGTAAGAAAATTCAAAAGGAAATGCAAAGCTACGAAAATGACTGCAAAGAAAAGAAAAATGCTAAAATCTATTAAGTAAATAGAATTTGCAGGTAAGAGAGCTGGCAATAAAAATCTAATTCTAAATTAACCCAAGTATAATTTTTATAATAACATTTTTTTTTTAATCATACCAAGGTTGTCATAAATATCAGTTAATACAGATTTTGTAAATCTTGAAATGTTTAGAACGCATTGTGCAGAGAAAATTAAACATTTTATATATTATATGCTAATAATTCTGTACAATTTTGAAAAATCAAAAAACTTATTTTTGATTTCATAAGAACTTGAATTTTAAATATTAAGTATTAATTTTGAATCATCCTCTTTGAAACATAATGATTTAAAATTTAAAGAAGCATATTATAATGACTGATGCAGCGAAAATTATGAATATTTAAGAGTATTCCATTTAATGTTCTTGCAATTATCTTTGTTATCATGAAAGTTGAGCATCAATGTTATTTATTAAATCTTGTCATCAAAAATTTTAATACTGAATGAATACAGAAACAACTAACATAAGAACAAAATTTTTTTTCAAATGCAATTATAATTAAAAAGTTATCTGATAGAAGAATGATAGGAGAAAGCAACACGTAAACTGCAGATTAATGCTCATGGTACCAAAAGTTATAAAAAATCACCAAATTTGATGCCAGTTCATCATTTATGTGCAAAATTCAATTATTTAATTCTTTCTATCTATAAGTTTCACATGAAATTAACACTTTATATTGAATTCTATGTTATTTAAAAAAAATTAACGCACATAAATGATGGTTTGTTAACTTTGATAAGCTTTAGATGCTTTAATAATTTTAATATACTTTAAGTATGGAATCCAATAGAAAAAAAAACACTAAATGTATGAATGTTGGGAAAAGTGCTGGATTTTTTATAAAAACAATGTTGGTGATTATATAATTTGTTTCTTTATTATGTTGTGCTACAATAAGGTTGTAATCTTTATATTAAATGTTTATCATTCAGTTAATAGGCATTCACTTAATAGGCTGCAAATCTGATCCAGCTAAGATTTGCTCTTACGTCACGAAAGGTGAGTGATTATATCTCAGAAATAGCACCTGTTTTTTTCTCAGTTTCAAATAAGTGAATTTGAATGTAGATTATTTACATGATTCAGCAATTGAAATTTGAAATTATCTGCAGAAAATGAATTATACATTCAATGAATGAAAAATATAATGAATTATTTTAAAAGTAATTTTATCTTCCCCTTTTTCAAGAAATACAATCCGGAAGAGGAGAGCTTACTCTTGGTTATTCATATCTAGATTATAGGTCCAACTCCATTGCCTGAGAGCATCTGGTACAACACTTCACCTTGGTTAGTGCTTTTGAATTCTAATTTTTTCAAATAAAGATCCATAATATTTATTTTTAGTTAATTTTGTACCCTTTCCTAAGATATTTTAATATTCTTCTTAGTTTTAAAAATTCATTTTTATAGTTTGCAAATATTTTAAATTTAAATTTTGGCTCTAACAATTCACCGTGAATAAAACTTGTAATTTTTTTTTTCATTCTTCTATAAACGTTGAAATTATCTTGCTACAGACTTTTAAATTTTATGTACTTTATTTAATTTTTTATACAATTTTAATTATTTACTCCACATAAATGCTGCATTCATTTTTTTTAAAATTAAAATATTCAGTACTTCCTTTTTATAGTGACCTTGGCAAGAAACGGAAATTGGTGCATTTTTGCCTTGGCGAGAAACAAAAGGTTACCAATCTATAACCATTTGTTATACATGTTATTACTGTCCACATAAGTGTAGTGTGCTTCTAACTTTTGAGGCGGGCACGAAGTTAATTGAGTTAGGGCCCTCCTCAGCACATTGAATGCTGGACAGTCCTTAAAATATGAAACATTATGATTTTCTTGAAATTGAATAACAATAGAATTGATGTTTGAGTAGTATTCAAAAGTTATACAACAAGAAAAATAAATATAATATAAATATAATGAGAAAAAAATATACCATCGAATATTTGTTATGGATCATATCATTGTTATAAACTATGTTAAGGTTAAAGATATAATTGGAATCTTCAATTTCACAGTTTGAAAAAGCAGGAAAAAAACCAACTTTCTCGAAAGTTTTCTACAACTTTCCGATTTTAACTGAACTTCTATTAATGTTTTAATTTATTTCAAGTTAAGTTGGAGGGGGGGGGGGGACAGCGACGCTACACCTATGGCTGTCCATATAAGCTTTCAGTCTTAGGGGAACGTCTCTACATTATGATGGCACTACAAGGGTTGGAGTCTGACTTAATCAGGTACCTCTTCAATCTTGACCAAGCATCCCCAGGGGTGACATCTGGGAAGATTGTACCTACTTCTACCCTCTCTCACTCCTCATAGAAAGACTTTCTGGTATATGGATTTAATGTGTCAATATTCGACTTAGACACAAAGGTATTTAATAGCCTTTGTTGGGATTAGATCCAAGCACCGTCAGTATCAAAAGCTAAAGCACTGCTACTAGGCTACCTTGACCCTGTTAAATATGTTGCCTGTTTTAAATAAATTACTTACAAAATTGCATTAAATAAAAAAATAATACAAATTTATATTAAACTCCTTCTGTATGTATATATTAAATAAATTGTGTAGTGTAGATAGTGTCGGTAACCGTTTGTTTCTCGCCAATACCCTATTCTCCCAAGGCTGCTATAAAAAGTGAGTACCAAATATTCTACTATTGTTTATCAGCTACATATTGTTGAATTTTCACAGTGTTGATTGCAGGGCCAGCCTATGGATTTCTGCGCCTTTGTGCAAGGAACCTCGCAATCTGCGCCCTACTGAACATTCTTAGAGCAGGCACCTGTGTGTGCTGCACACTTCGCACACATCACAGGCCAGCCCTGGTTAATTGTCAGGCTAAAATTTTTAAACAGTAACAAAGAATATTCTCTTAAATTTCTCAATAAATGAACTCCAATTGGTGGAGTTTGACAACTTTTCACCGAATGGCACAGGGTATGAAACTGTTCCCAGTATATTTTATCTTTTACCGCAAGTATTAGGAGTTCAAAAACATTTGTATATCTCATAACCAGCAAAGTTGCTAAACACGTTATGTCTGACGTGTATGATGATATATTTATAAATTTTGGATAAAAATTATAAATAAATTTACCAGAGAAATCAGATTGACAACTTTTAGCAATGTATTGAAATCGTGGAGCATATATTGTAATAGAATACAAACCTTGACCAGAAAGTAATAATATACTAATTTGGTAAAAATAACATACCATGGCTGAATATGCAGTTTTAGTACAGACATGCCAGACGTACCAAATTTGGTGTTTTTTTGTCTGGCATGATAACCATGTGATATTTATAAATGAGACCATTTTGGATTATATTTGAAATACTTCTGAGATAATAGGGGGTAAGGATAAGATGATTGAAATTGACACATCTAAGTTCGGAAAAAGTAAATTTCGCCAAGAGCATTCAGTTGAGGGACAGTGGGTATTTCAAGGTGTGGAAAGGGGTTATGGTATATTGTTTTTAGTGGGTGTAGTGGATAAGACTAAAGAACCTCTTATGGACTGTATAAACAGGGTCGTTCCTAGGGTAGCTGCCGCCCGTGTGCGAGAATAATTTCCCACCCCCTCATACCGTATAGATTAATTGAAATTTCTCTGAAATATTTTTACCTTAAATGAAACAACGAATTACAGAAAATATTATAAATTCAGTTTATATTTTGTTGTTATAACCTAACATAATAATAATTATTAATGTATTGATATAATAACCAAATGAATATGTTATATTAAATACATACAACACATATCTATTAATACATATGCTTAATAAGTCAGTCAAAAAGCTTAAATAATCTTTGCTTTTCTTACCTTTTTTAATGCAAATTCTGTTAAAATATCTGATACATCTATATCTTCCGAAATGTCCTTTTCCATACTAATAATAGGTAAGTCTGAAAGCCTATCTTCTCTCATTGTTGATCTCAGATAAATTTTTATTATTTTAAGTTTTGAAAAGCTTCTTTCCCCGCTAGCCACAGTCACAGGTAATGTTAAAAAAATTCGTACGGCAATCACAAAATTTGGAAACAGATAGATGAGATTATTTGTAAATAGGTATTGAATCACATTTAACACATTCATTTCAGGGGAAATATAGGGTGCAACATTGTTAATTTCATCGTATAAATCTTCAGCTATAATATCTTTTCATTTTTAAATGGATCATGTCATATACTTTCCACAGATTTACATTTTGTAGACCTATTTGATTTATCTGTTTCAAGGAAATTATTTAGGTCGTTGAGAAAACTGAAAATTGTGTGGTTTTATTTGTTTGAACCTTTCTTCTATTTTTGATAATGCAGTGTCTAATATTACAAAGTAAAAATTAATTTTGAATTGGTCTTCTGGATTTTTTGGAGCCTCATCTTTACATTCGTAGTCAAATAAAGAACTTATAAAAAAGGCGCAATGTAAGTTAAGCTGTTTCTCGATAAAGATTGAATTTTACAAAGAAACATTCCAAATCGATTTTATTTTAATTTTGTTCATCTTTTAAATACAATTTCTCCTACGTTTACTTTAATAAAAAAAATCGTATTTTCCCGATTTCTGAAAAATTTGCCATATTTCACGCACCTGCTAAAGAAATAAGGTCATGCTGTTCAAAAATCCAAATTTACACTTGTTTCTGTAGTATATGTTTAACATTTGCAAAATAAAAAAATTTTAAATAGAATTAAGTAATGAATCCTAGCTTTTTTTTTTTTTTTCAGCAAAACAAATATCAAACCATGAATGTATTATTTCAATTTCGAACTGCTAACGGCGCAACAGAAAAAAATATCTAGTTTACTTACCTGTGAAATATTTTTATTGGTTAGCAATTACAAAATCGAGCACAAAAATTAGAGACAAAAAGCTTTGTTTTTTCAGTTGTTGAGATGGACCCGTTCAAAATTAATATAGTGCAAATTATCCCGGTCCTTGTATTTATAGGCTCAGGGCACAAACTAGTATTTTCCTGCAACCTGACAAAAACCGTCCGCACCTACTCGATACTAGCGATACAACACGATTTGATGGGATGATGGGTTAAAACGTCTTAAAACAAAAACGAACAATGTATTTCCCAACTGGTTGCGATGTGGCATAGCGTTTTTAAAACCAATGTGGTTTCCAGTTATACTTATAAAATGCATTTTTAACTAAGTAGTAGCTTGCATAATGATATTTTTATATTGATTATTTTACTAATAAATTAGTTTCAAATTTTTTTTCACCGGGCGGCTGACTTGCCACCCATGTGCCCCGCACCCCATCCCCGGGTTGGAACGGCTCTGTGTATAAAGGAATACAATCTGCCAGGAACTACAATACATTCAGATGGCTGGAAATCATACAAAGATATAGGAACAGAAGGATTTAAACATTTGTCTGTTAACCATAGTATTGATTTTGTTGACCCTGATTCTGGATGCCATACTAATGCTACAAAAAGCACTTGGAGGCATGTGAAAAGTGACTTGCCGACTCATAATAGTCAAGTTGACTTTCAATTTTATTCCGTACTGCATACAGGCCCTTATTTTCCATTAGGCCTGGGCCTAGGGGCCCTCCCAAAATTTTTATTTCAAAAGGAAAAAAAATTCAAAATTCATTTTTTTTTTAAATTTTACCTTTTTAATAGCAATTATTTTATATGAAAAAACTTTACATCAATAAAAATACTTTATATCAATTTTTTGCAGAAAAAAATTGATGTGAAGTATTTGCAGGTGTTACATAATATATATATATATATAATTTTGCTTAAAATGATTACAAATAAACATAAAATAAAGCAGTTTTTAATGATTAGTTTTGTTTATTCATCAAATTTACTTAAAAGGTAAGTGCACTTGATTTTATTTATTTTCCAATTTGTGAAAAGTGAATTATTCTGTTAATGGATTATTGATTAATATTATTAAAGGTTTGACTACTATTGATTGGTTCATCATATGTATAGTTATATGTATAGTTCATCATATGTATGTTATAAGTGTATATAAGGGATAAATAAGTTTTCTGGTTACATTGTATTTGTGTTTTAATGATGAAGTTAATATGTTGTATTGCTTTTTGTTATTTGATAATGTTTTAAGCTTCTACACTTCAAATAGCCAATTCTTGGTAAAATGGTACTTTCACAACAATTCATGATTTTTTTTTTTTTTTTTAGTGTATGTGTGTGTGTCAATTTTGGAAATTTTACTCCCTCATCAGTGTTAGGGGTCCCCCATCCCCAGAAGTGCCTATAGTCAAGAATTTTCTAAATCGGGCCCTGACTGGATATGTTTCACCATCAGTGAGCGGAAATTGGTAAAGATCGATTTAATAAATTCGTGGAAATTGTCAGAGAAATAAAGTACAAGGAATTTGAAATCTGTGTTACAAGCATTGAATGTTTTATATTTTTGTTAGGTAATATTTTCTAATTTCTGCTGTGCTTTTAGTCAAAAATGAATTTTTTACATATTTAGTAACTTTTATACCGTTGGGTTAATTCCCAATACACAGTGCTCCCATGTATTTCGCTGCGATGGAACCGCCATCTTGGCGACGTCTCCCATCGCCAAGTTGGCGGTAGGAAATGTCACCAAGATGGCGGTTCCATCGCAGTTGGAAACATGAAATTTACTATAAAATATTGAGAGAATATAAACTTCAACAGCAGGAAAAATGAAATTTAAAGAAAAAACACTCGTTATTTTTTCAAATTGTAAAATAATGAGAGAATATATATTTCAACATGCCAAACTATAAGTTCATTGAAAAATTATCAAGAAATTATAAAAATGAAGTTAAAATAGGGCCGTTGAGCGTGAAAAGTTACACTTTACTAAAGAAAATTTGACTTTTCGGCATCAAAATCCCGTTTTCGAAGACCTGTTAGGCTTAAACTGCGAAATGTAAAAAATAAACTGTGGGTTTTCTCGCAAAAAAATTTTTGGCGAAAATTTTTCGTCAACGCGGTGCGTCTGGGACATCGGACATCTGTTCAGTGGCCTAGAGAGAGAGGGGCAAGGAGGTCTATCATGCCCCGGGCGCCACTCTCATAGGGGGGCGCTAAATGGTCCTTTTCACTAATTCTATGTATTATATTATTATATTTTTTCGGGGGGGGGGCGCCATAAAGGTATCCTGCCCCGGGCGCCAGTTATGCTCGCTACGTCACTGCATCTGTTCTGCAGTTTTTAACAGTTTAATACTTATATTTATTGTATTGGCATTCAGCTTCACTTACAAAAAAATAGCGTAAAATGTAGAAATCATATATATCATTTTCAGCATCATAACAAAACAATTGTATCATACAATACAGTAAAATATACCTGAAAATTAAAATTACTTCAAGAGCTGTTTCGTTTTCTAGCATCTACATCAATGTAATTTCAGTGAGTGATCTATTTCAATATCTGCGAAAGTTTGTAGCCAAGGACATCACTCTTTACAATTAATTACCAAGATGCACTATAAATACGCAACCAGCCGGTTGCTTAGTCTCGGTAGTAGAGATAGGTAAATCGTGGCTAGGCAACCGGCCAGCCGGTTGCCGAGTAATCCTGACTCAACGAACGGCCGACGCAGTAAGTCACTGCGCATCATGATTGGGAATTCGATCAGCCGGTAGTTTAGGATTCGGAATTAAATGTACGGCTGGTTTGCCAGTTGTTTAGCTTTGAGGACAAAATGTCCGGCTGGTTTTGCCGGCTGCTTAGAGTTGTGGACTAAATGTCCGGCCGGTTTTTTTTGTCTGTTGCATAGAATACTTTTGGATACTTTTGGTAGCATATAATACTTTTGGATACTTTTGGTAACATAGAATACTTATGGATTTGTATATATATTATTATATATTAAAAATACATTTTTATATATTATTATACTGATGTGACTGAAGCAGTTACGAGAGTTCTTTATAAAATAACCCAGATGGATACAGATCACAGAAATACTTTATTGTACAACCTCTCTACATGCTAGCTACATTGCAACTGCCAGAACACCACACATCGGCGAACACGGCGCCCTCTATCATGTATTTTCCAATGCACTTGTTGTGCTGCCAACAATTATACAACACTTTACACACACTTAAAAAAAGAAAAAGAAGAAAAAGAAAAACGTACAGTCCTAATGTGACAATTAAAGGTTTAGACGACTGGGTGGTTTTCTCTTCCTTCAAGATTTTCTTGATCTGGTGTTGTGGAATCTGAGTGTAAGGAGTCAGTCTTGACTGCAGTACACTGTCCAGGAACTGGTATCTTTTGTGGAGTAAGAACTGGAGGATTATCATCCTCAGATCCTGCAGGTATATCCAGCAGGTATATCTCAAACTCTAAACAATGTTGCTATTTAATTTCTCATTCAGAAAATATTGATGATTATTTGCGAAAATTTTGAGAAATTGAAGAAATATCTTCCTTTCGATCCTTGACTCAGAAAGAAGAATTTTGCGAAATGCACTTTCAAAAAACACATCAACGGGATTCAACAGATAGATTCGTCGTTCAGATGCCTGTCAATGAAGATGAATTAGACAGTCTGGGTAATTCGAAAATGTTAGCTGAAAAAAGGCTGCATCAAACAATTAGAAGATTAAAGAAAGATCCTAATAAGCTTAAACTTTATTGTGAATTTCTTGACGAGTATAAATTGCTGGATCATATGCAGAAAGTCTCCGAAGAAGTTTCGGCTCCCTTGATTAACTATTTGCCCCATCACGGTATTTTCAGAGCGGAGAAAAGTTCGACTAAACTTCAAGTTGTTTTCAATGGGTCTGCACCCACAACTACTGGTCGAAGCTCAAATGATGTGCTTCTTGCTGGAAAAGTGCAGGAAGACGTGTCTGACATTATTCTAAGAATTCGAAAGCATAAAATAGTTTTAACGGCTGATATAAAACAGACGTTCAGACAAATATTGATAGATCCAGCCTAGAGAGATTTGTTAAGGATACTTTGGAAAACTAAAGAATACGAAAATCCTACAGAATATAGATTGAACACTGTTACCTATGGAACCAAGTACGGACCATTTCTTGCTACAAGAGTAATAAAACATTTAGCTTTAGATGAACGTGCTAAGTTCCCGTTAGCTGCGGAAGTTGCTGAGTCTAATATATATATGGATGACAAAGTCAGTGGTTGTCACGATATTGAAACTTCAAAAATTCTAAAAGATCAGTGAATTAAAATGTTTCAGACATGTGGCATGACTCTCCATAAATGGAAGTCTAATTGTGATGAGCTGCTTGAAAAGGAAAAACAATGCGCTGAAGAACCTTTATTTGCTTCACCTGAAGAGTCTACCACTACTAAAACTTTAGGTATGGTCTGGAAGCCAAGGGAAGATGAATTTGTTTTTAAAGTTTCGGTAAATCCTCAAAATGTTTACACCAAACGTGTGAACATTTGTTTACTATTGCTAAATTGTATGACCCATTTGGTTTAATTGGGCCAATTATTAGTAGAGCAAAAATATTTCTCCAGAAACTTTGGCTAGAGAAAATTAATTGGGACGATACACTTCCTTATCATCTATGCAATGAATGGAACCGTTTTATCAGCAATCTAAAAGAAATTGAAAATATCTCTATCGACAGGTATGTCCTTAGTGTGATCCCCAATTCATAGTTCTGCTGGGATTTTGTGATGCTTACAGCACTGCATATGGAGCAGTAGTTTATCTGCAAAGTTATAATGATAACTTTCCCTCGACAACTCCAACATCTAAATTTCTTGCTCGTAAATCGAGTGTGTCCTTTAAAGACTATTTCCATTCCTCGCTTAGAGTTGCGTTCCTGTTTACTATTTTCACAGCTGATCAACAAAATCAACCTTTCCTTAAAAATGAACATTTACAAGGTCCTGCTGTTTTCGGACTCTACAATAGCTCTCTCCTGGATAAATTCCCCTCCTTATCAGCTCAAATCCTTTGTCGGAAATCGTGTCTCGAAAATTCAATCTCTTACTTCAGATTATAAGTGGCAACATGTATCTTCCAGTGACAATCCTGCTGACCTTATATCTCGTGGTATTCATCCTAGTGATCTCAAGAGCATTAAACTTTGGTGGTCAGGACCAACGATTGCTTTCGAAGATAACATGGACAGTTTCAGCCACAGTAAAATGAACTCTACCTAAAAGGAAATGTATTTAACTGAACTTAAACAAGTGCCCAGTACCAACTTCATCATTTCTTCTAAGAACGACTTTCCTAATTACATTCTTTCTTTAAGTAATAAGTTTCATAAAATAATTCGAATTCTTAGTTTTCTGTTCATGTTCGTGTCCAATTGCAGAAATAAAGAAAAAAAGATTTGGACCTATCACTATAGAATAATTTGAGCATGCTAAAAAATATTTAATTAGAGCAGTATAGGTAGATGAAGTTTATGATGAAATTAATGCCTTAAAAAGAAAGGAAATACTTAAGAGGAGTAAAGTAAGTAATTTAAATATTTTTCTTGATGAGGATAATCTCATTCGTGTTGGTGGCAGACTAGTTTATTGTGACTTATCATTTAATCAAAATCACCCAATTTTGCTGCCTCGAGATCATAAACTAACCAATATTATCATGGAATATTTCCATTTAAAAATTTGCATGTTGGTTCTCAAACTTTACTTCATCTCGTAAGACAAGAGTATTGGCCATTAAATGGGATAAATAATGCTAGGAAAGTCGTACATCAATGTATTAAATGTTTCAAAGTGTGGAATAACTGTAACTGTGTCTAATCGGCCCCCTAACTGCAACCTGTTAACTGTCTTGTAGTTGACTTGTGGATCGGTTGCTATAATCTGTAGTAGCATGTGTTGGTAACTTACAATAAAGTATTTGGTAATGATGCTTCGTCAGAATACATTATAATCTGTATTCAACCGAATATAATCCATCACATGGTGGATTACAACATGGTGTCAGGTCAAAAAAGAGTTTGATGAAAATGTATTACAATTCTATCTGTGAACTGTTGTGTCCTGAAAAGTGAACTTGTTGTGTTCCAAGAAACGAACTATTGTGTTCAAAAAAAAAAAAAAACGAACTTTTGTGTTCCAGAAAACGTACTTTTGTGTTCCAAAAAAAAAAACGAACTTTTATGTTCCAAAAAGCGAACTTTTGGTTCTAAGAAACGAAACTTTCGTGATCCCAGAAACGAAATTTGGTGCTCTCGTTACGAATAAACTTGTAATCCAATATGGAAAGCTTTAAGCCTCCAGGTGAAATGGTCTTCGAAGGCAACACTAGTGAGAATTGGTCGCGGAGGAAGCAGAAGTTGGAGAACTTTCTTTTGGCATCCTAAAAGTAGGAAAGCCTGATAACATCAAAATTGCCATATTGTTAAACTTCATAGGTGATGAAGGCGTGAATCTGCACAATACATTCAAGTTTGGAGAGACGGAGACTACATTTCAAGACGTGATCAAGAAATTTGATCATCATTGTTTGCCCCAGAGCAACGAAGTGTTCGAAAGATTAAAATTTTTCTCATGCTCACAGAAAGATGGCCAATCGATTGATGCATGCGTAACAGAATTGAAGACACACGCATCATCTTGCAACTTTCTTTGGCGAGCAAGAAACCAGCCTAATTCGTGACAGAATAGTTCTAGGTGTGAACGACGTTAGCTTGCAGGAAAGGCTCCTAAGAGAACCTAAATTGACTTTACAGAAAGCTGTTGACAGTGTTCGAGCATGTGAATTAAGTAGGAAACAAGTAAAAACCATCAATGACTCAAGTAGTATTGATACAATAAATAGTAAACAAGCACGTGGTACGATAAAATTTAATAACCAATCATATGTGGAATGTCAAGCTTGTGGAAGAAAACACATAAAAGGTCAGTGCCCAGCCTACAATAAATTGTGTAATAAGTGTAAAAGGAAAAATCATTTTGCTGTCATGTGCAAAAGTAGAAGTGTCCACAAAACAGTGAGTGAAGTACAAACTAATGACTCTAGTGTATATACCGTGCAAAGTAGTGACTCTAGTGTAAACTTATTTATTTATAGTGTCTATTATGGTAATTCCATTAGTAATGAACGACTTAAAATAATATCAGTTGAAGGTCAGCAAGTATCTTTTAAACTAGATACAGGTGCCCAGGTCAATATTTTACCATTGCATGCATTTAAAAAATTGAAATTACAACAAAAGTTAAACTCGACTGATATTGTTTTAACGTCATATGGAAATAAGTTGAATCCCATTGGTTCAATAGATCTAGTTTGTAGTACTGATAAATATTCAAATGTTAAACTTACATTTATTGTTGTAGATGTAAAAGCCAAATCAATTTTAGGTTTACAGGCCCGTGAAAAGCTACGGCTAGTTCAGTTTATTGATGTAATTTCTCTTGAATCCAAATTAAATGTTATTGAAATTTATAAGGATGTATTTGAAGGATTAGGAAAATTTCCTGGTGATCCCCATCACATTTAAGTAAAACAAGATGTACCACCTATAATTAATGCCCTTAGACGAATATCTCACATAAAGAATTAATAAACACTCTTGAGGAATTGGAGAAATTAGGGATTGTTTATCAGGTTAATAAACCAACCGACTGGGTAAATAGTTTGGTTGTGGTCGAAAAATCTAACGGTAAATTAAGAATCTGTCTTGATCCTAGAAATCTTAATAAAGCGATAAAACGTGAACATCATGCAATACCTTCTGCAGATGAAATCATCAACAGATTAGAAGGAAGGCAGTGCTTTTCTGTACTAGACTTAAAAGAAGGATTTTGGCAAATACCGATAGATGATCAAAGCTCAGAATTAAGCACATTTAACTCTCCCTTTGGTAGATATAAGTTTAATAGACTACCTTTTGGTATTTGTTCTGCCCCTGAGGTGTTTCAGAAAAAGAAACAGAAATTATTTGGGGATTTTAATGGGGTAGAAATCTATTTTGATGATTTCATTATAGCAGGAAAAGACAAAACAGATCATGACAAAATTTTAATAGAAGTTCTGGAGAGAGCAAAAGCAAATAATGTAAAATTTAATAGTGATAAATTCCAGTTTAGAGTTCCCGAGGTAAAATACATGGGATTGATAGTATCTGGGAAGGGTATACAAGCAGACCCAGGTCATGTTAGAGCAATTAGTGAATTGGACAAACCATCTTGTAAGACTGATATAAAAAGGCTGCTAGGTATGGTCAACTTTCTTTCTAAATTTATACCTAATGTCTCTGCTGTTACAGCTCCTTTAAGAAGATTACTAAAAAATGATGTAGAGTTTCAATGGGGTCATGAACAGGATAAAAGCTTTGGGGATATCAAAAAGTTAATTTGTTCAACACCAGTTCTAAAAGTATTTAACGACTCTTTACCTATCACTATTCAATGTGATAGTTCTAAAGATGGTCTTGGGGCATGTTTATTACAAGAGGGTCACCTAGTTGCATTTGCTTCTAGGAGCTTAACAGAAACTGAACAAAACTATGCCCAAATTGAAAAGGAATTGTTGGCAAGCGTATTTGCTTTCCAGAAATATCACAATTTGGTCTATGACCATAAGATTCTTGTTGAAAGTGATCACAAACCCTTGACTTCGATAGTACATAAGCCAATCAGTAAAATTTCCTCTAGATTGCAGAGAATGCTCCTTAAACTTTTAAAATATGATTTTACTGTTAAATATTTGCCAGGAAGCAAAATGTATGTTGCTGATACTTTGTCGAGAGCTTATATTAAGGGGGAGATCAAAGATGATCCAGACATGATGAACATGAGGCATTCTGTATCAAAGCTTTTGCCAATGAGTGAGAATAGGGTTAAACAATTCCAAAAAGCTACAAAGGAAGATAGTGAGCTAAAATTAATTTGTGAATACTTTCAAAATGGTTGGCATGAAAGGAAAAAGATACCCACAAATCTGTCAAATTATTACAAAGTGAGAAATGATATTGTTTGTGTAGAGGGGTTATTATTTTTAAACGACAAAATTATTATCCCTAGGGTCCTTAGACAAGACATGTTAATGTTGATACATGAAGCCCATCTAGGCATTCAAAAGTGTAAAAGTCGAGCCAGGGAATTGTTATACTGGCCAGGGATGAACAATGATATCGAATGTACTGTTTCCAAGTGTGAGACATGTGAAAAATTCTCAAGAGCAAACACGAAAGAGCCTTTAAAGCCTCATGTAGTACCATACAGACCATTTGAAAAAGTAGGAGTAGATTTAATGGACTTTGGCAGTATAAGTTATTTTGTACTTATGGATTATTATTCAAAGTGGTTGGAGGTTTGTGCACTTAAGAGTAAGTCAGCAGTTGAAGTAATAAGTAAACTTAAGGCTATCTTTTGCAGATTTGGTGTACCCAGCACTGTAGTTTCAGATAATGTTCCCTTTAATAGTTACCTCTACAAACAGTTTGCAAAAGAATGGGACTTTAATTGTGCATTCATTAGTCCTCATTATTCACCAAGCAATTGAATGGTTCAAAAGGGTGTGGGAATAGTCAAATGCTTATTCCGGAAAGAAACGGAGGATAATAAAGACTACTATGTTGCATTAATGGAATATCGCAACACCCCCATATCAGGAATTAATCTATCTGTAGTAAAGCGCTTTTAAATAAAAAAAGCTAGCTTTATTACATGTTTGTGATAAAGGCCGGAATCAAACTTAACGCCGACAGTAATTATTGAATAGAGTTATTTAGGACGTAGCCCATGCGAGACAGCTTTATGAGATTTGAAGATGGGAAGACCTGAGATGGAGACACAGATTAGATGACGGAGCCGAAAAGTGACATCATGTTACAAAGGTAATTTATGTTGAATTTATGGTATACAGTTTGGACGGTCTCCACGTGCAAATCTTGGGTGGTCTAAAAAGGGCAGGCAGTGAGGGCATGAGGTTTTTAAGTTCAGAAGCCAATGAGAAAAAGTGAAGGGAGTATAGCGAATGAAAAGTTTACGGTGTCCGGATTAGCTGATTGAAGTTTATGAGAAGGTGGAGTCATGGGTGTGAAAGGGGATTAAAATAAAATATATAGAAGGAGTATTGGAAAAAGAAGGAAAAAGAGTATTAATCGGGGAAGCTGTAGGTCCCCATCTCCAGAACGACTTAAAAAGTTATATTTTAAGTGGAATTGAGGGTTCCACCTAAACCCGTTCCGGCGACTGTGTGGGTAGAGAGAAGAACTCCCCAGATTTCATACTATAAACTTATAGAGAACGACTGCGTTGACTACGTAAAATAGAGAGATCCGCACTTGAATTGCAGAAGAAACGAAGAGACCCAGCTCCCGTGCCACAGCTGAGAAGCGATCCCCATCGCGAACGAAAAGCGAGAAGATACACGACGAGGAGAGTCCAGCGCCCAGTTCCACGACATGAAGAGATCGCCAGTGCAATAGTAAAGGTACACGCCAAGGAAAGCCCGACTACAATTATCAACTAAGAGAAATTGATCCTTCATCTAAAAAGAAGTAGTGACATCCCCCTGCCCAGTGGAGCAGTATGACCCCGAACCCTCGGCGAGGCGAGAAGGCCAAGATAGCAAATTAGGTAGGTGAAAAGCAAATGGGGTGAGTGTTAAATCTCAATTTGATTTGTTCAGTTCCAATTCAGGCTAGGTAATTTAGTTTTTTCGTAATGAAAGAGTTTTTTTTGTGAGAAAGTATTTTAGTGTTGAACTAATAGATAGGTTTATTTGTTTTTGTACTCGGGACGCTCCTTAACCTTTGCAAAGTAATAGTAAATACAATTTGTGAGAGATAAAAATAGTGTGATTTGATTTTGAGAATTGAAAGATTCTTGTTTATAGTACTTGTAAATATTAACCCATTTAAGACTGGCGTTGCGAAAACGCAACATTATTTTCTGTATTTTTTAAAGGCATGTTCAAAATTTTGTACATCTGAAGTAACATTTTTATTTTATTCTCTATACTTCAATTAATCATAATAATTTTTTTGTTTCATCATTTCCCCACTTTTAGCACTTGCAAAAAATTGTTTTTTTCTGGTGTTTTGAAAGGCAAAAAAATGACTATTTTCAAATAATAACCTTAAATAGCAGCACATGATAAATTTCCAATTTGATGCTTGTTCCGAGTTTACTAGAGACTAAAGAGCAAAATGGCTTCAACAGATAAATCATAATTTTTGTTTTTATGTTTCTCAATTCATATTTTTAAAAATGTTGCGAAAACGCAACATCAGTCCAAAGTGTATTACTTATTTCCAATGTGTTTTATTAGTGCTGCCTAGTTTTTCCTGCAGTAAATTGGTATTGTTTGCATTTCGGATACGTTTGTCTCTAGAAAAAAGCGATTTTTGACATTGTAAGAGACATTGGAGTATTTTCATGGGCTAGATGATGATATTTCAGAATCGTCCTCAACAGAAGCTAATGAGGAACCATAATTCGGCATTATCCCTCCAGATCCGGAGGATTTGACTGATGAAGAAGATATTGATGATAATATTTTATGTGAAAATATCGAATCACCTAATGACATTGCAGGTGAAATCGACATTTTTCTTTGTAATAACTGTAAAAGTAAACAATATAGTAAGTTAAAGGAGCATATTGTATGGGAAAAAGGGAGACTCTACATGGATGTAATGAATTCTAAAATAAGTTTATTAGAGTTTAAGAGATCTATACCTTTGAGAGAGCCATATCTTTGATAAAAAGGCTTGAAGAAATGCCAATGAATTCTGTTTTACCTGAAACTTCACATATTGGAAGACCATCTTCAATTCAAAATCTAATTCTCAACGAAACTCGGAAAAACCGTATGGGCCATATTATTACTAAAAATAGTAAAAATAAACAAAAAGATGTAAACACTGCAAAAGTCAAACAATTTCTGTATGTAATAAGTGTAATGTGCCTCTTCATGCTAAATGTTTCAAAGATTTAAAAAAAATTAAAAATTTTTTTATAATTTTAAATTTTTATATTTTTAAAATTTTTATATCGCTTTGGACTGATGTTGCGAAAACGCAACATTTTGTAACTCTCGTAAAAATAAATTTAATTTTATGGAAACAACTTATTTGTGTAATTAATGTTCTAAGAAGTGTTAAAACACTGTTTGGTGCATTTCCAATAAGGGAAACATGGAGCGGTCCTAAATGGGTTAAGTATGTAAATAAACTAAGTTTTGTTATGTTAAAATCTATTAGTTTGTCTAAATTGAAAGTTGCTGATGTTAAAATACATGATCTAAAATTGAGAATAGTTGATTGGTTTTTGTTCGTTTGTTAAATTTGACATCCAGGGCTTTGGTTTGTATTCAACAAAATAAATAATAAAACACAACGCACCCAAATAAATTTCTAAGAAAAATAAATAATTAGTACTAACCAAAATAATTTACGATACGCGCCCTATAAACTAAAATCTGGATGTAGCAACATGACACTATCCCCTGCTCAAATGATGTTCAATCGTAGGTTAAAGACAAAACTTCCAATGACTAACAAGTTATCGAATGCGAAGGTCTTTGATAATATTTGGGAAAAATTAGTTGAAAGGCAGAATGTTCAAAAGCTATATTATGATAAAACAGCTCACTCCTTACCTGAACTTAAGCCTAAAGAAAATGTAAGAATATTAAATTTTAAAAACAAAACATGGGGTCCAGCCCAGGTTATTTCAAAGGATAATTCCTTTCCTAGGTCTTACTTTATTAAAGATGAAGCAGGTAGAATCTTAAGGCGAAACAGAAAACATATCAGAAAGTCTAATATTCCCTTTAAACAAACGAATCCTAATTATGAATTAGTAGATAATTTTGCCCAAAATCCAATACCACTCAGTTCTCAGAATTCACAGAGTCAGAACACCAATAACAACACTGTGCAAAGAGAAAGCAGTCGTGTTCGTAGAAAACCTGCCTACTTAAATGATTATGTGCTATAATGCATATATGTATATATGTGAGATTTTGCTATAATGTACTAGTATTTTGCTATAATGTACTTGTATTTTGCTGTATTACTGTTTTTGTACTTTTAATTTTGCTATAGTGTATATATGTATATATGAGAAATTTTGCTATAATGTACTTGTATTTTGCTGTATTATTGTTTTTTTTGCACTTGCAATTTTGCCTCAATGTATATATGTACTTGTTTATAACTTTACAATTTAAAAGGGGGATGTAGAATAACTGTAACTGTGTCTAATCGGCCCCCTAACTGCAACCTGTTAACAGTCTTGTAGTTGACTTGTGGATCGATTGCTATAAGCTGTAGTAGCATGTGTTGGTAACTTAGAATAAAGTATTTGGTAATGATGCTTCGTCAGAATACATTATAATCTATATTCAACAGAATATAATCCATCACATGGTGGATTACAACACAAAGTAAAACCCAAAATTGAAGAGCAGTTAATGGCATCGTTGCCAAAGGAAAGAGTTACAGTTACTTCCCCCTTTTACTAATACCGGTATTGATCTATGTGGCCAATTTTACATAAAATACACTGGTGAAAAAAATGAAAAGAATTTGCATATTTTATCGAATTTCATGAAAAGAACTTAACTGAATGTAAAACCACTGCTTCTAGACAAAAATGCAAACCTTGTACGTCAAATACGTAAGCGTACACGTGTGTGTAGGCGGAGCCAGTAGAAAAACAGGTTTTATAAGCGCGTGTAAGTTAAGACGTATTTCGTGCGCTAGCACACCTCGGTGAATTTCTTGGTGTTATTTTGCAGCAATCGGTTAATTTCAAATTGTAACAGTAAAAATGAGTAACGTTAACCAACGTTTAGGGCAAGGTCTTCCAAGAGCCACGACGGCCAGAGAAGATCGCCATTAGTCGATTATAGCGAGGCGTAACAGGAGTGCTACAGCTTCTCAGCTCTCTCGTGACTTGTATGCAGCCACAGGAACCCGTGTATCAAGGGTGACTGTTTCCAAAAGACTTCATGAGAGAGGGTTGTTTCCAAGAAGACCTGCTGTTTGCGTCCCGCTCACTTCTACGAACAGAAGAATCCGTTTATCATGGTGCAGAGAGCATAGAGATTGGAGAATGGATCAATGGGCGACCGTTCTCTTCACTCATGAGTCCCGGTTCAGCCTAAACACCGATTCTCGCCGTACGTTCATATGGAGAGAACCAGGGACCCGCTACCTACCCTCCAATGTCCGCAAAATCGACCATTATGGCGGAGGAGGTTTAATGGTCTGGGCAGGCATCATGTTAGATGGCCGCACACCTCTCCATGTCTTATTTCAAGTATGGAATCACGCTGCGAGACCTGTATATCTTTAAGAGGGGATCATACCTCCTATTAACCCATTTTTTTGTTTATTATGCAACTGCTGTTTCATACCTTCCGACTCCAACGAGTGTTAACCACGATCATGCGTGTGTATTACAATTTCTGAATGGTTATTTGGTTTGTATTGTATCAATGTATGTACATCAAATTTCATTAAAATCGGCACAGTACTTAATCGACCAAGTCTGCAAATTCTCTTAATTTCTTACACCAGTGTATAAAAATCAACGTAAAGGTATGTTAAATAGAGTTTACGTTGCAATATTTGTTTGTTTTTCCACTCGAGCGGAACACTTACAGATTCTCACCGATTTAACCTCTGATGCTTTGATTGCTACTTTAAAAAGATTCTTCGCTCGTCGTGGCATTTGCATTACAATATTTTCGGATAATGCGACCAATTTCGTGGGCGCTAATTCTGAATTAAGAAAATTTTGCCAACTTTAAAAAAACTGTCCTGAAACCCTAGCTTCTTATCTGGTATCGCAATCAGTTTCTTGGAAGTTTTTGCCTCCTAGATCTCTTAATTTTGGTGGCCTCTGGGAGCCAGGAGTTAAATCCTTTATATACCACCTAAAAAGAACAGTAGGCAATTTAAAATTAACTCTTGAAGAATTTTTAACAGTTGTAAATCAAGTTGAAGGTATACTTAATAGCAGGCCGCTCATTCCATTATCATCAGATCCCAACGACTTTGATACGTTAACCCCTGGCCATTTTCTAATAGGTAGACCAATTAGCTCCATTCCTGAACCTCAAATAACTAATGTTTCAGATAATAGGCTTTCTAGATGGCAACAAATTCAAAAACGTAACCAAATAATTTGGCGAAAATGGTCAAGAGATTATCTACACAATCTTCAACAAAGAGGAAAATGGCATTTTGAAAAAAATAACATCCAAAAGGATAGTCTTGTTATTTTAAAGGACTAAAGTCTCCCAAGTTGTTCTTGGTCAATGGGGAAAATTCAAGATGTAATACCGGGAAAGGACAGTAAAATTCGGGTAGTTGTAGTAAAAACTCCTCGATGTATTTTCAAACGTAGCATTTCAAATGTATGTTTATTACCTGTAAATAATACTGAAATTTTGTATAAACTTATTTGGCTTAATGTTTGATTGTATAAAAATCCTTTACTGTAATTGTCATTAATTATATTTTTTTATTATTGGAATTATTTAAATTGTGTTAAAGTATTATCAATTTTTGTAATACCTTTTGAAATCATAGTATTTCAAAGGTGGGTGGTATGTTGACGCCTCGTTTTCACTGTAACCTTCGCCGTTGTCAAGGGTAAAATTTGTTCGTAGCAACGGAGTTAGTTGGCTTAAAAGAACTGGATAAAACTGGTCACCAGTTCGAATATCTTCATGTCGGAAGAATTAAATTAAATAAATTTCATTTGTTGAAAAGCCTCTGAGTAATTAATTAAAATTTCATTTCGATTCGAACCTACAGTCCACTCATAAGGATTCAACACCCTCGTTGTGTAAACTGCCGTGGTGATCAAATTGCCTATTCTGGAACATGTTGTAAGTGGTTAATGGAAAAGGAAATACAAACCTAGAAAGTAACCCAGAAAATGTCTTTTCCAGAAGCCAGGAAACTGATAGAGTCCAAAACACCAAAGGTCGGTGTGTCATATTCAGCTGCTTTGAGAGAAGTTATCAAAAATGCCAGTACCCAGACTGAAACACACGTTGATGTCTCATTTGACACTGTAGTTTCAGGACATACTAAAAAAGTCCCAGGCTTTGCCACCATCCACTAATCAAAAAGCTACTAACGCCAAAGTCTCCACGCATTTGACACAATCCCTAATTTCCGAATTTCTACAACCGGAACCAAATAGAAATAGAACCACACCAGCTCTGCTGCAAATAAAATCACAAAATCATATGAAAACCGAAAAAATTGTTGAACTACTCAATAAATCTGGTTTAGTAAGTAAACGTAAAGATCCAAAGTATTTACAGAAAACTAATAGTAAAGGACCCTCTCACGACATGCTAGAGGTATACACTTCTGGTATCTCTGATACCGATGAAATAGAATCTAACATTCCATCTCTTACCTTTCAACCTGTAGGGAGAGGTCACTCGGTCTCTCCTTCTTCTCTGTTGCCTTTTTCTAGTACATGACCTTAATCTGGATGGGGGTTTCCCCATCCAGAAGTTTTTTGGCTTTTATCAGTTTCACTCTTGCCTTTTTTTTCGTAATTTTATTAATTTCTGTTACGATATCTAAATTTTGTTTCGTTTCACTGTTATCTTCTCCTTTTATTTGACCATAGTTTTGTCTTCATTATATGGCAGTTTTTAATATTTCAATTATATGACAGTTATTTTTAACTTGTATTCTATGACCATTTTTATCACTGTGTACATATTAGTGTTTGTTAGTTCTTTGTTCTTATCACCCTTTTTACAACTGCATAAATCATTGGTTTTATAACTTGTTCTTACCATATTTGCAGTTTGATTTTTTTCACTGTTACTTCATCATTTTATAAAAGTATTTTTTATTACCTGTTTTAACACGTGCTATATACGACTGGTTTTATACCTGCGATATGTGACTATTTTTAATCACCTGAGATTTGATTTTTGGATGACTTTTTATCAATTGTTATATATCACTGTGTTTAATCACGTTTTCTAATTATCTACTATATATGACCATTTTAACACCTCTAAATGGCCGTTTTTTGCTATATGTTACTGGTTTTATCACCTGATAATTTTGAATGATTTTATCAAAGTCTACACATCGCTGTTTTTCCTTTCCTATTTCTTGTAACCTTTTTAACCGCTGTTGTTCCTTATGTTTGCTTGTTATTCTTTTCACTGTTTTATCGCACTGTTGTCTTTAATTTATCACATTCTGTCTTTGACTTATCATTTCATTTTCAGTGTTTCATCGCTCTTATATCTTTTCGCTTATGACCTCTTGATATACCATAATCTTAACAATTATAGGTATCACTATCACCGTTGATACCATTGAATCATTTTATCACTTTTTTATATTTTAATTTTGTCGCCTTTATCATTACCCTTTACATATGAGGCGGTGAAAGGCAAAGTGGTGTAAGTCAGTAAGTCAAGTGGTGTACTGCAAAAATTACAAAAAATTCCACTCTAAATTGAACAAATTACAATTCATAATATTCATTTTAATAGTGCAAATAATAATTATTTGCAATTCTTACAATGACTTACACCACTTTGCCTTTCACCGCCTCATATAATCGTTTGTGTCATCTTTACTTATATAAAAGCCTAGAGTAGAAAAAGTGTAGGTACCCATTCCGGGACGGACCAAGTCGGGAACATCTTAACATTGCGACGCCATTTTCTGAAATTTTTCTTGGAAAATAATAATTTCCAAGTTACATATTTTGAAAGCCTTTTAACCCATTAATGCCCAACATCAAATTCTTTAATTTTCTTTACCTAATTATGTTCGTACAGATGCAAAATGAACTGAAAAAATAATAAAAAAATTCCTGCATTAAAATTTTAATTTTTATTCAAAATAATGTTACCGTCCTATGAAAAGGACGCTAGGCACGGGAGGGTACAGGTTTTACACAAACACTTCAAACCTTAGATTTTCTAAAACTATTCCTTTTAATGTCGTTTTTAGATAAATAAACGCATGAAACCAATGAAACTCTGTGAAAAAATGCATAATAAAATAAACACAAGGTTTTTAAATTGTATTTTAATCATTTAAAAGAAATCAAAACAATTTAAAGAGCTGAAAATGTCAAAAATAATAGCTTAAAAGGCACAAATTTAATAAATTATGTCTTATGATAAATTTTACAAACTTTTATATTTAAATTTACATATAAAAGGGGCTTATTAAAATACAAAATAATGAAAAAAGCTATTTGTAATTTTTTTTACACAATTTATATACAAGCTATTTTGTGCGAAAGATTTCAAAGCATTTATCATGCAATCCAACTAAACATTTATTGCATTTTCTTGTGGATTTTTTGCCACAGTAGGCGCATCTTATCTGTTTTGGATTCACAACGATTACATTATCTTTTCCGTCATACCGGACATCACCAGACACTCTTTTTGAAAGTTTTTTTTGGTTTCCCTGCAGCCAGACTGTTATTTGGTCTCTTACTGTACTTAGAAAAATATGTCTGACAGATTTCTCTTCTAAAGTGGAGGAGATCCATTCTGTTACTGTCATTAGAAGGGCATAATCTGTACAATAGCCACGCATTTTGGATTGATGCTTCTAAGCTAAACAAAAACAGAGGCCACCACCATTTTTTAGACCGTATGGAACACTGGTATTGTGCCAGATTTTGATCCATTTGATCGGTACCTCCCATAAATTTATTATATTGAGACACAATATACGGTTGGTCAATCTCTATAAATCTTTTATCAATATTCGACCAGCGTTTGGCCTGAGCTACAGGTTCAATACCATAATGGTTAGACGCCAAAGTAACGACACTATTGTCATTCCACCGAACCATTTAAAAATTTTTGCTGTTCTGAAAATCAAAACTTCCCCTACTCTTTTTTTTTAAACACATTTAACATCTCCAAGTGGACATTTTTTGTTCTATTAACCCGTATAGTGCCAGTCATCGGTAACTTCATTAGATGGAGGGTCCAAATAAATATCCGCTTCATGGAATGTATCATTATCAGATAACTCTGCCATTAAAGCTAATGCCTCTCCACAGTCAAACTTAAAATAAAAACAAAAATATAAATAAGAGCTTTAAAACTTATCGATTGCTCATTTCAGTATATTTAGATCAAATATAATTTGGATTAAAAGACAAAATTCTTAAAATTTATTAAATTATAGACATTTAAAATACACATATTTTTAAAAAATCCAGACAATTACTTATGTACTTCGTAATTTTTCTTTATTTTTTAAAATCACTAAATACAGAACACATCCTTTGATTAAAATTTTTGTATTTAAGAGGCTAATTTGTTAATACGTTCATTTCATTATCAAGAGGCTAATATTTCTCTTAAATAAGAAATTGTTTTAATCATTCCTTAATCAACAGAACATTTATTTTTAAATTATTTTCATAAATAAGGAATACTGAATAATTTTTATTTATAAAAATAATTTATAACATCATTTTTCTGAAAATAAATAGCATTTCTTTTTCTCTATGGTAATAAAACATCATAAATTGAGAAAAAAAGATGCATTCGTATAGCGGAACAGGTCAGAAAAACATGTACCCATTCGTGCCTAGCGTCCTATATATAGAACGCTACGCAAAAGAAAATATATCAGTGTTAAAAAATAATTTTAACAATTTTGAAAAATACATATTTAAGAAAAGAGTATTGACTGTGATAGCAGCATAAAATATTTTCGTAACATTGAAAAACAATAAAATAAACTTACTTTTTGTGTGACGCTCTTTTGAAAACCTAAAAAACGACTAACTCTGATTTTAGACCCTCAAAGCAGAAATAGAACATTAATGTAGTGCTACCAACTGATGGATAATAAGAAATACAACACTTTATCATGATATTCTGCTATTTGGATCGAAAAAAATAAAAATTCAGTGATTTAGAGCTTATTATGTAAGCGTCCTTTTAAAAGGATGCTAGGCACTAATGGGTTAACAAATATGAAAATTTCAAGTGAACACCCTAGCTCAAAACCGTTTAGTTTTTGAAATATCTTCAAATTAAAATATCCATTGAAAAGAATCATTTCTTCAATTGAGTCATTCACTTGAATTTCGAATTCATTCTACTTCATGGTTTTTCTTATTCCCTTTAAATAACTTCATTTTTAATGTTTAATTTTAATGTTAATTAAATTGTGTTTCACGTTATATTTTTGTTTTATTTTATTGTTGTTTACTGCTATTTAAGTATCGTTTTCAGCAATGCCTGCTGTGTGGTGAGTCATTCACTTTTGAAACAGTTTTGATTTAGTTTAGTTTAGTTTTGTTGTTTACTGCAGTTTAAGTACAGTTTTCAGCAATGCCCGATGAAAATGATGAATCACCTCTTGAAACGCTGATCAACATTCCGTCATTTTTGACGGGGCTTATATACTAGTCTCTATACATAATTTCCTTTTATAAATATTTTATCATGTTTACAACGGGTCTTGTAATGCTGACTTAAATGTTTTTCGGGTTGTACCATGTGTTTGGCGCAGCATGTCCTCTCTGGACATGCAACCATTAAACCCAACCAACCAACCAACCAACCAACCAACCATGCTTGGGCCTAGAGAAGTTAATGAAGTTGCAGCGACTCGCTAACAGGCAGATTTCTGGCGGAACGGGAATCCGGCAAACAGGTTTTCCCGGCGCTGCAGTAGCGGTTCTCGCCAAAGTGGCAACCCCACTCGCTGCCCGCTACAGAACTATGTTCTCCCACACAGCTCCAGTGTTCGACGCTAATTTCTTAACGACTCGCTGAGACTTGAGTTATGTTACCTCATGCGTTCACGCTCCATGTAATTGCTAAGTTATGTGTATATATTAAATATTTAAAGACAAACGAGATGTCTCATTTCACCCTATAAACGAGCTGCAGTGGTGACCCTTCTGAGGAATACGTCTTCTGATGCAAACGGATACTTTTATCTTCTTCAACTAGCACGTGGTCGGCAAAGAAGGTAAGCCTTCATGGTCTCTCTGTATGTTTGAGTCAGGACAGTTGGGGAAAAAATAAGCAACTTATATTCATTTTCCTAATTATTTGTTAATTTTCATATTTTATATTTCATAATTTTTATATTGCCGGTTCTGTTTTATATTTTATAAAAATGACGGAAGATACTAAAGCTCAACAGCACGTTTCACGTGTCGCTCTCAAACTTCCACCGCTATGGAAGAATAATATAAAATTTTGGTTTTTGCAAATCGAAACGAGTTTTGATCTTTCTGGTATCACGAGCGATCTCACTAAATATCATAATGTTATTGCTGCAATTGACTCTAAAACTATGGTGATGGTTTCCGATATACTATTTTCCCCACCCCAAACTGATAAGTACACCACGCTAAAGAACAGGCTCATTCAGGAATTTTCGGATTCTGAAAATCGAGAGATTCGAAAGTTGTTGTCTGAATTACAATTGGGAGATGACAAACCGTCACATCTTCTACGGAAAATGAAAGAACTAGCAGACACCGCTCTTAGCGACGATTTTTTGCAAACTTTGTGGCTTCAGCGACTCCCTGCGGAAATACAAACAATCCTTTCCGTCAGTACCGAAAAATTAGAAAATCTCTCAAAATTGGCAGATAAGATTGCTGAGGTTCGCGCTGACCCCTTTAACTGAAATGTATATGCAGTTGGGAGTTCCCACAATCAACCAACCAACCACTATAACTCTCCGTTGAATGACACGATTGCACTTCGAGCTGAAATCGCCGCTCTTAGCAAACAAGTAGAACGATTGTCCAGGGACCATTCACGGAATCGTTCGCGACGGAGGTATAGTAAATCCCCTTACAGGAGCAAGACCCCCTCGCGGAGAGAGGAAAGCAGTTTTAACAATGCATTTTGTTATTATTACAACCGGTTTGGCGTACAAGCTAGGAAATGCAGGCAGCCTTGTACCTTTTACCAGGTTTCGGAAAACTAATTACAGCTATCGACGCCAATGTTTCGGCGGCAGACGTCTCGATAGCCTCACAATCCAGCCGTCTTCATATTTACGACCGAAAAACCAATCTAAAATTTCTAATAGATTCCGGATCTGATGTTTCGTGTCTCCCGGTTCCCAAAACACGCGGAAAATTAACCCCTGAACCTATAGAATTAACAGCAGCTAATAATTCAAAGATTTATTTCTTATGGATCCAAATTACTAGATGTCGATCTGGGTTTGCGCAGAAGTTTGTAATGGCAATTCATTCTAGCGGCCGTTCCTTTTCCAATTATAGGCGCTGATTTTTTAAAACATTTCGATCTAATTATTGATTTAAAACGACGACGACTTATCGATACAATTACAAACTTATCTCGCTATGGAAAAATCCCTACCAGTTTAAATACCGCTTCGATAAAGTTAAGCTCAGGAAATACGACATATCATAGAATTTTAGCAGAATTTCCTGACCTAACAACGCTTACTTCTAACGTTAAGAAAGTTCAGCATAATACGATTCATTATATCGAAACAACTGGTCTACCAGTTCACAGCAAACCTAGACGGTTAAATCCAAAATTGTATGATATCGTAAAAAAAGAATTTCAATTTATGATGGAACAGGGTATTTGCAGACCTTCCAAGTCACCCTGGTCCTCTCCTCTTCATGTAGTTCCCAAAACCTCTAGCAGCACTCGCCCAGTGGGTGATTATCGCAAATTAAATGCATCCACAACTCCAGATAGGTACCCCATACCCCATATACAAGATTTCTCTAACGCACTTTACGGTGTAAAATTTTTTCGAAAATCGATATAGTACGCGCATATTTTCACATACCAGTCCACCCCGATCATATCCAAAAGACAGCCGTGTGTACGCCATTTGGCCTCTACGAATTCCCATACTTAAATTTTAGCCTTTTCGGGGCAGCCCAAACTTTTCAAAGGTTTATGAATGAAATTCTAGGAGAACTCAAATTCTGTTTTGTCTATTTGGTCGACATTCTGATTTTTAGCAAAAGCGAAGATGAACATAAGACGCACGTCCGTGTGGTGTTTCAAAGGCTCAATCATTACGGGTTAACAATTAATACTTCCAAATGCGTTTTCGGAGTGTCAGAAATTTCCTTTTTAGGACATCTTATATCGCAGCAGGGAACAAAACCATTACCTGATAAAGTAGAACCAATATTAAATTACCCAAAGCCTACAACAGTAAAGGAACTTCAAAGGTTTCTTGGAATTTTGAATTTTTTTCGACGTTTTTTGCCTAACATAGCACGACACCAGATCACTCTGAGTAATTTTTTAAAGGACAGAAAGAAAAACGATAATAGAGCAATTCAGTGGACTACACAAGCGGAACAAGATTTTTGTACTTGCAAAAAATTAATCGCTGATGCAACGCTTTTAGCACATCCTAAACCAGACGCAGAATTGATACTGCAGGTAGACGCATCCGATTACGCGATCGGAGGTGCATTATTCCAACTAATTGATAATCAACCCCAACCTCTCGCGTTTTTTTTTCCAGAAAATTATCCCAAGCAGAAAAAAATTATAGTGCGTATGATCGCGAATTACTGGCTTCATATGCTTCTATTAAACATTTCATTCACATGCTTGAAGCTAGGGATTTCAAATTATTCACTGATCATAAGCCACTGACTCATGCGTTTAAACAGCGTTTAGATAAATACTCACCGCGACAGGCCCGACAGCTGGATTTTATTTCGCAATTCACAACAAATATTAACTATCTCCCAGGCACCGAAAACGTAACGGCGGATAGCCTCTAATGAATAGTTTCCATCGAAATGCCAAATCCTATAAATTATGACGAAATTTCGAAATTGCAAGAATCAGATTTAGAGCTTTAAAACTTAATTAATAATCCTCAAGGATTGCAATTAAAGAAAATAACTATGCCAAATTCTAACAGCTTTTTATTTTGTGACTGTCTACTGGCACCGCTAGACCTTTTATCCCAAAGGAATACCGTCAGCAGATTTTCGGTCAATTGCACAATATGTCTCATCCCGGTATTAGGGCTACTACAAAATTAATTCGCGCTCGATTCATTTGGCCATCAATAAACAAAGATTGTTCTATTTGGTCTAAACATTGCATACCATGTCAAAAAGCAAAAGTAAGTAGGCACACTAAAACCCCATTAGGCTCTTTTCCTGACCAAACACGGAGATTTGACCATGTGCACCTTGATATTGTCGGACCATTCCACCATCAGCTGGACATTATTATTGCCTAACCATGATAGACCGTTTTACACGGTGGCCGGAAGCCATTCCAATAGCTTATATAACTGAGGAAACAGTAGCAAGAACTTTCTACACTCATTGGATAGCCCGCTTTGGTTGCCCATCACGAATCACAACGGATTAAGGACGGCAATTCGAGAGTTCGCTTTTTAAAGCACTGGCATGTATGCTAGGAGCTAAAAAAATTCGAACGACCCCGTATCATCCGCAGTCCAACCGCCTCATAGAGGAATTTCATCGTCCGTTCAAAGCCACTCTGAAAGCGTACAACACCGCACAGTGGGTGTCCGCCTTACCTACAATTTTGTTTGGCTTTCGTACTGCTTTCAGGGACACTCTTCAAGCAACAACAGCTGAATTGGTATACGGTACCAACTCCGACTCCCAGGCGAATTTTTTAATCCCACGCCTTCGGACATCCTGCCCAAACAACTACTGGAGGACATAAAAGCGCATTTTTAGAACGTCCGACCAAAACCTACTTCCAATCACGGAACTAAAGCAGTTTTCATCCATCCGGAGCTGAAAACGGCATCACATGTGTTTGTTCGGCACGATGGCGTGAAAAAACAACTTCAAGCTCCATATAATGGGCCTTTTAAAGTGTTGCGGCGTGCCGATAAAGTATACGACGTGGACATTAACGGTCGTACATCAACAATATCAATGGACAGATTAAAACCTGCATTCATCGCCGAAAATAGTGACTTTCTCGTTTCAGACTTGCCGTACCCTCCTGAAGAACTGTATAAAACAAAAACTACACGTTCCGGACGGACTGTTCGATTTACCGAACGTTTCGCATCTTAAAAGACTTTAAAGATACTGCGGGGGGAGTGTGCGGCGACTCTACAACAGGCAGATTTCTGGCGGAACGGAAAGCCTGCGAACAGGTTTTTCAGCGAACAGGCGCTGCAGTAGCGGTTCTCGCCAAAGTGGCAACCCCATTCGCTGCCCGCTACAGAACTCTGTTCTCCCACACAACTCCAGTGTTCGACGCTAATTCCTTAACGACTCCCTGAGACTTGAGTTATGTTACCTCGTGTGTTCACGCTCCATGTAATTGTTAAGTTATGTGTATATATTAAATATTTAAAGACAAACGAGGTGTCTCATTTCCCCCTATAAACGAGCTGCAAAGTGAAAAAAGTACTGTTGTCAGCTGATACTGTTAAAAAGTATCAACGATATGTCGAACGATATTTTAGGAATACTGCTCGTAACTGGAAAACTGAAAGCGGCTCTTCAGATTGATGAATCAACACATTAAAAACCGAGCACAACTGACAGACATTGTACGCTTCGTTGATGAGGGCACCATAAAAGAAAACTATTTATTTTGCAATGAGCTTCCAGAGCGAACTATCGGCGAGAACATTTTCCGAGTAACCGATGATTTTTTCAAAACCTATATTTCATGGAGTGATTGTACCAGTATTTGCACAGCTGGTGCCGCGGCAACGGTGGGCAGTAAAAAAGGTTTTATTTCGTGCGTAAAACGGCAAAATCCTACTATAGAAATTACCCACTGTTGCATACATCGCGAAGCATTGTTGAACAAAAACTTGCTTACGGAGCTATTGCAATCGATGAATCAATCTATTACTATAATAAACATTATTAAGTCAAGAGCCCTAAATTCGCGAATTTTTAAACTAATCTGTGAAGAAATGGGAGCGGTTTATGAATACCTATTGTTATACACTGAGGAACGTTGTCTATCCCGGGGCAAAGTTTTGGCTAGATTGTTTCGCAACGAGGTTCATGAGTTTCTTTTTTAAACAAAATACGACCGAACTACAACTTTTTGAAGATAATCACTGGATGGCCAAACTTGCGTATATGGCTGATATCTTTAAGCACCTGACTGAACTGAATAAAAAAATGCAACGTCGAAGCGAAAATTATCTGACGTGTTCCGAGAAGTTAATGGGGTTTAAAAATAAGCTCGAACTTTGGCAGAAAGAGTTACAAAAAGGATCTCTAGAAATGTTCCAAAGGACTTAAAAGTCCATGATTAAAAGCAAACAACTAATTCTGGATCTGAGTCAACATTTAAGTTGACTAGATCCAGAATTAGGTGTTAGCTAGAGAAATTTAATAACTATTTTTTCACAATTAATACGGATAAATACATTGTGTAAAAAATCCTTACCTAGCTGATGCAGAAAATTCAATAAAGACACTTTCCCTTCAAATTCGAGAGGAATTTATAGAACTGAGGAACGACGGGACGCTGAAACTCAACTTCAGTGAAATGTCATTGGCTGATTTCTGGATTTCAGTTAACCCGTCATTGGTCGCGCTATGAGCGTTTCTCTCACGCTTGTCATATAAATTGTACCCCTTATTTGAAAGTGACCCTGGAAACACCACCCCCTGTGTAGTTGACTTTTAGAATCTCCTCAACAATCTGTTATCAGTTCCGAAAATAATCAGGGCGTGTTTGACCTTCAAACAGCCTGCTATTTGCTTAGCTGTCTTTTGTGTGAGCATTTCTCTCATCACGCGACCACTAGCGTTTGAATCACGTGAGAGACTTTCTTACGAAGAGGCCACCAGCGTTTCTGTTATTTTTATAGATAACGCGATGATGTGAGTACGTTTATCACCTAATTTTATTTGCAAATTTTGTTTGTTAGCAGCGCATTTTGATCAGTATTATTATTTACTTTTGAGAAAATATATATTTTTTATGATGCAAAAAGTTGGACCATTTAGTTACTGTCGGCGAATGGTACAGTTAGCACTAGAGAAAAGTGGAGGGTCGTTATCAAAGAAAAATATTCCATCCTGGCTTCAGCAAGAGTGTGATCTATCCGAAAAGGTAATAGAAACTGAAGTTGAAGGAGAAGAAGATTCCGAATCTAGCGCAAGTGAAAATGCTGAAACTGAAAGAAGTGACCATAATACAGACACAGAACAGTCTTGTACTGATGAATCAGATGAGAAGTAGGCTATCCATAGTTCTGATGCTGCAATATCTGTTTATGTTGGAAAAGATAAACAAACAATATGGTCGACTCATCCACTTCGCCATAACGTGCGCGAAAAAAGCATAATATTGTGATTAACCTTCCCGGAGTAAAACAAACTGGTAAAAATGCAGCATCCGTATTAGAATGTTGGGAATTATTTATTACGGACGATATAATGAAGGAAATTGTGAACTGCACCAACATTTTTCTTGCTAAAATGAGAACAAAATACAGCCGTGAAAGGGATTGCAGTGACACCAACTTTGTAGAAGTAAGCGCCTTACTGGGATTACTTTTTCTAGCCGGATTAAAGAAATAGCATCATACCAACATAGAAGAAATGTTCAGGAACGACGGTACTGCTCCAGAGTGTTTTAGGGCAACAATGTCTATCAGGAGATTTTACTTACTATTACGTGCCCTAAGATTTGATAACATTGAAGATCGAGAAGTTCGAAAACTTACCGATAATTTAGCTCCAATAAGGAAGATTTTTGAGGAATTTGTAAGCCGATGTAAAGAAAACTATCAAATTGGTGAATATGCGACAGTGGACGAAATGCTAGAAGGTTTTAGGGGCCGCTGCAAACTCCGACAGTACATTCCAAATAAGCCTTCCAAATACGGAATAAAAATCTACGCTCTTGTCGATGCTCGCACATTCTACTGCAGTAACTTAGAAATATATGCAGGCAAGCAGCCTGAGGGCCCATATAAAGTTGAAAATAGTGCAAGTAGCTTGGCAAAGCGTATTGTTTCCCCAATACTGAACACTGGAAGAAATGTTACAATGGACAATTATTTTACATCTCTCCCGTTAGCTGAAGAACTCCATCAGAAAAGAACAACGATTGTTGGTACACTAAGAAAAAATAAAAAAATAGGTGCCACCTATCTTTGTGAGTACAAAATACAGGGACGAACGAAGCATTATGTTTGCATTTTCGTCAACTAGCACTTTAGAGTCTTATATTCAAAAGAAAGGCAAAAATGTTCTTCTTTATTCCTCTTTGCACAATGATAACAAAATAGATGAAGATTCTGGCGTCCTCTCTAAACCAGAGATTATAACTTTTTATAATCTTACTAAGGGTGGTGTCGACGTAGTCGACGAACTCAAAGGTGAGTACTCTATTTCGAGATAAGTAGCAGATGGCCTTTGACATTATTTTTTTGATCATGAACATTGGTGGTATCAACAGCCAAACTATATATACTGCAAATACAAACAATACGATGGCTAGACGAGCCTTCTTAAAGGAATTAGCATTGGAACTCATGAAACCTCACCTGGTGACCCGTTATTCAGTTCCAAACTTGTCACCCGAATTGCGAAGTGCAATTAGCCAAATAACAGGAGTTGAAGGCTCCTCAAGAATCAAACAAAATGTTGAAACCACCGAATTTTGTGCAGTCTGTCCTCGAAGAAAAAATACGAAGTCAAAAAAGGGCTGTGTTACCTGTGCTCGACCTATTTGTACCGAACATTCAACTTACGTGTGCCCCGAATGCTGTGTTAATAAAGACTTCTAGTATAATATTTTATTTACCAGGTCCATGTCGTCTGATTTATAAGACTAGCAGTTGACGTTCTAATAAAGTATAAATAATATGCTTTTATAAATTTGATTCATAAAGTAGGTATGATTTTTTTATTTCACTTTCGCTACTAATTTTCCTGAATAATAGCTGTAAAATAATTATTTTAATTGTAATTTAATTGTTCGTGATTGCTAAATAATGTAATTCCTTGAAAAGAAACAATTTTGAAGTGTTATTATTGAGTAGACAACTTAAAACAGCGGAAAAGTGTAGTGTGAGAAAAATTCTCACGCGCTACCACTGGCGTTACTCAAATTTGTGCGACCAACGACGGGTTAAGAAAGAATATCCTCCTACAACATACTTATGCGAAACCCCTACAACATACTTAAGTTTTTCGACACTGGTTCTAATTAAAAATGACAAACGGTAGTGTTTAAAGGGTCTTGACAATGAACTTCAGGAAGCACTTTCTAATATAGAGCCAATTATAAAACGTGTATGTTCACCAAAACAAGCTCAAATATCTCATTAATAAAATAGGTATGATGTTTAAATTAGCTTTGATTAATTAGGCCTAAGTAAAGACCAAAAAATAAATTTTAATATTCAATTTAAAGAGATTTTTATTTTACTTTTAATAATCAAATGTAACCATCAAATGATACGTCCACCGATGATGAAGAGTACTCGGCTGATTCAGCTCAACGATAACCTCACCTCATTACTCAGTTGGAATTGAATGATGTCGGCAGTGATTTGGAGTTACCTAAGAGTAAATCTCAACTTCTTGGATCTTAGTCCAGGGGAATAGAGGTGTTTTACCTCGCAAAAGGTCGCACAGTTTTGATTTTTTTATATGTTGTATATATCGGGTTCCTAGTAAAAAACCTAATTTTTCGGCCTCCTCCCCCCCCCCCTGTGCACTCCCCGTAGGGCGCAAAAAAACCTCAAGAATTTTGATGCTTTTTCAAATTTTTTGCTCATATCTTCGAATTTGTACATGTTTGAGAAAAACTTCCAATACAAATCTTGTAGAGGATAAAATTTACTATAACGTTGATTCCAAACATTTTATTCCATGACCATTGCCTCCGGCGCTACGGTCCGCCGAAGTTGAGCAAAGTTTTGAAAAACACAATTTTTTACATTAAAAACATTAGTTCTTCCTTCATTTCTTCTAACCAGTATTTTATAGATAAAAATGTTCTTCATAAAATTTATACAAGATGAAATTTGCTAAAATTCGCATGTTAAAAGTTTTTATCATGATGATTAGCAAAGGTGCTACACTGATAAATAAGAATGAAGCAGAATTTGGAAAAACGCCAATTTTCCAATAAAAAACCGTAGTTCTTTCTTAATAGTGTTATAAAAGAAATACAAAAAAAAAAAAAAAAATAGGGCCAAATTAGTCAACAATTCCAAACATTAAACACAACTACTAATTAATATTAAATTAAGATACATGGAATAATTAAGTCTAGGTATATATAGTATGAATCCTAAGGGAAATGTAACGGCAGGAAAATTTCATAGTTTTCTTCATTTGGTTGTCGGTCTTGACAACTCGATTGGTTCTTCCAGCTGTTCTACTCTATCAATCTATTCTAGAAGAGAAATAGTTATGATGTTTAAATTAACTTTGATTAATTAGGCCTAAGTAAAGACCAAAAAATAAATTTTAATATTCAATTTAAAGAGAATTTTTTTTTACTTTTAATATATAATTTTATATTTTTGTTCTTGCGTGAGTGTAAAATTCAAAATCATTTATATAAAACTTAAATAATTGTAATTATCTAGATACATAAAGCTATTTTATTGTGTTTTTATCTAATAAAAACATATATGTATTATTGTAATTTATATATTTGCAAGCTTTTACTCACTTCTCTGGCTAATGTTACAACCTTCTTTTTTCTGGACATTTTCAGAGATCCAAAATTTGACCAATGATCATGGAAACTGCTTCCATTCCAATCATCTGGGATAAGTGACAGTTTACATTTTCACTGCCCTCGATTCCAGAGCTGATAGATATCACCATGTTAATGGTTGGAAAAGGAGAATGTGTGAAAAACCACTCCTTCAATTTTTGCACATCTTGCTCATCTCTTGTTATATCCGGGATGGTCTCGTGTCTACATGTTGTTCAGATGTAGCTGAACTAATGTCAGTGAATTTCTCCATTTCTTCGCAGACATTATGCAGGCTTACCATTCCTAGAGTCCATCTCATAAGTACGCTGTCAGACATTCCACGCCCATGAGTCAGTCCACCGATGGTTTTTAAGTTTTTCATCAAAGTTTGTTCGATGGTCATATTAGACCATATGCCTGACCAAAACTTATCGGTTCTTCTGTTTGTAAAGTACCCTGCTGTTTCAAATTGGACGAATTCATCAAGATTCATTCTTTCTGGCAAACAATACATTTTTTGGAGATAGAGATGTACACTTTTACCATAAAGCAGATGACCAGCTGCATGAAAAAAGAAATAATTTTTTTTTACTGTATGCAAGTGAAGAGCCCAATTACCTATCCGTTCAGCCTGCATGAACTGTTTGACCAGAGTCACCATTTGGAAATATTGTATCCATAGCTGAGCAGTTGGTCCTCTATTTCGTAACCCAGTTACAGATTCTAGGAACTTCTTAACTGCTGGAATTCCTCTCTTTCGCCTGCGATTACAAAACAACGTTACCATTACTAAAAATTTTTTCACACATGAAACAACAAGAATCCGATAAAGATGCCATAATAATTCACTAAGTAACAACCGACTGTGAACGAGAATAAGAAACGACTAGAGAGGATGAGGTGGAGCAACAAGAGGAGGATTCATAACATTGGAATATGTTTAACCCTATAAGTGACAAACCCGAGTCCAGTTCGTCCACGTGTTTTCCGTCCTGCGTATCACAAACGAATTGAGCTCGAGCACCTGCTTTATTGTATTCGAGCACCTGCTTTATTGCACCTGTTATTTCCCCTTGTAACGGACTGTTTTCCTCCCCTCCCCCACACACAAATAGACTCCCTTTCAGCACCTATGTCACGTGACCATGTGTCCAGTGTTCGTGGCATGTGTCAATTCGTTACTTTTGTATCAGCATATATAGTCCAGGGAATAGAGGTATTTTACCTTGCAAAAGGTCGGAAAGTTTTGATTTTTTTATATGCTGTATATATCGGGTTCATAGTAAAAAAACCCAAGTTTTTCGACCCCTCCCCCTGTGCGCACGCCGTTTAATTCATGCAATTCAAGTTTGTAACTCATGTTTTCTGTAGTTACGAGTGAAAAATGAGTAGATAGTATTGATAACCTAGGTAAATTTGACAATATGACATTTTTGTCGTTTTTGAAAATTTTGCTCAACTTTCGCGAAGGAGCCAATGGTCATGGAATAAAACTTTACATATCAAAGTTGTAGTAAATTTTATTTTCTACGAGTTTTTTACTGGAAATTTGTCTAAAAAATGTACTAATACGAAGATATGAGCAAAAAAATTGAAAAAAATTCTAGGTTTTTTGCGCACAGGGGGGGGGGGAGGAGATCGCAAACTTAGGTTTTTTTACTAGGAACCCCATATATGAGGCGGTGAAAGGCAAAGTGATGTAAGTCAGTCAGTCAAGTGGTGTAAGTCAAAAGAGTTTAACTGCCAAAACTACAAAAAATTCCACCATAAATTGTACAAATTATAATTCATAACAATTATTACAATATTGCAAATAATAACTATTTACAATTACACCATAAATTGAACATGGAGTTTACATATTTGACCCCAAATGAAAAAAGTTGAAAATGTGACTTACACCACTTTGCCTTTCAACGTCTCATATACAACATATCAAAACTGTGCGACCTTAATATAACCCCCTTTTTTCATCCTCTATTTCCTGGACTATCTCGACTTCAGCAGTGGAATCTCTTAGAAAAGGGCGTAAAAATCTCTTCTTAAAGGACCTAATAATAAAACTAAGTAAATTTTTATATATTTTAATACAAAGCTCTTACCTTTTTTTAAGACGTCAACCTGAAATTACTTTTTTTGGAAGATGAAGGCTCAGTGTTCTGCCCTAATTCAAATGCATTAATGATAGAACTGAAGATTCCATGTGATCCAGACAAATGAAGACTGTTTATAGACTCATGAAAGACAAGCTTGAAAGTTGTCCTGTTGGCCAATGGGGATGAGTTACCATCAGCCCCGGTTGCATACCCTGTGGATATGAAGGAGACGTACGAAAACTGACGGATCTTCTGAGGGAAGATAAGGATTACAGTGTAGGACTTTAGAGACAGGAGCAATGAAAGTTTAAACTTGCCAAAGCATGAAAATTCCTGTGCAAACCTGTGCGCGCGAGGTATTGAGAGTGCCACGTGGTACAGTGAATCTTCCGAACTGTTGCTATAAATTTTTATTACTGTTGAAATATTTTGTTATTATTTGGGGGGTGTTTAGGGGAGGATGAGAGGGGACTGGAAGCTGGAACGCGGAGAAAAAAAGTGCGAAAAAACCGGAAAAATCGATCATTTTTAATGATTTTTCTGGGCGACGCACAGTGGAGTATTTGACGCAAAAACCTGGCCAAAAGTGCAAAAATTAAAAATTGCTCAATTGTAAAAAGTGTATTTTATCATTTCTAACAAACTGCTGAGTGAATCACAACATTTCCAGCAGCATAAGTACCACTCAGCAATTTCTAGCCTCAGTTGAAGAACAGATTTCTTTGCGAATGGACGTGTCATTTGATTGCATTTTAACTTTGTTAGTTTAAATCTATATTTCTTTTTTGTGCCATTAAGAATTAATGCATTGAAATTAAATCAGGTTTACGTCTTAAAAAAAGGTAAGAGCTTTGTATTAAAATATATAAAAATTTACTTAGTTTTATTATTAACATATTGAAAAAAATTGAAAACTTGAAAAAATCTTTTTAATCAATTTAGCTGTAATTTAAGTTTCTTAAAGCTTTATGAAGGTGTGTCGGGGCTTGTCGGACCTAATTTCAATTATAATCGTCATATTTATAGTATTGAGAGTCTATTTCAAAGAAAAAATGTTCCGCAAACAGCTGCCATTTTTATATAGAATTTTTTTATAAAGAACCCTTTTTTATTTTCAGGATAATTTCTTGACGGGTATGATTTGAAAATGACTTACAACTATAGATGTGATCTGTATAAATTTTGTTAACATATAAAACTTTATTTCTTCTTAAGCCTTTGAGACAAAAAAAAAGTTTTAAGAAATAAGAGTGATGAAGAAGATGACGAAGGTCAGACTTCAGGAGAATCAGATTGAAAAAAATTAAGCTTCTGAAGTCACTAGAGAACTAAGATCCGTATAGTTACTAAACTTTGGTAACTATTAAATGTAAATATATATATATATATACCCAACAAACACAGAGGCATCGGGCCGGGGCCGGATGATTCCGGCCAGCCGATTTCTCCATTGCCGGGCCGGCGCATTAGGTCAGTATCGGATCCGTCACGGGCTTGTCCTCTCGCCCGCGACTTCCCCGTCGAGTACTGGGCCGCTTCCGGTAACAATGAAGCTATCGTGCATCCGACTGAGTACCGTGATTGAACCGCAAATTTCCCGTCGATGTGGACATACAGCCGCACCATTGCCGGAGGCTGACGGGCCGGTTACGGGAGCAATAATTCGTGTCGACAGGCCGTCAAATACCCATCTCGAAACCATCAAAGCGCCGTCGATCAGGGTTACTTTCCTCGCTGGGCCATAATTGGAATTCCGACAGATTTTCTAAGTTTTTCTTAGACCCCTTCCTTTCACATGCTTTTTATTTTTATTAATGAGATTGTTTATGATAACAGTACTTAACAGTGTTTATGATAACATTTGATATACATCAGATGATGTATATCTGATATATATCTGTAGATATCAGATGTTATATATATAATACTTGATATATATAACATCTGATATCTACCCTTACACTTTATTTCTATTTTTTTCTGGCTCTCCACGTATAACTAGTATTAATATTTTTAACTTTTCTCTTTTTCTCGTGTATTTTCAGGTAATAGAAAATATTAATCTCTGCTAAAACCTAAAATTTTTGTTCAGAATAATCCCTTAAAATTATATTTTGTACATGTTATTTTAAGTAAAGTTCGTAAATGTTTTCGAGATAAGAAAATTATAATATTTTCCATAGAGGAAATTTATTTCATTCTTCTCAAAGTTAAAAGTGAGGTGTATTATATATTTGAAAACCAGGAATTACCTGATTATATAACTTTAATTGTTATAATTTATTTGAAAATGATTTAAAATTAAAATTGAATGTAGTTCAATGTTTTATAAATTTTGTTCAGTACTATTTTAGTAGTTGACAAGTGAAAACATTTCATAGTTTTGCATATCAAACAATGGTTCATTGTTAAAGCTTAGCTGTTCAAGAAATATTTTGTTTTGAGACATCTTCAAATACGTCTTGATAAGTTTATTTTTTGGTGATAAAAATAATAATATTCTGTCATCCTACAGTCTTATATTGCTGAATACGATAAGACTGAAAAAAGGACTGAACAAAATTTATAAAACATTGAACTACATTCAATTTTAATTTTAAATCATTTTCAAATAAATTATATAAATTAAGATTATATAATCGGGTAATTCGTGATTTTCAAATGTATATTACACCTCACTTTTAACTTTGAGAAGAATGAAATAAATTTCCTCTATGGAAAATATTATAATTTTCTTATCTTGAGAAAATTTACGAAGTTTACTTAAAATAACAAGTACAAAATATAAACATACCTTTCGGTCATTGTCCAATGACGGTATATTAAAAAAATGTTGGAAATAAAAAAAATCCCACATCCCACACAGTCGAGCATCATGTACAGAACTGAAGACATTAACTGTGTAGGAAAATAATTGGCATAAATAGCGTGCGCCAAATGTTTCGCCAAAACAAAATCGCCAATTTTTATACGTCCTGCGACTGCCCAAAGAGCATTCCCGTCTATTTTTAGAAGTACCCCCACTCATTCTCAGAAAATGGTCCTTGCACGTGCAAGGAGCGTCCACGGAGGGACGACACAAAGGTTCACCCCCCGTTTCGCCGACACTGAAATTTCCTTCCCCCTCTCGTTGAAAAAATCCCCAAAAAGAGGAAAATCACCACCCCCGTTTCGCCAACACAAAAATGCTTTCCTCCTTCTCGTTGACAAATGTTTATTTACAAACTACACTACTCGCCTGGAGCGAACTGCTCCAGGCTCACGAATCATGGGGGTGCAAAATTAGAAAGGGTGAAATAAAAATTTGTGAAAACTTTTGTATAAAAAATTCGATTTGTCAGATTTTCTATGAAATATACAAAAAATAAATGAAATATTTTTTAGATAAATAAAACAAAGCTTTTAAATATATTAGTATGCACTTGACTGAAATCATAACTTTGATTTCAGAAAATATTCATTATAAATTTAACATTTTATAGACCTATAAAAATGCATGATGATTGCTAAGAATGTTTGAAATCACTACTATAGGCATTTACTATGCGTATCGTAAGTTGCGTTTTACAGCAAAAAAGTTACATGCATCCGGGAAATCCCACGAGCGCAAGTTAACATTGGCGCAGAATCGAGGCAAATATTCGGGATTTTTTTAAAGCAAGCGTAGTATTTAGAGTTTCATATTCCCTTTATTTTGTGCAGTGTAAGGATTTGAAGTTGATTCTGTAATGAATGTATTATATAATTTTTAAAACATATTGAGTGCACTGGAGATTGTAATTTATTGTTCCGTTTAATTGACTTTGTAAAATTTATGGCTATTTTACTAAATTTCTTATATACAGTGTGCTTTTGGATTCATCAACGTAAAATTTTAAAAGTAAATGGTTTGTTTATAAATTATTATGTTAATTAAGGTTGCAACAAACAAAATAATATTTACTTTTATAACGTAAGAAAATAAAATCGTTTTTAAAATTTTAAAAGTAATAAAAAAATTATCAACAATTAACAGATATATTTATATATATTCTGTTAATCAAATTCTGTTAATAAATACCATATATTTATATATGTATTGTAGGTACTTAGAGATGTCAAAAAAAAAACTAAGTGGGGCTCAGTTTAGAAAACGAAGAATAGAAATGTAAGAAGCCGAAAAGGAAATTTTAATGAAAGTTGCTAAAATATGAACATTTTTTAAAACGGTCGATTCAAATAATACACTCGTTGAATTTTAGTGGAAACAAATCGCAAGCTCAAGGCAATAATTCTCCAGACAAAACAGATACAGACATTAGGAATATTTCTGCGCCTGAAACAATTCAAACAGAAAGTGAAATTCTTCCACAACACATTGATATAGAAATAGACTCGTCTGACAAAGAAAAATTTTTAGAACAATTATTTTGATAATTGTGCAAAGTAAAATACTCGAACCTATTAATACAGTCTCGAAAATGCTGCAAGGTACTCATGAAGATATAGAGAAATCCGCTGAGATGCTTTCGTCACTCCTAACCCAATTCCAGAACTTATGGAATAATTGGGAGTTTGTTAAAAAACGATACCCTTGAGTTATCAGCTGTATGGAATATTAAACCTTGTTTTCCCCAAAAAAGATGAGTCTTGTGAAAAGATTCTTTGCTTAATTACAAGTAGATGAACTCATTGAAGACAGTGAACCATATTTCAAAGTCGAGGTGTTTTATAAAGTAATGGATTTAATAATTAATCAATTTACTATTAGATTTGAATCCATTTGACAGTTATGTACACTTTTTAAATGTTTATCACTTGCATATCTCACCGCGTCACTTGATAAAAGTATTCTGGAAGGATCAGAATTGTTACAATCGGCATATCTTTCCAATATTTCACCTAATTTTGGACCTCAATTGCTTCGATTTAAAATGTGCTTTTATATTCAATTAAAACAAATTACTTTAATACGCGAAATTGCTGAACTACTTTTAATTCACACCCCAGACTCAAGTAGCTTCTTTGACATAATTACAGCTTGCCTGATATTTTCACTTTACCGGTGACGATGACGACAGCAGAAAGAAGTTTTTCAAAGCTTAAATTAATCAAAACATTTTAGAAGCATCATTGCACAACACCGTCTTAACTCATTGACCACTATATAAATTGAAAAACAATAACTTTCCAACTTTATCTGGAGAAATTGATTGATCGATTTGCAAACGAAAAAGTGAGAAAACGACAAGTTTTTATGTGGAAACTAAACATGTATAAGTGCATTTTGACAATACAGTTTATAAAATATGTAGTAAATATTAGTAGGTACTCCGTACTTAAAGAATAATAATTTGTTTTATTATTATAGTAATATTTATTAAATTGAATATCTTAATGTTGAAATGTCTTTAATTTCAATTTAAGTGTTATTAAGTAAGATTTTAAATCTAAATAAGAGGATCAGATAGAAAACAAATTTCGCCAGAACTCTTCCGAGAAACAAGGGGGCGCACTGATTGTATTTGCTCCAGGGCGCTGAATATGTAGCTACACCACTGCTCTGCATACTCATAAAGAAGAAATCTAGATGTCTTAAGGGGATGGTGGACTTTCAAATTACCAAAAATCGAACAAAAATTGGAATTTTTTTGGGGTGTATTAATATTTTAAAAATATGTAAATATTGGAATAAAATGCATTTAAAATATATAATGAAAAGTAAAATGAAAACTTGGTGGTATTAGAAAAGTAAATATTAAAGGTAGGGGAAAAAATATCTTTTAAAGGGCTTTTTATCAAAATGAGTCATTTCCAGATTTGCAAGTCTTTGAAATGCTCCTTGAGTCAATTTTTGACGAAGTCGAATATTCCTTAGTTCGTAATATAGACTAAATATGCTTTGGCTTACGTATAAGTATATAGTTACTTATATATTCTTGGAACTGGAACTGTCATTTCTGTGACGGCTCTTTCTTTCAGTTTTGAAGATAAAGTTTTTTGTTGGATTTCTTTAATAGCCACCGTGTGCATGAAATCCGGAGGAACTCTTAAAAATATCTTTCTGTAAAACTATACGAGCTTTACATTTTGAATCCGAGGAGCACTTCCAGTAGCTCAAATTTTCTCTTTTTCTTTCTATGCGGAAAAGGAAATTTTGGTACTGCACTAAATTTCCGCCACGTTTTGATTTAAAGAAAGAAATGTCGCTCATTTTATCTCAAAATCAATGAAGTTCGACGCAAAACCCAAGAAATTAGACGCAAACCAAAGAATTCGACGCAAAATCAAAAAATTCAAGTTCACCATGTGTTTGTGCACTTGTGCCTGCAATCTAGTTCCCAGAGCTATTTCCTGCAATGTCGAACCCACCAACCCTCTTCGACTTGAAATCCCTAAATATCTCAAAAGGGAAGCTTGAACGGGAAAAAAAGGGGGGAAGGAAATTTTGTGTCGGCGAAACGGGGTGGACACCGACACAAAGGAATCTTACGACCCCAAGCGAGGCGCAGCACACAGCTGGCCGAGAGGGGGGGGGGGCGGATGCGCGGTTAAAAAAAATTAAAACTAATTTATTAGTAAAATAATGAATATAAAAATATTATCATTATGCTAGATAACTACTTAGAGTTAAATATGAATTTTACAAGAATTACTGGAAATAAACAAAACTACATTGGTTTTAAAAACGCTACTCCACGTAGCAACCAGTTGGGAAATACATTTTTCGTTTTTGTTTTAACACGTTTTAACCCATCAAATAGCGTCGGTTAGGGCGGTTTTTGTCAGGTTGCAGGAAAATACTATTTTATGCCCTGAGCCTATAAATCACGGCCCGGGATAATTTGCACTATATTAATTTTGAACGTGTCCACCTCAACAACTGAAAAACAAAGCTTTTTGTCTCTAATTTTTGTGCTGGATTTTGTGATTGCTGACCAATAAAAATATTTCACAGGTAAGGAAACTTGATGATATTTTTCATTAAAATATCAGAGCACCTCACTAGAATCAGCAGAAATCCATCAAATATGCCTCATTATTTACAGTGGCTCCCAAAAGTGTTCGTACACTTACGATTTTCAATGAAATAGGGGTCTATCCATTAATTAAAATGAATATTTCAGAATGCGTATTTAACAATAAGATGTATAATCTATTCTTAACAAAACTACATGAAATATTTTAAAAACATAGTAAAACTTTATTTTTAAGAAACCAGTAATCAAAAAGTAACAAAAACTTTATCCCACAACAGTCATCGAACACTTGTAAAAAAATCTCTACTTATAAGAAAATATTCTAATTTTTCGTTAAATTAATATTTAGTAGGATATCCTTTAGCATCAACAACAGCTTTTAAACGTCTGGGAATAGATTGCACTAGTTCTTTTGTAATTTCTGCATCAATGTTCATCCAGTCTTCCATCATAATTGTTTTTAGTTCTCTTTTCGTGTGAATGTCGTGTTTTTGTACTCGAACCTCCAGTTCTCTCCAAAAATGTTCTATTGAGTTTAAATCTGGCGATTGAGGTGGTGTTTTCAAAACTTGTGGACAATTATAGAGACATCAGAGGCGAACGTTGAGAGCCGTGGGCTTAGAATCGTTATCTTGATTAAAAAAAATTAAAAATTTCAAATACCCGAATTTTAGGCTGATAATTTTAAATTGTCTCTTAAAATATTTATATAAACAGAACGATTCATTATGCCATCAATAAATACCAAATTACTTAGTCCTGATGTTGACATGCACTCCCACACAAGGACACCTCCACCGCCATGCTTAACTGTTTCTACTAAGTTCTTAGGATTAAGTTCCTCATTTTTTCTTCTCCATACAATTATACGCCCATCGGAACCAAAACTGATAAACTTGCTTTCATCGGCAAATAAGACATTATTCCAATAGGTTTGGGGCTTATTAATCATTGATAGTGCGAAGGAAAGCCCGAGCTTTCTGTTTTTCTCACTCACAAAAAAAATTCTACGGGCAGAACGCCCATATAATCCAGCAGCTCTGAGAACTCGTCGAACAGTTTCAGGTGAAATTGAAGTAGAAAATGTTTCATTAAATTCTGCAGAAAGTTTTACAGCACTCAAACGTAGATTTTTCACAAATTTTCTAATTAGAAATCTCTGATCACGTTTTGTTAACTTTGCCGGACGACCTTTTCTTATCTTGATTTTGATCCGATTTTCTTCTTTAAAGCGTTTTATCACATACTGCACAGTATAATGGGATAAATTAAGTAATTTAGCAACATTCCGAACTGATTTACCACAACTATGATGAAAAATAATCAATTTTCGATCAATGCTGTTTGTTGTTTCTTTGCAAGCCATTTTTAAATAATAAATAGAATATTACGGAATAGGCAAGCAAAAAGTAAAGCCAAATGATATTTTAAATGCCACCACAATTCAAAAATAAAAATAAAGCGCCAGGCGATAATTTTAGTTATGAATTTATCCGAAAATATTTCAGTGTACGATGACTTTTGTGAGATAGTTTTTGTTACTTTTTGATTATTGGTGTTTTAAAAATAAAGTTTTACTATGTTTTCAAAATATTTCATATAGTTTTGTTAAGAATATATTATAAATCTTATTATTAAATGCCCATTCTGTAATATTCATTTTAATTAATGGATAGATCCTTATTTCATTGAAAATCGTAAGTGTACGAACACATTTTGGAGCCACTGTAGGTGTTCATATTCAAAATGAACTATTTCCCTTTTGGAACAAAAAATAAGACATGAAATAATATCACTCTTAAAATTTTGTAAATATTATTCTACTATTTTAGATTCCACCCCTGATCTAAGCAACCAAGACCGACTTACTGTCGTAGTAAGATTTGTTCTATTAAGTAATAAATCAAAGCAAATGGAAATTAGGGAGCATTTTTTGGGGATTTATTTCAATATCAGATTTCCTTGAAACAGATAAATCAAATAGGTCTACAAAATGTAAATATGTGGAAAGTATGTTACATGATCCATTTAAAAATGAAAAATATATTATAGCTGAAGATTTATGCGATGAAACTGACAACATTGCCCTCTATATTTCCCTTGAAATGAACGCGTTAAATGTGATTCAATACCTATTTACAAACAACCTCATCTATCTGTGTCCAAATTTAGTGATTACCATACGAATTTTATTAACATTGCCTGTGACTGTGGCTAGCGGGGAAAGAAGCTTTTCAAAACTTAAAATAATAAAAAATTATTTGAGGTCTACAATGGGACAAGAAAGGCTTTCAGACTTATCTATTATTAGCATCGAAAAGGACATTTCGGAAGATATAGATGATCAGATATTATAACAAAATTTGCATTAAAAAAAGCAAGGAAAGCAAAGATTATCTTTTTGACTGACTTATTAAGTATATGTATTAATAGATATGTGTTGTATGTATTTAATATAACGTATTCATTTAGTTGTTATATCAATACATTAATAATTATTATGTTAGGTTATAAAATTAAAAAATAAACTGAATTTATAATATTTTCTGTAATTCGTTGTTTCATTTAAGGTAAAAATATTTCAGAGAAATTTCAATTAATCCATACGGTATGAGGGGGGGGGGGAATTATTCTCGCACACGTATGGCAGCTACCCTAGAAACTGCCCTGTATTTACTAGCACATTAAAAGCTACTAAATTACTGTCAACATTTACATACATACAAACACACACTTTCTAATTTTATCTCTGATGAGATGGAGTTTGTTTTTATGAAGCATATTCGAAAAATATGAATACAGTTCATATCAATGGGTGTTAAAACTTATAAAGTATTTGTACCTACATTTACATATACGTTGGTCTGCTATATGAAATTTATTTTCAGTCATCAATTATTTATATTTCATTTCCTAGATTCATTCTTTATTGTTCTATACATCACTAGCTATAAAGTATGCGAATAAATACTGTAAAAATGACGAATAAAATTCAATGTACCTTAATATTTTAATAACAATATTATGACTGTATAGAGGTTTAAAAATGTATGATATGTTTTTAGTGTTTAATCTGTTAAACATTTATTGAAATGCATTCGGACGCAATTTCATTTAAAAGAGAACTGTCACTCGAAGTATTTTACTTTATGCTATGAATATATCTATCTTCTGATAAATAAAAGCGGTCATGTTATTCATTACAAAATCAATATACTTACCCCCCCCCCCCGCGAAAAAAAAGTGCCGAAAATAAGCTAAAATGGTCATGTTTCTATAAAAAAAATGGCTCCAATTCCTGCGTCACGAAATATTTAAATCATGAAATAATTATCAACACCATCACCGAAAAATTTGAAGTCCAAATAAGTGTAACCCAGCGGTTATGGTATAGGGTCGGTATATAGGCCGGAGAATAAAGATATAACAAAAATGATCGTACAAAAAAACGTCGAATTATACTAACCCTGATACCAACAATAACCCAAGGCAGTTCGTCATCTAGCTAGAAGGAAAAAGGGCGAGAAAACCTGGGACTTCATTCCCATAATAAGTGACACTACAAGTGAATGAGATGGTTAAAAAAGGAGAGTTTATTATGCGTTAATTAGGGCTATGGAATGGACACGTGGTCGATTCAAAGAAGTTAAAAAAGCTAAAGGAACAACGTTAAACATGGGGAATTAAATTAAGAAGTTAAACCAGGAGACATATTAATTTAGTTAGAGGAGAGAGAGACGGAATACGAATGGACTAGAAGAAATCTTGTCGACTTGTAGCTTGACATGCAGCGCCTAAACCAGGTGCTGACGACGGGTCACCACCATACTGGACGTAGCGGGTAGAAGTCTCGTATTTCGCTTCAGAACTCAACATGTCAGGCTGGGCTGCGCAGAGCCTCGTAAACACGTTCGCCGCGCAGGCTCTCTCCTTACTCCAGTTACGGTCAGCGCGACAACGAAATCACCGCTGTTACTACGCACGTGTGACCAGGGAGCGTTCAGAGTAGAATAAGGTGCTTGCTGAAGTTGACTTAATGCGTTCTTGCAAATCTCACACCGGGTGCGAGCATAATTCGCACATCCCATATCACATCTCTCTCGTGGGACAGAAAAAAAAAGAGAAAAAAAAATTCACTACGTTACGGGGAGTCTTTGAATTGACCACTTACCATAAATACATGGGGGAACAAAAATCAGGTTCACCAATACCTGTGCAAATCAAAAATTATTTACTCAACACACATTAACAGTAGCCGCAATACATCACTCTAACTCTTGAACAGAATTCAATATTGACACTATACAATTTTGCAAAAACAATCTTGCAATGGACCATTCTCTCAAAAAAAGTTTTTTTAGTTACATACATTGTTTTGTGCTTATCCATCATCTAATGAATCAGAAAGTCGAGCAACTTACAACACATTCCCATTAAACAGTCGAAATGGAGCAGTTGTCATATTAGACTGACAATCAGACCTTACATATCAAAAGTTCCTACCTAATCAGGTAAGTCTGCAAACCTACATTCTGGATTCATTAGATTTATCTTCATTCAATAACATTGCATAATGTCTGACAATTATGCACCAGCATAATTCTTATTAACACATCAATTCATATCTCATTCCAACGAATCATGACTTACACAACTTCTTAATAACAAAAGCACAATTCAAATTATTTACACGCATTTTCAAAAACAAAGGCTTACTTAAAACCACAGACATATTCAAATCAAAAAGCCTATTCAAAACAAAGAAATGCATATTCAAAACTAAAGGTGTATTCAACACACAATGTATATACAAAACAAAAAGGTCAATTCAACACAAAAGGTATATTCAACACAAAGGATCCTTTTTAAATTTCACCTTTTGTCACATCACTTCATCTTATATTAGGTCAGCTGACTCAAATTTCAAAAAAAAAAAAACTTCATATCTTCCACTCAATATTTTACACAAAAAAATTAAATCAAGTCAAATCACGTCAATTTTTCTTTTTATGGTATACCAACATTTGTCATAATTAAGTGCGCGCATGAGACTAGTTAATTGCATACTCAAGCCACTAGCTAATTGTTTACTTGTTAATTGTTCACTTGTTAACAGTTTACATATTAATTGTCTACTTAGGATACTAGTTAATTATACCCTTGTTAACTGTCCACTTATGACACTAGTTAATTGTACACTTGGCCAAGATTTAAAAGTTACTATTACATTTATGCAAGAACAAGAACCAAAAAAAAAATAGTGACACAATAATGAGTACACATGACTCTAGTTCAAATTGACATATTCGGGATACAAGCATACACACAACCAAGAGGTAAGGCTCAATAGTAGAGATTTAAAATTTATGAACTTCATACCAAGTTTTACTCTTGCAACCAAAAATTATTTAAGTTAAATTCAATGTAACTACTATTATTTACCACTTATATTACTGATTATTACTGTAGGAGAAATATAGCTTATCTAATTACAAAGCAAGGGATAATTTGGAATAATGAGCATCTTAAGGTGTAACATAACATATCCATCAAGTTACATGTAAATAAACTCAATACCCTAGGAATATCAAGATTTACAATGCACACACAAAGAGAGTTGATCAGGCTATCTCTGTTGATGTTTACATTATATACACAAAGTAGAAAAACAAAGCATAATATTAATCTTTTAACAAAAACACTGCATACTCTAGGTACGACTTCTCAAGTTATACCTAGGAGCAACAGGTGAAGCGGGCAAATTTTGATTAGGAAGGTTTAAGTAAGATGCTCTGGGCGGAAGCAAAAGCAACCTATTTACATGGACTATGAACTCTTTTGCAGACGCATTTTCCGCAAGACGAATGAGATAGTCTACATCAGAGACACATTTTACTACAACAAAGGGACCGTCATACTTAGGCTTATATTTCTCCTTGCCTTTCAAATAGACTAAATCACCAGTTTTAAATTTTCTAAGTTTTGATTTCTCTAACTGCCTCGCCTTTTGTGTTACCTGGTGTGTTTGGAGCTTGTCATACACAAAGTCATACATTTTAGTAACACTTTTAAACATGTCCTCAATGTATGAAGACTTATCTAGTTGATTCAGAGTTACATCAGCATGGAACGTATCAAACAGTAAAGATAGAGCTCTCCCAAATTGTATTGCATTAGGTGACAAATTAGTTGTACTGTGCACAGAAGCATTGTACACAGCCTTATGAAGAAGAACAGCATATTTAAATTCAATGCCACTCTCAGTTAAAGATTTTATAGAAGTTTTAATTGATAAATTTACTCTTTCTGACACAGAATTAGCTTCAGGATGTCCCGAGCTAGTATGAATTAATTTTATACCTAAAAGTTCATTAAATTTCTCAAAACATTCTGCAGTAAACTGGGTGCCTAAATCTGTCAAGATCAACGAAGGACGCCCATAGGTTGTGATGTACCATAAGAGGTTGTCAACCACCCCTTTAGACATGAGATTCTGTAAAATACTCATCTCTAAGTGCCTAGAGAAGTGATCAACAAAAGTAAGAATGTGCACACCATTGCTAAAAGGACCAACAATATCCATCGATATAAATTGGCCAGGAGCATAAGGAATTACAGTTGATTGGAAAGGAGCAGGTTTAACTGAATGAGGCTTATTTTTAAAACATATTGTGCATGAATTAATGAAATTTATGGTGTCAGTATACATTCCAGACCAATAATACTTATTGCATAAAAAATTATAGGTTTTACATATTCCTAAATGAGAAAAATGTGCAATACTTAAAATTTTAGCTTTTAAATTTTGGGGAACAATAATTTTCGCATCATTCATATATTCACTATTGTCCTTCAAAAACATTAATAATTTAGTTTCAGGATGAATAAAATATTTAGTATTATCATCAATAGAAATTGGATTTTCAGTAATACCGTTATAGATTTTACCAATTTTCTTATCATTTAACTGTTCTTTTAGTAGAGTTGCAGTAGAAACTTCATTTACACCATCATTGTCATTAACATTTACACTCATATTATTGCAGTTATAATTTATATGCATATCAGCATCATTACTATTACTTATATTAACATCACTGTTCAAAATATTATCATTATTTACACAATTTTCACTACTATTGCATGCATACCTGTCATCAATTATTATATCACTTAAATCAGTATTAGTATATGAGTCAGTGTTATTATCATCATGCACAGACAGATCATAGTTACCTCCACTGTTGTTATAATTATCACCTTGAGCCATCACATGCCGACAGAACTCCTCATCATCGTTGTTAATGATTTCAGTGGGCAATACAGCATTTTCTTCCACAAGTAAAGGATTTTTGTCGAGTGACTCGCTATTCCTGTTGAAGTTCTCCCTAGATAGATAGTCAGCCAGGACATTTTCTTTCCCAGGAATATGCTGAAACACAAAACTGTACTCGCTCAGCTCATTGAGCCATCGAGTTGTTATATCTGCTGGTGACTTTGTGCGTTTATAAAATTCTAACGGCTTGCTGTCTGACAGAATTACAAATTCCCTGTTATAAAGATAGAATTTAAATGCTAAAATACCTTTTACAATTGCCATGAGTTCTAATTTCAGGGCTGAATACCTTTGTTCGGTTTTAGATAGAGCCTTACTGAAATAAGCCACAGGATACCTTTCTCCATTATGCACCTGCATAAGAGTTGCAGCAATTGCTACCTTGGAGGCATCAGTGTTTAGAACAAAAGGCAGTTCGAAATTTGGCTGCTTAACAAAAGGTTTCGAAAAGAAGGTGTCTTGCAATTTTTTAAATGCAGACTGCTGATTTTGTGTCCATATGAATGCAGTTCTAGGTGACGTTAATTTTAGGAGGGGATTAATTAGGTTGGCAAAGTCATTAATTAAATGCCTATAAAAGGAGCATAAACCAATAAATCTTTTAAGCTGCTTAGGATTAGAGGGAGTTGGAAAAGAAGTAATTTTATAAACATTAGAAGTTATAGGCTGGACCGTATTCTCAGAAATTTTGAAACCAAGATAATTGATGGTAGAGGTATGGAATAAACATTTTGAAGCCGAAAGAGTAAGATTGTATTTTTTAAATACATTAAAGATACTATTGAGTTTATCTACCATCTCATTAAATGAATTAGCACCAACTATCATATCATCCTGATAAGCAAAACATCCAGAAACACCAATTTCCTCTATTAAAGTATCCATTAAGGATTGAAAAGTGGATGCAGCAGTTTTTAAACCAAACACTAAGCGCTTATAACAGTAAGTACCCCAGGGAGTTGTAAAAGATAACTTATCCTGCAGTTCTTTAGGTAGATGTATCTGGTGATACGCATTAGACAAATCGAGTGTAGAAAAAAATTTGTACTTTGCTACATTAGCAATAATTGTCTGAATCTTAGGTAAAGGATACGAGGAAGGTAATATCAACTGATTCAGTAATCTTAAATCCAAGGCAAGCCGAAATTTTTGTTTTCCTGAACCATCATCCTTCTTTTTGACTAAAATCATGGGACAGGCCCAAGCAGAAATATTGCGTTTTATTATATTCGCTTCTTGTAATTGAGCAAGCTGTTCTTGAGCTTCATTCTGAAGACTCTGAGGAACAGGGAATGGCAAAGTTTTAACTGGGAAATTAGATTGAAAATTAATTTGCGGTTCTACTAGATCAGTATGACCTAATGTATATAGTGACTTTGAAAAAATTATATCATGATTGGCCAAAAGTTTCTGTAATTTAAGTTTTTCCTCAACACGTAGATGTTTTAAATTAAAGTCATTTAAACAAAATTCAGCTTTCCTTTTACTTAAAGTTTCCTTAGAGGCTTGAATTAAATTTACTTGTTCACTATTATCACAACTATTACATGGGGATTGGGAACTACACTCACTCTGCATATCAGAAATCTCAGACAAAGTACCAATTAACATATCTTTGTTTAAATGAACCACATGATTTGAATTATTTACTATTGGAATGAAAAATTTACTATTGCATTTATTATGTTTAATGTCACTATTGAAAACAGACTCACTTATGTGAATATCAGCTTTAGTAACCTTTGGTTCAAATAGAAAACATGTGTCATCAGGACACTCACCACAAGTTACGCTTGCATAACAAGATGCTTTAGGAGGAATCTTACATTTTTGTAACAAATATACAGAATACTCATTACAGGAATTTTTATCATCTCTGCTATTGCTATTAGAATCATTTACCACAGTTACATTAACACTTTCAGGTCTATTACTAACATTAATTTTCTTTTTCCTTTTCTTACGTTTACTCTTATTCTTATTTACTTCAACATGACTATTGTGATTGCTAGATTCATTACCGTTAAGAGGAAGCACATATTTATCATACTTAAGACAGTTACCTGAAATATCTAAAATTAAATTATACTTCTTAATGAAGTCATACCCAATGATCCCTTCGAAAGAGGAAGTTTCATCCAGACTTATGGTGTAAAACACATGATTAAAAAAATGTTTATTAATCTTGAAGGTAAATTTTATACAATTAAAGAATTTTACAGTTGAATTCACTGTTGTGATGGTTACATTATTTGCAATGTTCTTATAAGTTATATGTTCTTTAATTTCTCTAAACTTATCATCCGAGATAAGGGAAATTGACGATCCTGTGTCTACCAGACATGTTACAGTTTCTTTTCCACACTGTATGTTCAAATGTGGAAGAGAGGACTTTACTTTTAACACGTTGCATATAACCTGATAATCAATATCACAAGTCTGAGTGCTATTATCTATACAGTTACTATTGTCACAATTTACATTATTAGGTATGTAGTTATAAAAATCACCTTCACAATTATATACATTATTTTCTGGACACAAAGACAGTTGTTGATTAGCAGTACCTACATCACTGCCACATGCAGTACTGGACATTAGTTTCCCGACACATTGTTATATCTTGGAGTGAAGGTAGCAGCATTCCGATTCAGATTACTATCCATTCCACGGTGATAATTACCACCTCTGCTACGACGTGAATTCTGCTGACTACCCCTATTCATGCGATTCCGCTTAAGAAAACACCTCGCCTCGACATGCCCTACCTTGCGGCAGAAAAAGCATCTTACTCGGCTAGGTCTACTCCGAAAAGTGCGGCGCTCAGAATTTCTAGGGTTATCTGCAGGAGTGCGTGAACGCTCGTCGCTTAAGGCAAGATTCGTATCACGTTCAGTGAAATTAATAGATTCTACTCTCTCGCTTTGCAGATTTTCTAATTTCAACTCCAATTTATTCAATTTCTCTAGAATTGCATTGTCAGACATATTGTTCGTACTACCTACTGCAAATTTTGAAGAGCTAGCCAATGTGTAACAATTATTTAACTTCTCAGCACATTTTAGATTTTCATCAAAACAGTTACTCTTCAGCTCATACAGTTTAACCTTAATTTCGTATGGTATAGCATCAATGAATTTTACTATCTTAATCTGCTCTAGGGCAGTTTCGTCTTTTACATTTGAGTACATTTTCCTCGTGGCTACATCAAGTCTGTGAGCAAATGACACAATTGACTCATCAGCTTCGAGTTTTAGCGAATTATAGTCATAACTTAAATTTCTACAATTTTTAGTGAAAAAGGAGCAAAATTTCTTCTTAATTACACTGAATTCAGGGTTCTTTTTTAATTCCGGTGACTGAATATACAACCGTAATGCAGCACCCGATAATTTAGATTTTAAGAATAACACCGCCTGATCGTTTGACCAGCGATTGACGGAGATTAAGTCCTCTATTTGTTCAAAAAAGAACTCGACCAGCTCTGAGTCTCCATCGAAATTTGGAACATGAATATTTAGAATATTATTTGATGCTTGTGCGGACATTTGCGTCGAATGCACAGCATTTGAACTTACAGATCTTCTACTCATATTACTACGCAATTTATAAACACAATTTCACTAAATTTACAGCAATACACTATGACATACACTCAAGTAATTAAAAAAAATATACCAAAACAATATCACTCACCCATTTGATGAACACATGAAACAAAATAGTCAAAATCATAAATTAAGCAACAGAAAAAACGAAAGAAAAAAATAACACGTGCTGATTGCAAATATTAAAATAAAAAAACCAAGTCTCTCGCTCCTTAAAGCTAGAAGGCAGTTCAAAATCAACTTATGGTCGCGGTACCAAGTTATGGTATAGGGTCGGTATATAGGCCGGAGAATAAAGATATAACAAAAATGATCGTACAAAAAAACGTCGAATTATACTAACCCTGATACCAACAATAACCCAAGGCAGTTCGTCATCTAGCTAGAAGGAAAAAGGGCGAGAAAACCTGGGACTTCATTCCCATAATAAGTGACACTACAAGTGAATGAGATGGTTAAAAAAGGAGAGTTTATTATGCGTTAATTAGGGCTATGGAATGGACACGTGGTCGATTCAAAGAAGTTAAAAAAGCTAAAGGAACAACGTTAAACATGGGGAATTAAATTAAGAAGTTAAACCAGGAGACATATTAATTTAGTTAGAGGAGAGAGAGACGGAATACGAATGGACTAGAAGAAATCTTGTCGACTTGTAGCTTGACATGCAGCGCCTAAACCAGGTGCTGACGACGGGTCACCACCATACTGGACGTAGCGGGTAGAAGTCTCGTATTTCGCTTCAGAACTCAACATGTCAGGCTGGGCTGCGCAGAGCCTCGTAAACACGTTCGCCGCGCAGGCTCTCTCCTTACTCCAGTTACGGTCAGCGCGACAACGAAATCACCGCTGTTACTACGCACGTGTGACCAGGGAGCGTTCAGAGTAGAATAAGGTGCTTGCTGAAGTTGACTTAATGCGTTCTTGCAAATCTCACACCGGGTGCGAGCATAATTCGCACATCCCATATCACAGCGGTCTACCAAAAAACGAAATGTAGCGCCTAACGAAATTGATATTGGCCCAATGCAACTGGTGGTAGGGTTGCCAAGTAAATCGCAGAGAACCTGAGTATGAAATGAAGCGCCAGATAGATACCCGCTTTGACATCCAAGAGAGTCTGCCGAAAAGTCCGTCTTAATCAAAATGAAAAACAAATTTAGGCAGGTACTACTCTTTACTCTCTTGTGCATAAACTCTTGATCGAAAAAATTATCCATTTGTAAGTGGATGTTTATTTCATTTCTATATAAAAGCCAAAAATAAATTAATATAATCTAACAATAGTTGATGTCTGTCAAAACACGACGGCTAGATAGTAAATGAATGTACTAATACACAAATTATATTCAACACATCATTGTCAAATGTTGAAAATCATAATAATGCGCAGAAACAAATTGTGATTAAGCGGCTTCGCGCTTAGTGAGTATCTAAAGACAGATTTAAAAATGTCACTGAGCATGTGCAGAAAGCAATTTTTTTAAATTGTAAATTATCGCTAATTAAACAGCATGAAATAAACAATTTCCATGAGGTTTACTGTTGTATTTCACAAATATAATTATCATAAAAATAAATAAGGCAGAGATAGATCTAGAGAGACTTCTCGGAATAAACGTGTTTACCATTAAAACATGTCACTGAGCGTGCGCGGAAACAGTGAGTTTCTAAAGACAGATTTAAACATGCCACTGAACATGGGTAAAAATCAATTGTAAATTGTAAATTATCGCTAATTAATGGAAATTGCTGTCACAAAAGCCAAATTTAATAAATCTACAGATTACAATCTTTCGTTTAAGACCAAAATGAAGTAAATTGATGCAGTAATTTTCTCTCACGGACTGCCCAAAAAGTCGGCTTAGCAAATTAAATATATAGATGATATATATTATGCATATATCACATAGTATAACCGAAAGATTATATTATGTCAGCCGTATACTTCTGATATAATACAATCTTTTCATACAAGGAAAATTATGTGAATTTTTCGCGCAAAAGAAGTTTCACAAAAGTGAAATAAATATTTATGAAAAGTCTGTTTAATCTAATCTTCGCCTTCCCTTTCAAATCCATAATTCTGATGCAGATTTCTGTTACTGGTGGTTACGAATCGGACTATCGATTCCGGGACGTTACAGGGAGAGCGGTTTCGGGTCGATTCCTATCCAACCATCACCGGCCCTCAAACGGGTACACACTACGGGATTCCGCGTCGGAGATTCCTAAATCACCCGGCAACGGTACGGATCATTTTCCCCGAGCCTATCGTTCTACCGGCGCCTCCAGAACCGGCCCGTCAAGTTGCCGTCAGTCTTGTGTTTGTTGGGTATATATATATATATATATATATATATATATATATATATATATATATAGGATAAAGATAGATTTATAAAGCTAATTTTATTTTTAAAAATTTTTAATTTTAAAATTTTAAATTTAAAAGAAATTTGAATTTTTTTACAAAAAAGGGAGTATTTACTATTCCAAAGTAAGTTAAAAGTCAAAGCAATGGTTTTAACTTTAAAACACATGAAAAATATTTTTGTCCAGGGTTTTGCTACCAATACTCCACTGTGCGACGTATTTGAAAAACTAAATGCATTGATTGTTTCTCTTCAGGGTTGTAACGTGCATGTATTGAAACTTGCACAGAAGATTACATTATTCAAGAAAAAACTACAGATGTGGAAAAGAAAAATGAATGATAATGGAGTCAAATATTGTTTTCCTTTATTGCAGCAGTACATGGTCCGTAGTGGAGAAAAGGTTTCACATAGCATGCTGACAGTTTTCACAGAGCTCCTATCGCAACTAACTGATAGGTTCGGAAAGTATTTCGCAGAAAAGCAAACCGAGAAGTTTGGGTGATCCAAGATCCATTCCATGTTGAAGCTCCAAAAGAATTCACTTCACAAGAGGAAGAAAATCTAATTGTGCTATCGAGTGACAAAAGCCTGAAAGCGAAATTAGCTTGTTTTGATTTGACGGAGTTTTGGATATCTATAAAAAATGAGTATCCCATTCTAAGAGCAAAAGCTATAAGGGTTCTCATTCCCTTTGCAACTTCATACCTGTGCGAAGCTGGGTTTTCAGCAGTTGTTGTTTTAAAGAGCAAACATCGTTCGAAAATTCATGTCGAAAAAGAAATTAGCGTAGCTGTGTCAAGTTTTATTCCGCGATTCGAACAATTGTGCAGTGAGCAGCAGGCTCACCCGTCACACTTAAACTAAACACACATATACCAAGCGCATTTGGAAGGTAATTTTATTATTAATTTTATTAAATGTTTTCCTATTAATTACAATTAAAGTACTTGCGTGATTTTTAAACACAAGTTGTATTAATTTATTAATGTTCTTACCACTTACTTCTCTAATTTCTTCTTTACAGTTGTAAAAATATGAAATATACATATTATACAAAATATATATAATATACCCCAGATAGATATTATATGACGAGGGTGCCGTGAAAAAATTCTAATTCTCTGAAGGGTGCCACGACTTGGATAAGTTTGGGAACCCTTGCTTTAGATCTTTTACAAACGCAGAAGTTTTATCCTCAAACGTATCTATGTTCGAAACGATATTTTTAAAGTTTAGAAATTTCTTCAAAGGAGACAGTATTTTCCTTTAGACCACGTCGCCTCTGCAAAATAAATTTTTTAACTCATGCCTCCACATGCTTATGAATTTAAGATACACTCGTGTTTTAGCGTACAAGATAAAACTGAATTTGATTAAGACACAAAAATTTATCGCATATGTCAGCTGCCCACAAATTGCTGATAAACACTTGCTTTAAATACCAATTAGACTTCGTCTTATCCGCTGAAAATTCACTTCAAAAGGTTTATTCTATCATTACCGGCGAAGGCGCCACTCTCAGGGTGAAAGCAGGTGATCACATTTCCGGTCTAAACAACTTGCAAAACTCAAAGAGTCCATCGTTCAATAGACGGGACTTGGTGTAATTTATATTTAAAGATTTTTCAAGAGTCGAATTCAAAATCAAAATTATACATTTCATACATAAAAAAGTGACATATTTAATATAATAGTATGATTAGATGCTCCATGCGTTAAATATTACTTTGGCAGCACAATACAAAAAAACCCTTCTAATAAAACAATAAAGGTTAAATTAATTTAAAATAATTAACAGAGAGACAAAAGCGAAAATTAATTCAGTCTCGATAGGGAGCAATAAAATATTTATTTATATATCATTACACATTTTTATTTCCTCATTTACAGAATGCAGCAGATTGTAGAAAAAGGAAATTAAATCTTAAAAATTATGATTAAATATTAGACAAAATCAAACACCAGAAGTATTGCATCAGTGACATTTCATGTAATGTAAACATGTAATGAAACTCACATAATTCTTTTTAAGGAACATTATAAAACACTAAAAATATTAATCAATGGCCATTTTTTAAACTTCAATCAATTCGGTGGGTCAAATATCCCATCAAGGATCGTAGGTCACGACTAATATCTCATTGATATATTTAAAAATATTTTCAAATGAAAAACTCTTAAAACCCTAAATTCCAAAACAAAAATACGTCTAACACCTCCTTTGAAAAGACAACTACGTACATTAAACCCGTTTTTGAATTGGACTTTCAAGGACATTTTCCCTACGGTGGGACAAAATATTTCGTTGCGCGAAAAAAATTTCACTTAATACAGTAGACAGTTGGCGACATCCCGGAATGGGTAGGCAGATGAACTTTTCATTTGTTCCGAACCCATAAACTTATCTGTCATACAATTCAGATAAAAGTGTTTTTCTTTTCAAATTACCCTCTGCAGAAAATCTTTTCTCCCACATAGTACAATCGAAAGGTTTCTCTTCCGTATTGATACGAACATGCAGGCCCGGACTGGCTAGGTCGGCGATCGCCGAGGGCCCCGAAGGGGCCTAAAAAGTGGTATATACTTTTTTTATTTATACTTTTTAGTACTTTTTTGTTTATACTTTATACTTCGACCATGGAGTTCGAAGGGCCCTCCAAAAGGTTCATGTTTGGGGCCCCGAATGGCACCAAACAGAGGGTTGTATTTGGGGCCCTTAAGAGGCTCCCCCCAAAAATGGTTTGTATTTTTTATTACTCAGGTACTTTTTTAACTACACTACTTTGTAATTGGTTGCACTAGAGTCATTTTACTTTTTCCGAGGAAGCTTACTCGTGTACAATCAATTTTCAGCTGTTGTTAAAACGCCATATAATGTTTATTCTTAGCACAGAACCGACACCTCCTCATGGTGGGCCCTGAGGGCCAGGGGCGTAACTAGGCTGGGGTAACCGGGGAAATGCCCCGGGGCCCCCGATGTAAGGGGGCCCCCCAAGACAGGGGGTAAAAAATGAAGTCTTAATATCTCATTTGGATTCATAATCGTTATGTTTCGCTCTTTTGTTTTTGTACTATTGTTTTCATATGTATACCGCAAGGTTTGGTTGTATTTCTAAACGAGTAACGTTGACGCTGACGGATTCTATGTGAACAAGCCCCTACAGACCGAAAAGCTTGGGACAGCATCTCTCCTCCTCGTTTGTTTTTAGATGTGTGGGAAGAAATTGCCACCCACTCTTCTCAGAAAAGGGACTTTCTTTCGACCGCTTCTACTTGGCCACTTGCACCAAGGAGTGTCCAGGCATGGGAAGTGATAGAGAAAACGACCTCTCAGGGGGGGGGGGGGCGTGCGACAATCTCAGTTCCCCCAGAATCGGTGTTTAGGAGGACAAAGAAAGATGACCCTGAGTGAAGAGAGACCTCATGACGAAAGAGATTAGTCTTTCGAGAAAGCAAGCTTATCGGTTGATTTTTACTGTTAGATTTTTAGGTTCGATTTCGGTACGGACAAACTGTCCGGGTGAAATTCTGAGCAAATCCGAAGGAGGGTGAGATCTCTCAGTTAAAGACCATGGAGGGTCTTAGTTAAGCAATTATCTCGATATATTATTACTATTAACTAATTTCGCTTAAAAAGCCATTTATTATCGAGTTTTCCCGAAAAGTAGTAAAAAGATTAATTTCGCATTTATTCGCTCATATCGGCAAATTTCGCATTTATTCGCATCTATTTCATAAATACAAAAGTTACGTATCCCTAGTTAACAGTTTCAATACAAATCTGAATTTGCATATAAACATTATGAAAATGACTCATAAAAGTGGCTCTGCAAAAAGGCAGGGAAAAAGGAGGAAAGATGCTGAAGCAAAGAGGGGTTCTTTTTGTAAGTCTTCCTGGTTAACTCAGCAACCCATCGAAGATACAGAATGCAATACAGAAAAAGAACAAGAGGTGAGAATTTTTGTTAATGTAAGTTTAGAGCAGGGGTCGGCAACCTTTTTTACTAGGAGGGCATATTTCAGAAATGCGTGAGTTCGGCGGGCACTGCTGGATGAAGAGGAGGAGGGAGAGGGGGCGGGGGGTTAATATTTAAACATGAAAATATTAATGCGACATAAATATTTAATACATAAATTAAAATTTCAATTTAATTAATAATTAATGCAATATTTGACATTGCAAATCTGCGGCCAACTCGTTGTAATGTAGCACTTTAAGTCGAATTCCCAGTTCTCAGGCAATGGCCCACCTGAGTGTCAGCGAGGCTTGATCGGTACTTTGATTTTAAGTATTTCATATTGGAAAACAAATATTCACAAGTATTTGTCAAAGCGCAAAGAGAGTTCAATTTCAGAGCACATTTTCTCAACAATGGGAAGCTATTTCCATTCACTAAATTCCAGAATTTTTCTTCGTTATGATGCAATTTCAATTCAATGTCATTTCTTATGTTTATAATTTCGAATTCTCAGTCATCCGTATTGGAAATATCAAAATATGTTGCGATTTTATTAGCCACATAGTCCTCTGTATGAGAGAAAGGATTAATTAAAAATTCAAGAATGCCACCAATTTGTAAATTCTTCAAATCTGGTATTAAATTTTTCCAGTAAGGAATCAAAATGTTTGGCAAACTGATAGGTGGTAAAATTTCCATTGTAATAAGTATGGATTTTTTATTGCAATTTTTAAATTTGGGAAATGTGATAAATTAACTTTCGCTACATACGATTTTCAGAGTGCCAATTTAGCTTTAAGCGCATTTATCGTACTTGTCATAGAAGCACTATGATGATTTCGACCCTGTAGTTTCAAATTTAGTTCCTTCAATTTTACAGTTAAATCAGTTAGAAAGCCTAGCTCAATTATCCAAGGTTTTTCCTCCAATTCTAAACAAATTTCATTCCTGGTTAATAGAAATTCTGTCACCTGTGGAAATAAATTTAAAAACCACTCAAATACCTTTCCTCTACTGATCTCTCTCAATGAAATATCAAAACTCACATAATCAAAAATATCTAAAATCAAATTTGTAACCTCAAATACCTAAAATTTAGATATTTGAATGGAGGGCTCTTTAAAATTGCTTCGCGGGCACCTCAGTTTAGAGATACCTTAGCGTAGATAGTAATTTAAAATAACCGCTGTTAAATTTAGATTTATAATTTAATACTTATGGTGATAAAAATAAATAAATAAACCTAATACAGTCAAGTCTCCTATAGCGCGATGTTTTTATAACACGATTTCCATAACATGACAGCAGGTGTTGTCGTCCTGGAAGTAACATGGGTCCAACACGTAAAACTGCCACAACGTAGGAAGCACACTGTCGTCCAAAATAGTGCAGTAGGCGGTCGGTGTTGAGCTTACCATAAATTGGGTAAATTGAACGAAGGGTCCCAGTACATACCAGGAGAAACACCCCCAGACCATAATTCCACCTCCGCCGGACTATACTGTAGGCACAATGCATTCTGGCAGGAGGCATGCTCCAGGTAGACGCCAGACCCATACCCTACTATCCGAACGGTAGAGGGTGAACCTTGATTCGCCGTTCCAGAGAACCCGTTTCAACTGATCTACGGTCCACCTTTCAACGTCTTTGCACCACATTAACCAAGCAATGCGGTTGGACTTCGTGATCAAAGGCTTATTGGCGGCAGCACGACCATGAAAACCAAGCAAATGTTCTTCCTTATGGGTGGAATTCATCGAAACAACACTACCGGATGCATGTTGAAACTCCTGTAGTATGTGGGCCATCGGTTGGGTGCCCAGGTGGACCGAAGGTTTACAGGCATGAAGGCAGTTGTGGACACGTATAAAGAGTAGTACACCCATTCTTGTTAATGCCTCTGATAACGACCTACAAAATGAAGCCAAGAAGTTTGCTGAGACTTTTTTAGACGATGTTTTGCTAATGTTTACTGCCCAAATTCTCTCAGTAAGATCATCAATCAAAAATCAAATAACCAAGGTGACTTCTGTAAAAGATTTGGCAGACTTGCTATTTCCAAAGCACAGCTCATTAGTGTCTACTTACCCTGATGTAGGTACAGCTTGTTTAATGTATCTGACTATTCCAGTTACAGTAGCAAAATCAGAGCGTTCTTTTTCTAAATTGAAAATAATTAAAAGTTATGAGATCAACGATGAGTCAGGATCGACTAGCAGGTTTGGAACTGCTTTCAACTGAAAATGAACGAGCTAAAGAAATTGATTTTTCTAAGCTCATTGATATTTTTTCACAGAACAAAATCCAGATCATTTCAGTAGTGTAATATGGTCCATACGGTTTTGCAATGTCAGAAGTTTAATAGTTAGACTGTCCTACAAGTTCGTGTAATAAATTAATCATAAGCAACACATGTTTGCATTGTCTCTAAATTTATGGAATCAAAGGAGTTATAAAAAATAACTATTAGATTTCTTCTTCTTTCATAATCCTTATAATTTCCATGACTTTATTAGGTATAATATTGTGCTTCTGATATTTCCCATTTCAAATGCTTTTTTCAATTTAATATTGTAACAGTATTAATAGTTATATCGACTGTATAGTAAAATATCTTCTTTGGATAAATGGTAATTTTAGTTTACAGTGAATAGAATGCATAGATCGAATAACTTACTGTTTTATTGGGAACTAATTTGTGAAGCGTGGGAGGGGAGGCTCCAGAAAAATATGTTTAATTATTTACCCAGTAGGTCTAATTTGCTCCCTTGCCCCGGGATCCCTAAATACTTATGACTCAGTCGCAAACGTCGGAGGAGGGGAAGTTTGTATCGCCTTAAATGATGGAGATGAAAACTGAACAATGCTATCAACTCAACTCATGGCGCAACAGTCTTTGTGGACCAAGGCCTGTGATGCCCATCTCCGCTTTCTTAACTGTGGGCTTGGGGTGCTATACATCATATGTCTCGGTCAGGTGGTCAACCTGATGTGGGACCTCTGAGTTAGTTCCCAAGCATGCTTGGTCCTCATTTTATCGACCCACTCAAGGGATGAAAGGCTGAGTTGCCCAGTCGCAGGATCGAACCCTGGACCTGTGGTATGGCAGATTGAAGCTTTTAACCACTAGACACTGGACGTCGAACAATGCTATCAGCGTCTCCAAATGGAGCGCCGATACTAAGAGGAATATAAACGACGATATCCAAGAGATTATTAAAGTAACTAAAGAGCACTAGTATAATATTCAGCGTGATGGTAGATAGTACCCAATTGTAGCTATTATGGACCAATTGGCAATTTGAGTTGGCTATGTCGTTCAAGGAAAGATGTATGAAAAACTTTAAAAAATAACAGTAGTTGTTGATTCAAGTGGACTTGCTTTGTACGAACTTATAAAATCAGAATTAGCCAAGTATGGCATTGCAACATCAAATATCATTGGGTGTTCATTTGACGGAGATAACAACATGAAAAGCTGTTATTGGTCTACAAGCTCAGTTCAAAAATAAAACGAAGAACTTATTTACACTCACTGCATGGAACATGTACTGAACTTAGAAGTGGCTGATTCAACAACAAAGTTGCTCCAAGCAGAAAAGTTATTTGGATTGGTGGAAGAATATGCTGTTTTTATGAACTCATTTTACAAAAGAATGACCGTATGGGAGACAGAAACAAAAAGAAAACATATTGCTCATAAAAACTGTACAGGTTGCAAAAAATAGGAGCCACAAGGTAGTGGAGCACACACAAAGCTCTTTTTTCGATTATTGAAGAAGGGTCGTTAAGGTGTAAGGAAAGTGTAAACCCAGGGAAGCTATTCAGTTTTATTACCGTTTTAAAAGAAATATTAATTGGAAGTTTTGACTGCAAACAAAGTTCATGTCAAGAAATTTGATCAATCGATGGTCCAAATTTGAGAACCTATTTATGTCTATTTTTTTACTAGATTTATCTCTGGTTACATCTCATGTTTCAAAATATTTACAAAGTAAAACCATTGACTATTCTACCGCCTGGAACTTCGTACAGATGCTGCTTCAACAAGTAAGCGATAAAAGGAGTGATAAATACTTTGAGGTTCTGTATTCAAAACAAAATATTATGCTAGTACAGTTAATAGCAGTTCAGAAGATTACAAGATTGATGTAGAAGTTGAAATAGATTTCAAGGAAAAAAGAACCTCAAAGAAAAGGCAATGCCTGGCGAAAATTCAAAAGACAAAGCTTCTGGAATCTCAACTTTCCAAAACTATAAATTGGTCTCTTTCAATATTTTAGATTGTGCTAAGACGAGTATCGAAGAGAGATTCAGTCCAAACAAAGAAATTTTGAGAGATTGTTCCTGGTTAGACCCAAGGAAATTTCACGAAATCGAAAAGCTTGATAGTTTTCCTACGGGTGTCCTTTGCAGCATTTCTAAGCTTTGTAAAATTGAAGGAAGTCGATTATTAGTTGAGCTGAAACAGTTTGCAGATCAATACAAAAGTTTTATAACAACTGGAAAAATTAAGAATGAAAATGAAAGAGAAAAACAAAACAAGCTGAATAAAGCTGAAAAAACTGAAGAGGACGATTTAGAATCTGAATCTGAAAAAGATTCTTATGGATATTTTATGATCTTTATGGATACTGCTCTGAGAAGAAGCAATTTTTCAGTGTTTGTCGTGCACCGTTTCTGTTGTTTTCCAACTCTCACAATCAGGACTGTTTACCAACCTTATATAGCCTACAAATTTGTTCTAACTATACCTTGTACACAAGTCAACTGTGAAAAGGTATTTTCTAAGCTTAAAATCGTTAAAAATCGATTTATGTCTACTTTAAGCCAAGCCCTTATGTCTAATCGCCTATTTATTAATGTAAAATGAGACTTATTTTATAATTTAGATAAAAATTTAATTATTGATGAAATAGTCAGGACCAGTGAAGAACTGGTCAAAAAGCTGTTAAGTTAGGTTACTTCTTAATTTAAATTGCAAATAATTCATTTGTATCATCTATCATTTTTTCTTTTCATTTTAAAAACGTAATCGTAGTAAAATACAACTTTTTCTTAACATATGCTTGTCTTACTCATTAGTGTTTTCCCGAATTATTTTTTATTTTTTTTTTTATTGAGGCATTGCAGTAAGATTTAGATGATGACTTTAGCACAGGATAAGTTTCCTAAATCTAAAAATGTTTCTCACTCTCATTTTCAAGTAATAAATCACTTGCAATTGATTACTATTTTTCTCGTGTGTAATAAAATTAGATATAATAAAAATATAAAAATGTATTGAAAACGTAAGTAAACAACAAAAGAATAGCTTAACTTTTGATAAAGATCCTTTCTTTAATCAAATACTTTCCAAGTGCCAAAATAGCGAAAAATGTGGTTTTCAGGCATGTGATTTTCAAAACTTGTCCGGGGGGGGGGTGACCCCCGCCCCCCTCTTCGTAAGAAGGCCCCTCGTCATTCTCTGGCCGAGGGTTCCCAAAGGAGCCAGTCCGGGCCTGCGAACATGTTTGTTTATAAGGTCCAGTTCAGAAAACCTTTGCTCACATATAGTGCATACCAAAAGTCTTTTCTCCATGAATAAGGAGTTACGGTTTCAAATTCCCCTGCAAAGAAAATCTTTTCTCACAGTGCATGCTTAACCCCTTGACTATCAGGACGCACGCAGCGTACGTCCTCTCATTTCATTAATCAGAAACCAGGACGTACACCCCGTACGTCGTTCACTACACAGTAATGAGTGCATATTTGAACCGGATTGGTCAGTGATATGCAACTGATATAGCATGGTACTGGTCGGAGGTGAGTAGTAATGACCTTGATTCTACTACAAGGACGCCGCCAGATGGCGAAAGGAGCGGCTGGGTATAAATCCGCATAATCGCTTCAAAACTCAAAACGTCAGTTGCGATTCGACTGTTGTCTGTGTTCACGTGTTTTATATTTGCTCGTATTATTTAAAGATCCTTAAATTCTTCACTATTATATCACAGAAGTTTTTAAATGATTTATGACACGAACATTTTACACCGCATAGCCTGGTATACAGCCCTTCACCGGCGAAATTAAGCTTGGTAGTCAAGAGGTTAAGGTTTCTCTCATGTGTGGGTTCGGAGACGTGTTTTTAAATGACCCTGTTAAGAATATCTTTTTATTACATACAGTGCAGGAGAAAGGTTTCTCACCTCTGCGAGTACGGAGATATGTTGTTAAATCACTGTGTACAGAAAATCTTTTCTCACATACAGTGCATGGAAAGGTTTCTCCCCTGTGTGGGTGCGGAGATATCTTTTCAAATGACTGTACAGAAAATCTTTTCTGACATACAATGCATGCGAAAGGTTTCTCTCCTGTATGGGTGCGTAGATGTCTTTTTAAACGACCCTGTTCAGAAAATCTTTTCCCACACATAGTACATGCGAAACGTTTCTCTCCTCCGTGGGTGCGGAGATGTGTTGTAAAATCCCTCTGTGCAGAAAATCTTTTCTCACATACCATGCAGGTGAAAGGATTTTCTGTACGGGTACAGCGAGAATTATCAATAATGTTGTACGAATGATGCATATTTAAGGCAGCGAACTGTGAAAATGTTCCATCACAATAATTCATTTCTTCTTCGATGCGAGTAGGAATATGTGCACTGGAACTTTTTACATTTAGACTAATTGAACACGCCTCACATGGAGTACATTCATTTTCAGCTTCAACAGGGTTTCATGCGAAAGGTTTCTCTCATGTGTGGGCGAGGAGATGTGTTTTTAACTGCTCCCGTCGAGAAAATCTTTTCTCACATAAATTGCATGCGAAAGGTTTCTCTCCTGTGTGGGTGCGGAGATGTCTTTTTAAAGGACCTTGTATAGAAAATTTTTTATGACATACGATGCATGCGAAAGGTTTCTCAGCTGTGTGCGTGCTGAGATGTCTTTTTAAACTACCTTGTTGAGAAAACCTTTTTCCACATACAGTGCATGCGAAAGATTTCTCTCCTGTGTGAATGCGGAGATGTCCTTTTAAAGAACCCCGTTCAAAAAATCTTCTCTGACATACAGTGCAGGCAAAAGGTTTTTCTCCTGTGTGGCAGAGGAGATGTCTTTTTAAATGACCCTGTTCAGAAAATCTTTTCTCACACACAGTGCATGCGAAAGGTTTCTCTCCAGTGTGTTTGCGGATATGTCTTATTAAATTACCCTGTTGAGAAAATCTTTTCTCACACACAGTGCATGCGAAATGTTTTTCTCCTGCGTGGGTGCTGAGGTGTGCACTGGAACTTTTCACATTTAGTTTAATTCTACACGCCTCACATGGAGTGCATTCATTTTCAGCTTTAGCAGGGTTCTGCTCGCAGGAATGGCATTCATTGGAAAGGTTATTTGCACTGGAAATACACGACATATGCTTTTCTGGCAAGCCGACGTTCATTTATACAATGATTAGAAAACTGTCAGCGAGACGTTGAAATTCAAAATTTGTGGACATCACAAACATTTTTGCTTAGCATCCAAGAATCTGTACCGAGCACCTGCAAAGAGAGGAGAAAGGAATTTGAATGATATATTAACACTGTACCATCACGCTTTTTTCGCATGAAATCAACAGCAATATATAAAAGTTTGTTTATGCTAGGAAATGGGATATCCATAAACTAAGATGTTATAAATTACTCTCTGGATTAAACTACTGAATATTTTAAATTTATTGTAATGTGGGCACAAGGTTCCTTAGCCATCCTTATTCTTTTGTCCTAGTATATCATAAGGACGTGCAGATTTCATGTTTTGTTTTGTAGGGATCGGCCAAAAGTACTGCTATCGGCGAGGTCAATAATGGATACGCAATATTAATTTTTTTCCTTTCATTCTGTCCGAAATTCAAAATAATTTCAACATTAATTATTAAAAACTCCTAGAAATTCAAGAGATTAACATCTGATGAAACATCTGATGATGATTTACCGTTGAACTCTTTACCGTTGAAACCCCTATGTGACTTGCTAACTTGCGATTATTTACTTTCTGAAATTTGATAATTAGGTACTTTACATATTGTGTTTGTGCAACTCTTTGCAATATTTCTGTGATATAATTGTACTTTTTTTTTTATTTTGGGCTGTTTATATAAGGAAAGGAATGACGAATTGGGGAATATTTTCATATCGGAACATAAAATTGCATGTATTATTTTTGCATTTTCAAATTTTCTCTTAGATTGTAGGTCATTTTGATAGATAACTGTCATATGTATCATGTGTCAGTAATTTTTATTGAAATTTAGCTAAAATGCCGATAACTCTGCATAAAAATCTTAATGCTACTATTTTAATTTCCTTCTCACACATGATACATATGACAGTTATTTCAAAATGCAAAAATAATACACGCAATTTTATATTCCAGTATGAAAATTTCCCCTGATTCGTCATTCCTTTCCTTATAAAAACAGCCCCAAATAAAAAACTATTTATTAAACACCAATTATTGTGCCTCATTTCATTAACAATAGCATCTAAAACATTTCTTGAAAATTTTTATCAAATTATATACATTATTATGTGAGATATCATGATAACCGTAGAGATTTGTGCTAAAAAACATTATTCTGAGAAACACTCATTTTTTAACTCTCTGTGGCCATCTGGAGTACCGCCGCATATATTGGAATTAAAGATTGGTGCACCTATTATGCTTCTCAGGAATTTGGATACACCTTCACTGTGTAATGGGACAAGATTATGTATAAAAAGATTGATGAAGAACTTTATAGAAGAGACTATAATAAGTGGTCAAGCCGCAGGCAAAGATATAAAAATTACTTCAAATTGACCAATTTATATAAAAAAGTATGCTATTTACAGGTAAGTTTTTTTTTTCATTTTTAAGTGCTATTTTACCATAAAAGGCCAAAAAAATCTTTTATAATTTTTTTTTAAATTGACTCCGAACGTAGAATATTAATCTGAAATTTAGCTAAAACGCCTATCACTCTCTACAAAATCCTAATGCTAATATTTTAATTTCCTTCTCACACATGATACATATGACAGTTATCTTCAAAATGGCCTATAATTTAAGAGAAAATTTTAAAATGCAAAAATAATACACGCAATTTTATGTTCCAATATGAAAATTTTCCCCGATTCGTCATTCCTTTTCCTTATAAAAACAGCCTAAAATAAAAAAAATAAAATTATATCACAGAAATATTGCAAAGAGTTGTAGACAGAAGCATAAGAAGAAAGAATATTCAAATAAAGTAGTTCTATTTTACCATAAAAGACAAAAACAATCTCTAAGAAATAATTTTTTTTTTAAAAATTGACTCCGAACGTAGAATATTAATCTGAAATTTAGCTGAAACGCTTATTACTCTCCACAATATCCTAATGCTAATATTTTAATTTCCTTCTCACACATGATACCTATGACAGATATCTTCAAAATGGCCTACAATCTAAGAGAAAATTTTAAAATGCAAAAATAAGACACACAATCTAATATATACACAATGTTCTAATATGAAATTTTTCCCAGATTCGTCATTCCTTTCCGTATAAAAACAGCCGCAAATAAACTATTTATCATACACCAATTATTGTTCTTTTTTTGTTTATTTTGTATTTGCTAAGCAAATTGTGTTATTATTGAATATTTTTGAAGGCCAGTGAAATATAATTATGTTTTATTTACTTTTCTATTTTGCGTTTAGTTAATTTTCCAATTGTTCAGAAATTAATTATTCAAACAGAATTTATTACTTTAAATATTTCAATAGGGGGGAGGTACAGTTTATTCTTTCATCATTTTTTATTATCATTCTCAAGTAGGAATGAAGGTGACTGTCTACGGAGTCAATTTTAAAAAAAAAATTAAAGGTTTTTTTCCATCTTTTATGGTAAAATAACACTTAAAAATTATAAAAAGAGACAAAAACTTACCTGTAAATAGCATGCTTTTTTATAAATTGGTCAATTTGAAGTAATTTTTAATAAAATTTACCTAAAACACATATATCTCTCTGCACAAAACCTTAAAGCCCTCACACATGATATTTTAATTTCCCTCTCACAAATGATACATATGACAGTTATCGTCTAAATTACCTACAATCTAAGAGAAAATTTTAAAATGCAAAAATAATACATGCAATTTTATATTTCAATATGAAAATTTTCCCCGATTCGTGATTCCTTTCCTTATAAAAACAGCCCCAAATAAAAAACTATTTATTATACACTAAATATTGTTCACTTTTTGTTTATTTTGTATTTGCTAAGGAAATTGTGTTATTATTGGATATTTTTGAAGGCCAGTGAAATATAATTATGTTTTTTACTTTTCCATTTAGTTAATTTTTTAATTGTTCAGAAATTAATTGTTAAAACAGAATTATGTTTGAATATGAACATTTTCCCCGATTCGTCATTCCTTTCCTTATAAAAACAGTTGTTCACAAATTAATTGTTCAAACAGAAGTTATTACTTTAAATATTTCAATCGGTTTGGGGGTACAGTTTATTCTTTCATGATTTTTTATTATCATTCTCAAGTAGGAATTAAGGTGACTGTCTACGTTCGGAGTCAATTTAAAAAAAAAATTAAATTAAAGGTTTTTTCATCTTTTATGGTAAAATAGCACTTAAAAATTAAAAAAAGAGACAAAACTTACCTGTAAATAGCATACTTTTTTATAAATTGGTCAATTTGAAGTAATTTTTAATGAAATTTACCTAAAACACCTATCACTCTGCACAAAATCTTAAAGCCCTCACACATGATATTTTTATTTCTCTCTCACACATGATACATATCACAGTTATCTTCAAAATGACCTAAAATCTAAGAGAAAATTTTAAAATGCAAAAATAATACACGCAATTTTGTGTTCCAATATGAAAATTTTCACACTTTATTGAAACTTCATATGGTGGACGGATGGCTTGAGCGTAGCTAGGCGAAGCCCGGCTAGTTCATTAATATAGTAGAAACCCGTCGAAATTTACGGTTAATTTTTTTTAAAGGACAAGCTCATATCGAACAACAAATGTAAGCTTTAAATGATCGCAAAACAAGTTACAAATTTCTTCCAAGACCTCCATTTCGATACCACAAACTTATTTGTAGGTTCAGCCGTTCTCTCAAATAATAAACCTTTTAGAAATCTTTTATAGATTATCCCTTAATTATGAGACAAATTAGAAGCTTTCCCTTGATAGACTGGTAGAATTTTGTCATATGCAATTCAATTGCGCACATAGAATTGGATAAATAAAATTAAACTTTAAAAAGGCATACCAAAGAAAATATATCACTCATAAAATGTTCATCAGAAAGAAAATAGATTTTAGATGAAACAAATTGTTTTTCCATGCAAAAAGAATAATGTACACCTTTGCAGATGTTGACAATAAAGAAACATTAATTTACAGAATGATAATAAAAGCAGACGATTTTAAAATTTAAAAGTTCAGTGTGCGAGCGATAATGGAAAGAAAAGATATACAGGGTGTCCGAGCTAAAAGTATCCAAAAGTTATGACTTATTTTTACGGAACTACCTATTATAATTAAAAAAAAAAGTATTTAAATAGAAAGAACATCTCACCAAGTTTTAATATCAGTCATAGATTTCGATAATAATATAGATTTCGATGTGTGCACCTATTGTAGCACGACTAACGTCTAAACGGTAATTCAGTTCTGTCCAAGTGTTTCGTAGCATATCAGGAGTTATTAGACTTCTTTGCTTGGGGATTCATTAAATCCGTTGTGTATAAACAAAATATTGAAACTATAGATGAGTTGAAGAAATATATCATTCAAGCAATTCGTGTAATAAGTCCTGATATGCTACGAAACACTTGGGGAGAACTGGATTACCATTTAGACGTTTGTCGTGCTACAAAAGGTGCGCATATCGAAATCTGTGATACTATGATCGATTTTAATGAAACTCGGTATGTACATGTTTCTTGAGCCTTACTTTAATTTAAAAGTGTTAAACATGACAAATTAAACATAAACCCGAAATCTACAGGTCCTTTATTTTTAAAAGTTTCTAAAAATTTGATAGTAATTTTTAACGTAGGATAACGTTCCCCCATAACGGTCCTCCGGAAAGCAAAATTTCAGACGCTAAAATCGTCGGTCCATCCGTCACTCGCGAGTTATAATTGTGGCAGCGTGCCAAATCCAGTCTGTATCGCTTGGATAAGCAGTAAACAGTTAAACAGAAAAGTACCAAAATGCGTCAAAATTTTTACATACATATCTATATATATATAAAACAGTTCCGTAACTGACTGACTCACTGACATACAACGCACAGACCAAACCGCTGGACCTAAAGGAATGAAATTTTGCATGGCGATTCTTCTTATGGTGTAGGGGTGCACTAGGAAAGATTTTTGAAAAATTCTTCTTTGATTTTTTAAAATTAAATTTTTAAGCTGTTTTTGTAACTTTTTTAAAGTTTGCATTTAAAATAATAATCTGAGGGTTATAAAATTTATATCACGAGAAAGATCCTAAAAATTCCTTTAAAATGAAATCTTTTTCGAATCTTTGCCTCCATTTATCTGATTTTTAGTGAATTTTTAAAGATTCATTTTCAGAATTTAATTTATTAAATGATGATCACGTGATTTCTTTTTCTGGGACTTTAAATTAATTTATCGTCACGTTCATAGCAACGAAATAGACAAAAAAATGTTTTTTTCTTCTTGGTAATGTGGCAGACAATTGGAAATTATCCAAAAAAATATTAAAATGCAGTAAAAGATATGTTCCTTAAACTGTACTTTACTAACTGTACTATATTCTTTAGTATGTTCTATTAGATTTAATTTGAATATTTTCTTCTACATTATTTTGTCTATAAAAATATCCCTTCCGATTTTTTTATAAATATATTTTTTCGTTTTTTTTTACATCAATTGCATACATTGATCATTGTATTTATTATAAATATATTTAAACATAATTTTGGTATTAATTGCATACATTGACCGTTGTATTTAATTTGAATGTACTCCGTAGCGAAGTATGAGATTTCAGCTAGTATGTATATATATATACATACAAAAGAGGTAAGCAACGATAAGTAATCCTACGTTAATAACCCGCGGTAGTTTTGTTAGAAGAGACTACCTGAATTTTTTTGTTTATTTGTTAACATCCTTATTTAAAAAAAAAATGCTACAACCAAAAATTTTCATGGGGATCGAGTGATTTTTCTTTTTTGACAGGGAGTGTGTCGCGGTCGTAAACAGTTTGCGCACTACTGGTGTATATAATACAGTTGGTTCTCTGTTTAACGACTTTCAAGGGACCGTAAAAAATCGTCCTTAAGTAGAGATCGTCCTTAAACAGAATTTGTGGAAAAATAACATTTCCCTTCCCACTTTACAGGTTTAGGACTGTCAATATATTTCTTAATATATTGGCGTGTTTAAAAATGTTATTTTTATTATCATCATTATTTTATTCACAAAAAGTTATTTTAAATTACATTGAAAAAAAAAGAGTACAAACAATACAATAAATTACGTTTTAAAAAATTCAAAAAGTTTTGATTGCTTCATTCGCCTTGTTTTCGTTATTCTCTTTTCCAGATTTTCTAAAAAGTTAAATGAGTCACCTTCCATTTTCGATGTAATATAGCGTTGGAGAACATCAAGAGCAGAAATTGCATTTGTGTATGACGGTGGCTGTGTCTCGTTTTCCGTGTCTTCAACTTCACCTTCTTCGTGTGACACTGTGTTTTCGTTTACAAATTCTTCATAAATTTGTTCTACATTTCTGAAATCTGTTGTTAAAACATATTTATCACAATTGTAGAAATCTTGAATTGAAACATCCTCATCTTCAACAAGACTTCTCCATTCTTCAGGGGTAATGTCATCTTCGTTGATTTCTACATCCGTACTTTGCAGTTCCACTACAAGTTCTTTGTGATTCCAGCAACGGAAAGCAGTTTTTTATTGTGGATGAAGAAACTTTTTTCCATGCTGATGTTATCATGTGCATTGCTTCCAAGATTGTAAATTTTCTAATTTTTATACTGTCAGCCGAATTGTTTATTAATTTCCTAATTAAAGACTTTCTGTAGTATGCTTTCACACTGTTAGCATACTACAGAACACTGAAGTTGTAGCCATTATACCTGAATGATTCCCAGGTATAATGGCTACAACTTGCTAGTGCAATTAGCTGGTAAGAAATGGATAGTGAAATTTGTAAGTCCAGGGATATTTGGAGTATGTGCAGTGCATCGGTCGATTAAAAGTAAAACTTTTCACTATTCTCGATGCATTTTTGGATCAAAATTTCTAATCCAGTCAATAAAAATGTGTTATGTCATCCACGCTTTATTGTTATTGCGGAACTCACAAGGTTTCCTGGTAATATTCTTAAAACACCTTGGTTGCTTTGATTTGCCTATAACTAGTGGTGGAAATTTCTCAGATCCATCCGAATTAGTGCACAGTAAAACAGTCAATCGTTCCCTACTGTGTTTTCCACCAAAACACTTTTCGCCCATATACGTTAAGGTTTTATTAGGCACCATATTGTAGAATAGGCCCGTCTCATCTGCATTGAATATGTTCTTCTCATCATATCCATCTAATTTCCCCTTCAGCACTATTTTCCATTCATGCACTATTTTTTCATCTACGGAGCCACTTTCGCCAGATATGCTTTTAAATACAAGCCCGTATCTTTCTTTGAACTTTGTTAGCCAACCAGCCGAAGAATGAAAATTTTGCATTCCAAACTTTTCTGCCAGAACAATAGCATTTTCTTTAAATATCACTCCGGAAATTGGAATATTAGATGCTCTTGCTTGATGAAACCATTGCAGGACTGCCTTCTCAAACTCTTCTGATCGGCCACATTGAATTTTCTGCCGTTTGGATTTGGATCCCAAACCAAATTTTTGTGCTGCTTCAAGAATTTTCTCTTTGCTTGCTAAAATGCCTTTGAGAGTAGACTCGGGTAGCTGAAATTGTCTTGCGAATTGGACTTTTGTTATTCCAACACTTTCTTCCCAGTTTTCAATAATTTTCACCTTTTCATGTAGCGTAAGATGCTTTCGCTTTGATGCCATTTTGCTCTGCTCACCTCGTATTCGTACTGGAATGAGCTCCTACACCCAAACATGAATTCTCTAAACATGAACACGTGCTTCCCAGAAGGAGTGAGAGAGGGGTGCTTTTGGACAGTTCGTAAATCACATGACATCATGGTAGGTACAATAGAGTGATTCCCCACCCGCACTCAGAAATTCGATCCACCAGGGAATGTTCGATCTTCCGAGAAACAGTTATCCCCCCCATCCCTGGTTTTTTCCACTGCAACAAGTCTATGATTGCAACAAACATAAAGGAAATTCCGGGTCTGTTTTTGAAACCAAACTCCCCCACAGAAAGTAACCCTCCAGTAGATAAAATGTTGAAGAAAAAGTTTATCATGTAAGAAAAAATCGTCGTTAAATAGAAACAAAATCGTCTTAAAATAGAATTTTTTTACGTCGGAGGGACCGGGACCGGGAAATATCGTCTTTAAATAGAGATCGTCGTTAAGTAGAGCGTCGTTAAACAGAGAACCAACTGTACATTAGAATTGACAATAGTATAAATTCTTCAAATTTCTTGCCGTCCATCTACTGTACAATAAATGCTTTAATGTGATTCTTCAAATGATCTGAATCAAACATTTCAAAATAGTTATTTGTGGATCTCTTGAAGAAATATACGTCAGGTGTTTTTAATGCTTTATATGTACATTTCAAAGATCTTTTTTCCTGTTGCAAATCTTTATTTTTTAGAATAAAAAAGTTCTCAAGTGGAAAATTGGGTGATTGCTGCAAATTGAAGAGTAACATAACTGAAGAAATTTTTGAAAAAAAAATGACATTTTTCATTTTTACCATGTTTTTATTAACTCGCTTTCTTGTTTGTGTGTTTGTCCCGTACAAATTTTGCAATCAATTTTTAACTAACTTCTCGACTAGCTAGACATTTGAAACTTTTAGAATAGCTCAGAACACGATGACAATGCATTATTTTGATACTTTTAGCCATCTTTAAGCAGTATTGAATTCATTTTCAGTTAATTTTGTTTTGTAGACTGGTGCAGTCATCTATCGGCCGGGACGGGAACGAAAAGTTAAACGCAAGTTAACTTCCACTTAACTTCATTTTCTTTGAAGTTGATGGAATAATTAATAAAAAAAAAATTTAAAAAGTATTTATTAATACATAGAATTCTCAAGTTTATATGATTCAACCGAAAATTTAAAAACATGGTATATAAAAAGTTCTTTTTATCTTGTAATTATTGTTTATTATTAATTAAAAAAATTATTAATCATTTTTATTGGTGAGGTAGGGGTGGGTGGTGTTTAAACATAAGGTTTTTAATTCAAGTTTAATTTTTCTAAAAAATTATGTGTCTACATTTTTGTATTTCTATAAACTGCAAATAATTTTATAGATCCTGATTTCGACATGTCTTTCTCATTTGTCAATTAATTTTTTTAATTTTCTCGATGTCGCGGGATGGATATTCATGGTTATGTAAGTTTTTAAATTAAAAGGTTATTCTTAATAATGATCCTTTACGCATTTCCATGGATAAAATGCATTTATTTTCTATTATATTCACAGTGGATGTTAAGCCAAAGAGCCCTTACCAAAGTATATGTTCTTAAGATTAAGTGATTAGAACTGTAAAAAATTTTCCAATTCTGATTTGTATACACCTACTCAGCGGGCTACATAATTGGTGCAAATCGCTCGGTACAATTCGCTCCGTAGCGAAGCACAAGGGAGACTACTACATAAGAAATGCACAAGAATACATGCATGTCTATAAAATTGTATACTGGGACCAAAAATGTGAATTGGGGACTTACATTATCTTTTAAACTCTCTTTAAACTTGTCGATAATAATGAAATAGTTTTCCTATAAATCTAGAAAACTTAAAAGAGTTAAAATTAGAAAACTGAAATTAGATAAATTACGAATAATTCGATTTACATTCTGATTATCTTGAGTTACCGTTATACCCGACTAGCTGAAAACCCGCGCTTCGCTACGGAGTACATTCAAATTAAATACAACGGTCAATGTATGGAATTAATGCCAAATATATATATATATATATATATATATATATATATATATATATATATATATATATATATATATATATATTTATAATAAATGCGACGATCAATGAATACAATTGATGTAATTAATATATATATATATATATATATATATATATATATATAATTCCTCACTTTGCTATTCAAAATTACAAACCCTTTTTTAATCCCTTAAGTTATTTAATTCCCTTTGGGCATTCGCGTTAAATTCCATTATTACAGCCTTCTGCAAAATCATTAAAGATGGCTGTCTTTTTTAAGTAAAGGGACGCTGCGCGGCGTCAGTACAAGTTTAAATCAGTTCTGCACATCAACAACAACTTTAAACAAATCAACTATTAAGACACACCCTTTAATCACGTAATGGACTGAAGTTTATATAAGACTTAACATCCGGAAGTAGGCCGGACTCCTGTATTTTCTCTTGCTGCATTCATACCGTCGGAGCGGTCGGTGATCTAAATAAAAATGTAGTTCGATTAAGTTGTATTATGATTTGTGTCCGAGGGTGGAGATGAAGCGGGAATGGATTTAAACATTTGTGATGCTTATGACAAGTCATCCATGTTTACCTCAATTAGATATGCCACTCAGCCCTTCATTCGTCGGCCCGCGCCCGTGTCGTTACATATATATATATATATATATATATATATATATATATATACAGAGGCTGTTCACACATTTTTAGACGATGTACATTGTATTCACAAAACTAAATTACATAAAATACTTGTGTTTTAAATGTTCTATTTGACATCCCTTATTCTGAACTTTCTTTCGACACTGAAATTTCCAGGATAATAATGCCTTTTAAAGTGTCAGAAGAGGTATTCTATCCCATTCCTCCTGAACAGCTTTCCAGAGTCCTGTAAGGGTTTTGGGACGACGTTTGGATAATGCAGATTTTAAAAGTCCGAAAGCACAAAAATCCATAGGTGATACATCGGGAGATTTAGTAGGGATATCAGTGAAGGGTATGGCCTTGATACCAGTTTTTTGTTCCATTTCTTTTAGGAAATTTACAGTGGATTTTGATGTGTGACTGCTAGCTTTGTCCTGATGGAGTCTCACAGATTGATGGCACTGTGGGTAAAGCGATGGTATTTCATTCAGAAAAATTGGCGATAAAATATGTTCCTGATAGTATTTGGAGTTAATCTTGACATTTTTTTCCACTCTCTTTATTTTTAACTTGCCATTATAAGAAAAACCAGCAACAATCATGAATCCCTTAGAAAAACTTTCTTTCGATTCTTTGAACCATGTACTTAAATTTTTTTCTCCTCTTTTATGATAATAAATGGCTCTTTTTTTGTTGCGATCATTTAAATACACCCATGATTCATCTATTGTGACAATTGTTTTCCATTTTTCTTTGGATAAGTGTTTCTCATATAGAATTCTGCAGCGTGTGCTGCGTTGAGCGATATGATTTGGAAGAAGACGATGCACATTGCATTTTTTCGCTTTCTTAAGATTTAAATCAACGTTTATCATTTTGTTTTCAGTGGACACCAAGCATTTTAATGATTTTGCAACTGTCCTTTGACTAGGGGGATTTTCATTTAACATTAAACGTACCTTTGCAATAGTCGAAGATGTCCATTTTTTCCTTGGATACTTGTTTGGAATTTTTGTCCCACTTGAGGCTCCAATTTGACGTTTTTTTCCTTTCTTGTTGACGATACTACCTATCGACGCTTTAGATATCACAAAACCATGACTCTCACATCGTTTTTGGATAACGGAGTATGCATATTTCTCTTCGGAAAGAGCATAAATGTAGCCTTCGAACCACTGCTTTGTTAAAAACGCCATTTTGAATAAAAACAAAATTTTCAAGCCGCATACGATAATTTTGACTTTTAAAAACATAGTACAATTGCAATTATTTCTTTTGCAGCAAACGATTTTTTATTAGCGCTTACGAAAATCGTCTAAAAAATGTGCGAACAGTCTCTGTATATATATATATACATATATATTTATAAAAAAATCGTAAGGGATATTTATTTTTCTTTAGATAATATCCAATCGTCTGCTGCATTAGAAAGAGAAAAAGTATTTTTTTTGTCTATTTAGTTGTTATGCACGTGACGATAAATTTATTTGTTGTACCAGAAAAAAAAATCACGTGATCAGCATTTAATAAATTAAATTCTAAAAATGAATCTTTAAAAATTCACAAAAAATTAGAAAATCGAGGTAAAGGTTCGAAAAAGATTTCATTTTAAAGGAATTTTTATGATCTTTCTCGTGATATAAATTTTATAACCCTCAAATTATTATTTTAAATGCAAACTTAAAAAAAGTTACAAAAACAGCTTAAAAATTTAATTTAAGAAAATCTAAGGAGAATTTTTCAAAAATCTTTCTTAGTGCACCCCTACACCATAAGAATAATCGTCATGCAAAATTTCAGCCCTTAGGTCCAGCGGTTTGGTCTGTGGGTTGTATGTCATGCTTACTACACACCAACGGCTACAGCAACGAAAGACAGACCTGTGTCTGTGGCTGTCATAAAAGCATTCACACCGCTAGGAGACAGGAGTGGATCGGGAGCAAACGTTTGCTCATCTGAACTTCCTTTCAGAATACTGTTTTGGCGCCATCTATCGGGAAATAAGATAAACATTTTTCTCTTGATGTTTTAAAAAGGTTTTGTGTTACTCTTGAAACATACATTCAGCTTCAGCGAGATGGAGGAGAACACGTGTGCATTTCAATGTTTATTTTGTGAAAAGTCTTTTCGACGAAATTTTAACTGGGGATACTCTCGATTTGTGTGCACCGCCGCCATCTTGGATTTTTCCGCCACGATTTGGCGCGTTTCGCTGGGCGATAATTATTTCGTTCTGGTACCTTCGTTAACCAATGAAATCGCGTCGATTGAACGACGGCATTTTTCTGAACTCCCATTGGAGGGGGGGGGGGGGGGTCGGGGCTGCAATTAGCTCAACTAATCCACATTTTGCGTAATCCTAGATTACTGTGCACTTGCTAATTCGCACGCTCTGGTTATCACAGCACTCGAGACCGCCGGATTAGTAATCTATCTGCATCTTAAAATGCATCCATCTCTTATTGGTTTTTCTCATCATACTGAGCACAGAATTATAGAAAATGATGAGAGCGCTATTTCTTTTTTGCAGGATTTAAATATTCTTCCACGGGAGAGCGACGAAATGGAGTGCACCGCATGCGGTTCGAAAATGAGAATTTCGCGAGAATCGAGGATGAAGTTTGGTTGGAGGTGGAGGTGCAAGGAGAAAAAGTGTAGTGTGACAGTTAACCCACTGTCAAACACATTTTTTGAACATTCTAAGCTGTCCATCAGGGAAATACTGAGTATCATCATTGACTTTGTTCGCAAGCGCAAGGTTACTGAAGTGCACAGGGACATGTGCGAATGGAGGAAGTACAATGGATTACCCAAAATTCATATAGGTACTGTGATAGATTTTTTTTTCTTTTGTAGGGAAGTTTGTGAGGTTTATGCGTCGCATAATAGTCAGTTACTTGGGGGATTACATAAGACGATAGAGCTCGACGAAACCTTTTTAAGTTCTCGCAAGTATAACAGGGGTAGAAGAACAGCCCCGATGTCAGAGACCATTTTTGGGATCTACTGTCGTGAAGACAAAGAGGGGCTATTCTTCCGTGTAAAGTCTAAAAAAAAGGAGGATTTATGGCCTTTAGTCAAGAGGTTTTGCCACCCGAGCACCTCGGTAATTTGCACTGACTCTGCACGCCAATATGAAAATATTGATGTTCTTTTCCCGTCAGCTATTCACAAAACTACAAACCACAGCATCGGTGAGTTTGTGGGCTGGACTGATCGCTCAAACACGATAAATTCGTTGGAAAACGAAAATAAGCATCTGAAGCTTGCTTTGAGCTCCAGACGCAACTCCAAGAGCATCAGTCAAGGAATGGCTGTCTTTTTTTACCGAAGACGTCGCCTTCAGACAGAGCTCTCTGAAGGCGAGCGAATTTTTAATTTTTTACAGGACTTGAAGGACGTCTATCCAGGTCCCGGGAAACAGGGGAAACAACTTCTGGAGATTGAGCTACCAACCCCAGAATCGGAAGGAATTGAAGATCTTATGCCTGAAAAAAAGCGACAGAGAACAGAAAACATACTGCAAGGTGACGTACCGTTTGTTGACGACAATTGGAAAGGATAAAGGTATGTGGAAATTTTTAAAGTCTATTTTTTAATAATTTGTAATATTATGGCGTGCAGTTTTCAGTGCTGGGGGGAAGGGGGGAATATTATATGTGTATGTATATTATATGTGTATATTATATATGTATGAATATTATATGTGTATAAAACAACCCTTCTTTCGTTGCTCCAAGTTTTATTATGATTATTAATAATAACTAACACTCAGGCCTCCGAGTTGCCCTACTAACACAACACTAACTTTCTCTCTCAATTACTATCCTGCTTCTGCTCACTTCTTCTGTTCCTTAAAAAAAAAAAAAAAAAAAAAAAAAATTATATATTTAAAAAAAAAAAAAAATACTGTTCGTATGTATCCATACGAACCGCAGGGCCCCCACCACACTTTTTCTCCAAGTGATGTAGGAAGTGCCACGTAAGAAGAAATTGTGCCAACACATAGAGGACTAAATAGGGTCTACGGTGCACAGCTTGGAACACGGCAACAGAAAGAAGGCAACAAGGGTACAGTCGGCTCTCCTGGAGAGGCCTTTGGCTCGGAGAAATAAAAAAACTAGTGGACTTGATAGTTTACCCTCCCAGGAGAGCACACAACAAGCAGAGGAGAGGATCCACACGAAACAGCTACGGCAATGTAAGTGCATTTAAATATAAATATTTAAAATGTTTCTAATGTGTGTATTTTAAATGTAATTGTGTGATTTTAAATGCGATTGTATATTTAGAATGTTATTGTATTTTTTTTTGAAAAGTTACGATTTTTCATAAAAAATACACGTGGATTATGGGTCCAGCCGAAACCACGTAAAAACAAAGCGCGCCTTTGAAGTTTTACCTCTTGGGTGGTGTGGAAAAAAACTTCAATAATCGAATGCTTTTTTGTAAAAATTTTCTAAGTTTCATAAATTGAAATGGTAGTTTTCATTAAAAATACTTCAATAATCGAATGCTTTTTTGTAAAAATTTTCTAAGTTTCATAAATTGAAATGTTACTTTTTATTAATGCTTTTTTGTAAAAATTTTCTAAGTTTCATAAATTGAAATGATACTTTTTATTAAAAATCCTTCAATAATTGAATGCTTTTTTGTAAAAATATTTCTAAGTTTATAAATTGCAATGGTAGTTTTTATTAAAAATGCCCAAAAAAATCTAAGTCCAACCATTACAAGATTTGTCAAAAATATTTCTAAGTTTCATAATTTAAAAAGGTGGTTTTTATTAAAAAAGCTAAAAAAAATTCTAAGTCCAGCGTTTTGAAAACACCGCTTTTAACACATTGGCGAGATTTTTTCCACTCCTCAAAACACGGTAAAACCGCCAAGTTGGCGTGAAAAAAATCCAAGATGGCGGCCGTGCACACAAATCGAGAGTAGTCCCTTTTAACTTAAAAAGACATTTAAAAACTGTACATGCTCCTGCTCAAGAACATGAGCCATTAAAAGAAGGGGAAATTTTCAAAGAATTTATTAATTTCAGTGGTTAGTAATCCCTTTTATTACAGGTCTTTTAGTTAGTAATATTGTTCATTTTAATTAATGCATAAAGTATTAAATATCAGTATTAAATTTCTTTAATTCTTGCAGAGTTTTTGATTTGGAAAGAGCAACAAGAGAAAGAAAGCATATCTATGTATGTTAACAGAGGAAATGCTACTAGAAAAAATGGAGATAAAATCTTTTATTATTACTGCAATAGGAGTGGTGTTTATAAACCAAGAGGAAAAGGTGTGAAAAGGTTGAAATCTCAAGGATCTTCAAAAATTGGTTGCGTTTGTCCTGCCAGAATGATAGTGAAAGTAACTGGTGAAAAAGTAATTGTTCACTTTCTCCAAAAACATGAAAACCATGAAATGGATGTGGCACACCTAAGATTACAACAGTCTGAAAGATCAGCTATTGCTGGTATAGTATCTAAATTTCATATCTTATTAATATCAAAATTTTATGTAACTTCAGGAAAGAAGATGGGAATGATTGGAAAGAAATAAAAAGTTAATTCGAAGCAGGTTTTCTATTTCTTTCCCCCAGGATTTCTTTTTCATTAAAAAAGTTTAAAAATTATTTATGAAATAAAATATTTAGGATTTCATTAAAGCTTCATTCTGATACTTTTTTCTTCCTATTTTTCCTCCCTATTATACTAGTTACCAGAAATATTTATGCAGGAGTGGTATTATAGTAGTACTTTAGTAACTTAAGTAATATAGTATCACTTCAAAATTCCTGTTAATAGAGTATAGAATAATCCAGAATGATAATTTCAATCGATTAACTCCACATTCTTACCACTTTTCCAAAAAATCACCATTTACAATATCATTCAATATATATTGAATGTACTATATATGTTTTATATATATATATTTTTTAAATTTAGTTTGTATAAATTGCAAGGATGTTTCATTTTATATTTTCTGAGATAAATAGCGGTAAAAAAAATATATTTTCCCCTATAATTCTTCAAAAGTAAAATAATTTTTATATGTATTGTTTTTGTTTTCAGGTAGATTAATAGAAGGTGTGAGTGACAATAGGATTTTGGATGATATTAGAAATAGTGTGACGACTGACAGTGGAAGAGAAATACTTATTGAGAAAAAAGATATCCAAAATATTAAACGAGATTTTAATATCAATGGTTTAATTTCAAGACACCAAAATGATGCCGAAAGTGTAAAATTATGGGTAAAAGAAATGGAAAAAGAAAAAGATAACTGTGTGATATATTTCAAAGAACAAGGTGAAGATGATCATAATTCTTTGTTAAATAATGAAGATTTCGTTTTAATTATAATGACAGCTTTCCAAAAAGAAATGTTAAAAAAATTTGCTAAGGACAAAATTTGTTTGGATGGAACACATGGCTTAAATAGTTATGACTTTAACTTATATTCCATGTTAGTTGTGGATGAATTTAAAAATGGTTGTCCTATAGCATTTTGTTTCTCGAATAGGAGTTGTGAACAGCTATTCATTGTTTTTTTTACTGCTATAAAGAACATAGTAGGAGTGATTAACTGTACAACTTTTATGACGGATGATGCTCCAGCATTTTATAATGCTTGGTTGAGGGTGATGGGTCCAGTACCTAATGTTTTGTTGTGTTCTTGGCATGTTGCTAGAAACTGGCAGCAAAATCTCTGCAAAATAAAAAAGACTGAAAAAAAGAAACTGGTATATAAAGCAGCTAAAACAATACGGAATGAGCTAGATACAGCAACATTTTTAAGGCTGCTCGAAGAATTTATAAATAACCTTTTAAATGATGAGGACACGGTTGATTTTGGCAAATATTTCCAAAATTATTATGCAACAAGACCCCAAAAATGGGCTTATTGTTTCCGAAAGGGATTAGGCATTAATGTTAATATGTATTTAGAATCCCTACATAAAAAAATTAAATATCAGTATTTAGATGGGAAGCAAGTCAGAAGACTAGATATAGCAATAGATAACCTTTTGAAGCTAGTTCGAGATTTAATTTTTCAACGCGTTATTAAGATTAAAAAAAAAAGAATTTCAGCTGATAAGATGAATAAAATTATCAACAGTCACAATCTCAGCATTGAAATAAAGCCTGAAATGATACACTGTGTTGCAAAAAATGAGTGGATGATTCAATCTGCATCCTCTGAACTTTCCCACAGAGTAATTAAGTCAGAAGAGAAGTGCAAAGAAAGTTGTTATGAAAAATGTTTTCAATGTGAAATATGTATTCACACTTTTAAATGTACTTGCATCAATTTCCTTATTAGAAGTAATATCTGCAAACACATTCATAAAATTGCTCAGACATATTATAAGCCAAAAGAAAAGAGCAACAATGACATGGAGACAGGTGAAAACACTAATTATGATGACAGTTATGATTTGTTAAAGGAAACATTAGATATTCTTCCCAGAGTATCAGAATCAAATAACAGTCATGTACATTCTTCTGTTAGGACAAAATTAGATAGTATCCAATCATATCTGAATGAATGTAAATTTTCACCTGAAGAAAATGATAACATTCATAAAAGTTTAAATAAAGTGTTAGACATTTGTAGAAGGAACATGGAAAAAGAAAAAAATGATATTAAATTAAAAGAAAATTGCAACATAAATGTACAAAAAAAAATTCAGAAACAACAAGGATACTTTTCTACCAAAAAGAAGTTGTCTATTAACAGTACATTTTCTAATCCTACTGTTAAAGAATCAGAAAATATAAAGAAAAGTTTACTGTCAAATAATGAAATAATTTTTATTAATACAGACTGTGATCATTTGTACTCAAAAAAGTGATAGTAATTTTTCAAATGTAAATAAATTTAAAGCAATTTTTTTTTCAATAAATGAGTTTTTAAACCTTCTGATTTATCTAACTATTCTTCTTACCACATACACTTTTCATCATTAAAAATCACCTAATTCGTTAATTTTTTTTAAATGTACTAGTATAATGGAAAATAATTTTATCCCATTTTCTACTATCAAGGTATATATATATATATACACACACCGTTAAAGTGTATAAAAAATATATAACCGTAAAAATGTGCATAAAAATATAATCATAAAATGTTTATCATATTTTCCGATAGATATATAACATTTATCTAAGAAATAATAATAATTTTCATGAGTTTAATTCAGGTAAATTAAGCTTTCAAAATTTATTATTCATCAATGCTGAATTTTTATTATTTTAAAAATGTGCATAAAATATAATCATAAAATGTTTATCATATTTCCCGATAGATATATAATATTTATCTAAGAAATAATAATAATAATTTTCATGAGTTTAATTCAGGTAAATTAAGCTTTCAAAAGTTGATTCATCAATGCTGAATTTTTATTATTTTAAAAATGTGCATAAAATATAATCATAAAATGTTTATCATATTTCCCGGTAGATGGCGCCAAAACAGTATTCTGACAGGAAGTTCAGATGAGCAAACGTTTGCTCCCGATCCACTCCTTAGGAGACGGGGAGAAGAGGCTATTTATTTGCGCATGCGCATAGTTTTCTCTTTCTATTCTGATTGGCTGTCGAGCATGGCGGCAGTAACAAAAGTTGAACTTTTTCCAATTTGAAGCCGCAGAGACCAAAGACGGAGACGAACCGGGGGAGTGCAAATTTGTTTGTAATACGCATGTGGAACAACGAAGATACATGATTTTCGTCTCCGTCGCCGTTGATGTCGAGTAAGCATCAGTGAGTCGGTTACGGAACTCTTTTATATATATACAGAGGCTCCCAAAAGTGTTCGTACACTTACGAATTTCAATGAAATAGGGGTCTATCCATTAATTAAAATGAATATTTCAGAATGGGTATTTAATGGGTATTTTAGTAATAAGATCTATAATCTATTCTTAACAAAACTACATGAAATATTTTGAAAACATAGAAAAACTTTATTTTTAAGAAACCAGTAATCAAAAAGTAACAAAAACTTTATCTCACAAAAGTCATCGCACACTGAAATATTTTCGGATAAATTCATAATTAAAATTATCGCCTAGCGCTTTATTTTTATTTTTGAATTGTGGTGGCATTTAAAATATCGTTTGGCTTTAATTTTTGCTTGCCTACTCCGTAATATTCTATTTATTATTTAAAAATGGCTCGAAGTCGTAAAGAAACAACAAACAGCATTCGAAAATTGATTATTTTTCATCATAGTAGTTGTAAATCAGTTCGGAATATTGCTAAATTACTTAATTTATCCCATTCTACTGTGCAGTATGTGAAAAAACGCTTTAAAGAAGAAAATTGGATCGAAAACAAGGTAAGAAAAGGCCGTCCGGCAAAGTTAACAAAACGTGATCAGAGATTTATAATTAGAAAATGTGTGAAAAATTCCCGTTTGAGAGCTGTAAAAGTTTCTGCAGAATTCAATGAAACATTTTCTACTTCAATTTCACCTGAAATTTTTTGACGAGTTCTCAGAACAGCTGGATTACATGGGCGTTCTGTCAATAGAAAATTTTTTGTGAGTGAGAAAAACAGAAAGTTTAGGCTTCCCTTCGCACTATCAATGATAAATAAGCTCCAAACCTATTGGAATAATGTCTTATTTGCCGATGAACATTTTTGGTGCTGATGGGCGTATAATTGTATGGAGAAGAAAAAAAAATGAGGAACTTAATCCCAAGAACTTAGTAGGAACAGTTAGGCATGCCGGTGGAGGTATCCTTGTGTGGGGGTGCATGTCAGCATCAGGACTAGGAAATTTGGTATTTATTGATGGCATAATGAATCATGCTGTTTTTATAAATATTTTAAGAGACAATTTAAAATTATCAGCTTTAAAATTTGGGTATTGGAAACAACTTTGTTTTTTATCAAGATAACGATCCTAAGCACACGGCTCTTAACGTTCGCATCTGGTGTCTCTATAATTGTCCACAAGTTTTGAAAACACCACCTCAGTCGCCAGATTTAAACCCAATAGAACATATTTGGAGAGAACGGGAGGTTCGAGTACGAAAACACGACATTCACACGAAAAGCGAACTAAAAACTATTATGATGGAAGAATGAATGAACATTGATGCAAAAATTACAAAAGAACTAAAGCAATCTATTCCCAGGTGTTTAAAAGCTGTTGCGGATGCTAAAGGATATCCTACTAAATATTAATTTAACGAAAAATTAGAATATTTACTAATATGTAGAGATTTTTTACAAGTGCTCGATGACTTTTGTGAGATAAAGTTTTTGTTACTTTTGGATTATTGGTTTCTTAAAAATAAAGTTTTACTATGTTTTCAAAATATTTCATGTAGTTTTGTTAAGAATAGATTATAGATCTTATTATTAAATACCCATTCTGAAATATTCATTTTAATCAATGGATAGACCCCTATTTCATTGAAAATCGTAAGTGTATGAACACTTTTGGGAGCCACTGTAGATAATAAAATAAATAAAACGATTATGCGATTTAGAGAATATTGGAAAACCATTTTGTTCTTACAGGATAAGGTAATCTCATAACATTTTTCCTTTTGTACATCAAGTCAAATGATTTGAAGATATCCACATAGACTGGAATTCTTTTGGCAGAACTCTACAATAAAGTTCAGTACTACAGGAAATCAGATGAAGATTAAGCTATACCTATTATAACACTTCTAGGTTACAGAAAATCACACATACCTCTTCATACACAATGAGATAAAAAAGCAATTGTCAATTTAAATAATTTTTCAAGTTACAGTATGAAATATTTTATTTGTCAGTCATAAATGTATGCACAGAGAGAAACTGCAAAAGTTTAATACCATATTTAACAAAACATATATACATAGTATATAAAACAGTAATACGCATATGAATTTAATTTTTTAAAGTATAAGTAAATTAATAACAAAATCTGTAGTCATAAAATCCTCTAAAACTAAAAGTCATGGCACAACGGTCCACTGTGACCCAAGGCCGGCGGTGCCATCTCCACTTTTTTGACCGTGGGCTTGGGGTGCCATACAGCATATGCCTAAGTCAGGTGGTCAACCTGACGTCATAAAATCCTCTACAACATAGATACTTAAACTGTGGTCCGCGTAGCCATTACCGGGGATCCGCGAAACAATTTTGACATTAACAATCTATACTTGAACAAGATATTGTAGCGTACTGGAAGTATGGTCTTATTTTTTCCCAAGACCCCAAAGAGTGCTTGAAACACAGCTGCGTGTTTATCAGGGAAAGTTTTGCCAGTTTCCACCGGTTTTGAACACGTGGGGGATTAAATAACGTTTTCCCACAGATGCAGCCAGTAAAGCTGTCGTCCTAACGATTCTGGAATGTAATAAAGTTTCAGCGTTACGAAGAAACTGTCACCAACGATTGCCGACCCCGTCTCTGAGGGAGAGACGCCGCACAGAATCCGTCTTGGGTGGACTTTTTTTTTAAGCTCCTGTGTTGGGACTGTATCGGTCCGGGAGCGTGCATTGTAGATCTGCACAGAGTTAAATTGAATATGTTGTAACCTTAAATGTTATTTCTTTTTTGTTTGTAAATAAATTTCCTCGTTAAGTTTCTGTTTTAAAAATTGGCTTCGCATTTTATTTAGGACTCTGTTTTTCGTTAGTATGGATGAAATAGTAGTAAATTTTAGCAACGCCTCAGAGAATCGCCTTACCTACTTACCGTGACGCCACAATATTCTCGTGGAATTATCATGCGATACGTCTTTGAAACAAAACGATTCAACAAAAACGAACTCACAAACTTTCGGTTATTTTGCTGGGTTGGTTTCGGCTCTCTTCGCCGTTTAATGACTTTAGGCAATTTATTTTAAACGAATTTATCATGATTACTATTAAGTCTTCTTATCCGCAATAGATTTACCCAGGTTTACCCAGCACGCAAAGTTACTACTCAGTAGGAAAAAGACACAACTAATAATTTAAATGACGAGAGAGAATTAAGTTTAAATAATTTGAAATTTATTTACATATAAGCTTTCACTAAAATTTACACAAACATATTTGATATACTTTATAGATATACATTAAACAATTTTACCAACAATGAATAATAAAACACTTTGAGTCCCTATCCTCTTAAAAGGAAAATTAAATAAAAAAAATTTGTCACTCAATGCATGTTATAAGCGGACTTACCCCATTTCAGCTGGGCTGATGTGCAGTGGTTTCCCATCTCTAAGGAAAGACCTGTACTAAGTGAAATCGTACTCTAAAAAAAACTGAGTACCAGAATATGTCTTCTCTCTGTCGCATAACTTTTTATAACCTTCTCTTTTCTATACCACATTTCTATTTTCCAATAAAATCATTTTCCCCTCCTTCTGAGTCTAATATCAGACCGCCCTTTTTCAAACCTTGATCGCCAAATGGTCTAGAATTATTTCCATTATTAAATGTATCATTCTCATTGGATTTTCTTTATTCGATTAAAGTAGCGGACCCCACGCAAATGGCGGCAAAGGCGACAAAGCATGTTCCCCTTTTTCTACCCTAAAAGATTTTGCTACAATACTCCTTTGAAAACTTCCGCCCTTCCTAACGCTTACTAACTTTCGACTTCACAATGACCCTTTCTTCCCAAACACTCCTTCACTTTAACCGCACAATTCCTGATCCTTTAATACATATTTTTTTCTGACTCCGTCTTTCCATAGCTATATATTTTATTACCCTTTTCTTCATTGTAAAATTGTTATTCTCTCTTTCGTTTCTATACTTATTCTTATTAAACTGCCCTTGTACGATTTTAGGCTATACATGAATTCACCTTCCTAAAATATTACTTGCTAAAATTCTTAACATTCATACAAACTCTTAGGTGTGCTTTTATACCTTCTTACACAAACCTTGTATTTTGCCTATACGAACCCCACCTGCATTTTATCTGAAGGCAAGGTGTACCCCACCTGCATTTTATTTGAAAGCAAGTTTTAGGAGTAAACAGCCTCAAAATTCCAAACGAATATCACTTTAGTTTGGTAGACTGAAAGGTCTAGCAATGCACACAAAATCCCAGAAAAAGAAAAAAAATAAATAAAAAAAGAAAAAAAATTCTAAGTTCCTATTTTTCGATCGAGTGACTGAATGGATGGGGACCCAAATATTAATAATAAACATAAAAAAAATAAATATAACACACAAAATACCAAGTTATAGAGATATAGATAAAATAGAAAAACATTTTCCCAGTTGCGAGGGAAAAGAAGTTTAAATATAAATGAGCACTAACATGAGAGAATATGCAGGAAGAGTATAGTACACAAGATTCGAAACATAAGTGAATACTTAAAAGCAATAATCATTTGTGTACAACGAATAATCATAATAGTAATAAAAAAAATATTGAACTTATAAAATAAATTAAAGAAAACATAAGAATAATGTACACATTGCGCAATGATAAGACATTTTAAAGCAAAGAAAAAAAAATTAGCTAAAATAATGATATAAGGATTAAAAAAAATACATAATGCACAATAAAGCAAAGGAGGAAAAAAAATTAGATAAGATACTGATCTAAAGTAATAAAATATCTAAATAAAGCACCCTGAAAAGGAAGTACATTTATCGAGATCGACAACAACAAGTGATAATTGTTGAAAAGACTGTAATAAGGATACACAATATAAATAAAGATGATCCGACAATTTTCAAAAACAACAACGAAGTATTTAATGCTGGTATTGGGAACCAGTCGAACATTGAACTACTCGTCGAAGAGCTAGAAGAACTAGTGTAATTTAAGTTCAATTGTTGAAGTTCAATTGACGGCTCTTGAAAACATACATTCACCTGCTGACATTGAATTAATGTTTCAGATCGCAGGCACAGTTTGTCTTTCAAACACTGTTGAGAGCTTAACAGTTTGATTGTATAGTACATTGGCTCAATCTGTAGACGGATGGCACGGGTGTACACCGAGAGTCCCTGGAAATGTACAGTCACCACACCCGGCTCACAGGTACTATGCGCCTTAAATTTTATACGGGCAAACAGAGCGCAATTGTAACACCCAGTAGCTTCAACCTCAGAGGTGTCAAATTTAGGACAGACTGTAGACTGCTGTACAGCAATTTTGAAGTTGGTGAATACCAGCTGTACTCTAACAGCTGATGTGGCGAGCATAGTGGAGGTTAATTTATTGTCCTGGATCTGGAGGAGATGCATGTCTTTTTGCAATGGGAGTGCAAACTCCTGTGTTTTTCGTAAATTTTCCAAGGCGTCTGTCGCCAAGGAACAGCGTAGCGTATCCTCAAAAAATCGCAGGATGATATATTTTCATCGAAAATGAAGTTTTTAGTGAAGGAGGTGTTCGCTTGGACAGCTCCAATCTCGCTTGCTTTCGGGTGATTTCGAATACTTGTTGGGGCTAAGTAAGCCTCGGAAGGACGGCCGACACGTTGTATCAATGAGTCACTGAAGTGTAGTTGGGGCTGGTCATACGCTCCCAAAATGGAAATCTTGATACCTGTTTTGGTGTACGCTACATCAGAAAGAGAGATGTGCGACACCGTATTATTCTCGATATGCGTGACTGCAATGTTGTATTGGCAATCATGACCAGTAATTTTGCTGACCTGATAAGAGTGCAATAGATCAGGCTCGAACCACGTGCGGTAAAAGTTGCACGCGGCACGCGTCAAAATTGTGCATCCGACACCTAAACCACCTGCGACACACGAGGAAACACCGGGAAATTCCCTGCTCTCTGGTGTCTCCGCTTCAAAGTTGAGTCCCTGTTTACCCACGGACTTCTTAACACAATGTACTCCTTGGCCGCAATATTTATTAAAAATACAAGATGTCTGTGATATATGCTTAGTTGTGACGGGAAATGTGAAATATTGACGCTCCGTGTGAAAAAAACACTTTACAGCGTCCAATTTAAGCTTCAGTGTGAATAGGTGCTGGTCGGCAGAGTTAGTGAACCATAAGCAAACTTCCGATGATACAGCTGGTAAGGAGAATTCGGCGGTTGTATACACATTGCAAACTTTCGTGCTGTCCGAAAGCGTATTACAAGTTCGTAAATCGGATTTTACAATGGCGTGTGAACTGCAATCCGCATCCACTAATCCTATGAGAAACACTAAAGTCAGCAAAACAATTTGTTGCGTTAACATGTTGGGTCGTTGTGCGGCTTGGAATTCCAAAAAATGATAAGTTCCAACACTTATCCGTTGAATTGTAGTGCCCAGGAATGCACCACAAAGTAAGCTACAACGAGCTATAATTCGAAAAAATTTGTAAATATGGTATGCCAGGAATATTAGGCCTTGTAATAAAATTAACGTACTCTTGATTAAGACCTTTAAACTCCATAACACAAAAACTAGTAATAAGATCATAGTAGAATAGAATATATATTGTAGTGTACGTGGTAAACACTGGATGCGTGTGAAGACTTGAGGGCACCAAAAACATTGTCGTAATTGACAAATAGTTTTGCCCGACACATGAATTATTCCTGTGACCGTTCGGCCACCCGGATGTAAATAAATAATCGAAATGGATGTTTTGTATGCTAACATCTCGAAAGGTAATGTTATAAACAAGTCTTTGGAAACAGTAATTATATGTTCAAAATCAGCATTTCGTAAAATGACTTTACCCTGTGCCGGGAGTCGAAGAATTGGATCTTCAAACGCAATAGTGATATTATGCGAACTGAATTTTGCCTGTTCTGCCTCCAAGAGATGCCGGTGAAGGCTGGAATGGCTTTGAAGTGTACGTGCCTTCATATCATAGAAACACATGTCCAACGTGATTCTAGGTGGGTTGATAAGAGTCAATTCTGGAGAAATGTATAACAGTTCCGAAGCTTGATGTGTAAAGGTGCATACGCATTTAGCTGTATTCACGCACTGGTGCAAAGTGCAAAATTCAGGTGATCCCCCACAGGAATGGTTTGTCATACACTCACAATGCTTCCCGTTTTTATCTTTGCACTGGTATGATGAACTGGAAGTCAAAGAAGAGTTTGTGTCTCGTAAAATGAACTGGCGAGGTTCTAACAGATCAAAATCTGTGGAAAGGATGTAAGTGCGGGGTCCTTTTATACAGTTCTCGCATGTCCGAAGAGAACACGCATTCGGGGGTAAAATGATTTTCTCCCGCAGATGGCGGGGCAATTTTTCGCACTTGTAGGCCTCGCCTGTAAAGGTACAATACTGACCATGCGAGCTGCTAGCTGCATGAATCAAACATAGAAGAATTGCTGAAAATGAAGGAAAAGCCCATCTTACAACTTATGTTGAGTGACAATATATTATAAAAATAAATTTTCCTAATTAGAAATATAATAATTAGAAATATATATGTATAAATTCATAATAACGTGAACAAATGCTAAATGAGAGAATTAGTGTTTGTAAGCCTTTAAATTTAGCCATGAGTCTCTTATAATTGAAATTGTAAATTTCCGCGTATATTTATTAAGAATTAGAGAAAAAAAATTGCTAAATTAAATAAATGAATATCTATTATGGCATACCTTGTTTAGATAACAACAACCAAAATAGCTATTAATATTGTAACACCATTATCATAATTAGCATTATTTATAGTATTTCTATTATTATTATACACATTGCTGTAGAATGCTTGTTTATGCATTTCTGCACAGAGTTAAAGAGAAAATAAAATTTATTTATAATGAAAAAAAAAAGAGGAGGATGTAAGCTATATTTCTGTACTAACAACCATGACGGGTGATCAGTCCATCAAAACAACATACATTAAAAGTTACATCCCTACTTTAAATTTATATAGTTCTTGATGTATGTAGAGGTTTAAAGCTGAACCACTATGTAAACTAAATGTATAAAACATGAAATCAGGAACAACATGACATGATGTAAAAAGATGCAGGAAAAAGAGAGAGAGAGAGAGAGAGGAAAAATATTTATCTGTTTTAGTTCCCTTATTCCATTTGACCATTCACCTTTTATTCGAAGTAACGCTAGATAACTACCAATAAATCCCTAATTAACAATACACAAAGTAACTACAGAAGAAATGAATTAATAACGACTTGAAATCAAAGAATAATAATAAACATATATAAAATTGGAAAGGAAAAAAAATATGTAAAAACAAAATTAAAATTAACGCGAAGAGGTGCGTTCGCAGCTCCGTTCATAAGAATTAATTTCTGAATATCGCGGTTTCGCGTGGGAAATTCCAAAAAAAAAAATTCTCCATTGTTCACTGTTCTCCGTTGTCTGTCCGCAACGATCAAATATCGTCTTATAAATTTACGAACCAGAGAGTTAAATGTAAGTGAAGTGATTTTGAATTTCATCTGTTCCCCTCTTATAGGAGACAATTTTTAGAATATCGAAAATCAGTCATTATTCGTCAGTAATATTCATAATTATCGCCATTCCCCATTACCGGGATTTAATTATGACGAGTTTCTGTACAAGCATTGAAAGAATACTATAGAATACAATACACAAAGAAAAAAAAATAATCACAGGAAATTCCCTGCGTACTTCAAAATTCCTTGTTATCAATTTTCCTAACATAAGTATGCGCAACATAAAATAAAAAAAAAATAAATATCAATATCCTATAATTATATCCTAATCGCAAACGCAAAACCCTAAAATCTCAAATAGAAATTTTATATCAAACACAAAGAAAAGAGAGAAAAAAAAATTCTATATACATATGCAAAACCCGTTTGAGATATTTGTAAAACAAATGTAGGTTATGATAAAACCTAATAAAAAATAATAATAATCATAGATGTATATAATCAATAAAAAAAATTCCAAGTAAAGATATAAATGTGATGATACGAGTATAAATGTGTGTAAAATCAAAATGACCTAACAATTTGTTCTAAGAATCCAAAGCTTCCGCAATTCTATTCAAGAAACTAACCCCAGGGGGAGTATTCGACCCTCCTTGTGGGTCAGTGACACGTAATGTCCAGTCAAAGATTCGATCCGCTAGGTTTTGTTGTGTTCGCGGTCTCAAATTATATGAGTGAATGGGCAGTTGTGTGGTGTGTGCATGTTCTTCCACAATAGGTGATGAGGATTGGGGAAAAGTATAAATTTCCGTGGAGTCAGACTTCGGACTCTCTCCCCGGTTTGACTGAACCGTCGTTTGTGAATCTGAGCCCATACTATTATGTACAAGTTGCAATAGCTCCGAAGGAGATATATCATCAAATTTCGCCTGTGGTCTTTGTAAAAGATTTTGACTGTCTGAATGGACATTGTCTGATTTTTGATTTTGTTCCGTCACTATACTCTGCAAATAATCTAACTCTTTTCTACGTTCCGTAAAAGGAATTAACCGTTGCGCGTGAACTCGCACTGGTTTTGCTTTGGGGTTTGTTGCATCAATAATTGTGAAATTAACTTTATTATGTCTTTTTATAATTCTCATAGGCCCGGAATAATTTCTTTGTTTAGGGAGCTTTAAATTGCGATCAGAGTATGTGGTATAAATATACACTAGTTGCCCTTCGTAAAATTCTCTACTTTTAGCAAATTTCGCCTGATACTTTTCCTGTGTTTCAGCTGCCTTAATTAAGTTATCTCTAACTTTTTCAAATGTATGCTGTATTTGCGATGTTTTCTTTTGTACATAATCTGCATAAGAAATATGTTCAACTGGTCGTTTATCATTTAAAATATCGTTTGGCAATGTAGGATCAAAAGACAAGTGTAAGAATGCAGGCTTATCGTTAACAGCCGAATGCATACTAGAATTATACAACAACTGATAGTAATTAAGATATTCATCCCATTGGGCTGTTTCGTGTGCGAATATAGAGAGAGACTTCTTTATATTCAAATTGATCCTTTCAGACTGTCCATTTGACCTTGGATTTAAAGGTGTCGTCTGAAGTTTAATCACTCCAAGTTTGGAACATAAATGTTGAAATATGTCGCTAATAAAGGCACCTCCTTTGTCTGATAACAAATATTCAGGGAAACCAAAAATGCACGCAAAATCCAAAAATTTCTCCGCAGCAGTTATTGCAGACTGATCCGGAACAGCATATAATTTAACAAACTTAGTAAAGTGATCTATGAAAGTTAATATATAACAATTTCCCTGATTTGTTTGGGAAAGTTTTCCTATAAAATCGCAGGAAACGAACTCCATAGGCCTGCTTGGTATGTGATTTCTTTGCAATGGGACAGGAGGAAGTTTATTAGGGGATTTATAAGAAATGCAATATTTACAAGAGTCTACATAATGTTTCGTGTCCGAATACAAATTGTCCCAATAATACTTTTCCCTAATTGCATCATAAGTTTTAAGATGACCAAAGTGAGGTAAATGTTTGGCTGCTAAAATATGCGGTTTGTATTTGTCGGGTATTACTATTTGTAAAATTTTCTTAGATTTCCCAAAACGTGGTATATAACCCGTATGCATCAATAAACCATCGACCATAGTATACTTAGAACCCTGTAATTGTTCAGTTTGTTGTTTTATGAGTTTACTAATAAGTGGAGATAATTTATGATCAATTTGTTGTTCTTTCTTAATATCTGAAATTGAAGGTAAATCAATTTGCACACTATTGACGTAAAAATCTCTGGAAAGGATATCTGCAACTATATTGTCAGCAGATTTGATTAATTCAAATTTATAGTTATAATCGCTAAGAAATGTAAACCATCTAGTAACTCGATTACATGGAGATTCTAATTTAGAAATTTCGGTTAATCCCGAGTTATCGCAACGGATAACAAAAGAGCGACCATAAAGGTAATATTTGAAACTCTTAACTGATTCAACTATTGCCATTAATTCTTTTTCCATAATGGGATATTTAATTTGTGTTTTATTAAGTTTCTTTGAAAAGTAAGCTATTGGATGGATTATATCAAATTCATCGCGCTGACCTAACATTGCTCCAAGCGCAGAATCAGAACTATCAGTACTTAAAATGAACTGTTTATCATAATCAGGATGAATTAAAATAGGTGGTTCAGAAAGTTTAGATTTTAAAGTATCAAAAGCTTTTTGAGCTTCAGGTGTCCATTTAAACCTTGTTCCTTTCCGTGTCAAATTTGTTAAAGGGGCTGAAATAGCAGAAAATTGAGGAATAAAACGTCTATAATATCCCACTAAACCTACAAATCGACGAACCTTTCTGACAGTATTTGGTACAGGAAAATCAGATATTTTGTGAATATTTGTATTCATAGGGCGGATACCGGTAGAATCTAATGTGTGTCCCAAAAACTCAATTTCCGGCAATAAAAAAGAACATTTTTCTGGATTAAGTGTTAATCCGAATTCTCGAAAACGCTCAAAGAGTTTCCTTAATTTGTTTAACATTTGCTCAATGTCTTGCGAGCCCAAACAAAAATCATCAATGAAATTAGAAATTTTAGAATCAGAAATCGGTGCTAAAAGTTGATCAGCCAATTTGGAAAAAGTTTCGGGGCTGGAGGCCAAGCCCTGTGGCATAGCGGTGAAACGGTATGATCCGAATGGAGAGCTAAATGTGGTCATATCTCTGTCTTGCACTTTTAAGGGAATTTGCCAAAATGAAGAAGAAAGGTCTAATGAACTAAAGTATTTTGAACCGCGTAAATTTTCTAATAAATGATTAACTAAAGGTAAATTGTACCTTGGATATTTTAAATGTTTATTTAAATTTCGGTAGTCAACTACTAATCGCCATTTCTGTTGAGATGGATCACCGGAAGGATTCCTTTTCTTTACTAACAAAAGTGGGAAACTAATATGACTATCCGATTTCTCAATTAAGTTAGCTGCCTGTAATTCATCCAGCTGGGTTTTTAATTCATGTTGTAATGCATGTGGAACATTGTAAGGGCGAGTTGATGGGAGCTGATTCGTATCAACCTGTAAATTAGGAGTTAATACATGGGTTCGCCCGAGAGTAAAAAGTCGTTTACTAAAAATGTCGGCAAATTCAAAAAGTAAATTGATTAATTTTTCCCGAGTTATAGAATCTAAATGATCTAATTTGAAATCCGATTCATTGAGTTCACTGCGCCTAAGTTCCTTTATGGTGTCGTTATCACGTATATCAATTCCTTTTGAAATGGTACCCATCCGAGTATGTTTATTAAACTGAATCCGTTTTGACGTTAAATTTGAAATCACTACAGATATTTGCTTTCGATTATTTACACTGCAAAGCGATTCCTGAATTTCACATGCATCATTTTTTAAACAAGGAACAAAGAGGATTGTTTCTCCATCCTTGGCTGCAATATCTACACTCAAAGGAATAATTCTGGACTCATGAGGCATTAATTCAAATTTTGAGTGCAACCGAGCATAATCAATTGAGACATTGTTAAGAGCAGTAGAATTAGAATCCCGTAATTTTACAACAGAATTACCCGATTTCATAGTATCGGATTGTAAGCAAATATTATAATTATGAGTTTTTAGAAAATCAAAACCGAGTATCGCGTTGTAATTAGGGGACAAAGTATTTCCTACAATATAAAACGTGTGGCAATATAAAAAGTTTTTTCGTTCCTAACGTAATAGGAACAATACAAGTACCTAAAATATTAAGATTATCGCCAGAAATGGATTTTACCATAACATCAGTTTTAATTTGTTTGACATTTTTATCGGTTTTGATTTGATTAAACGCGTTTATTCCTAGCAAAGATACCGAAGCTCCCGTGTCCACCAACGAAGTAATTAAATGACCAGCGACTTTCAAAGCCACTACAGGTAAACAAAAATCTTTAGTTTCCGACTGTATAAATTGAGTATTTACTCTATGCGTCGTAATGTGCGAGCTTCGAAACTGCTTAATGCGGTTTACACGTCTATTATAAAGAGAAGGGGGTGCATAATAGCCCGCGGGATGTGAAATGACCCCCTCAATTAGTTTAAATTCTGTGTACTTCTATAGGGAAATGAAGGGTGGGTAGGGTACATTCTTCTGTCGGTCGTAAATCGATTGTTGGCGTGGTTTCTGTTGTGGGATGTCGTAAAAGTTCCCCGGGTCGTTTCTTGAGGCGTTGCAAAGAAGCAGAAGGAAGAGTCGTGAGTATTGCGACCGCAAATTTGACACTGGGTCCTGACGTTGTTAGACCTGTTATTGTTATAAACCCGCGAATTCTGAAAGCGCGGTGAGAAAGTTTGGGGTCTCGAAAGAGCGTTGCGGTTCGAAAAATAATTTGGAGGGTGTGGAGTGGCAGCTCTGAATCTATTCTGCATTCTAAAATTATTATGGCGCGGCTCAATTTTTAGATTTTCGATCTGCTTGGTTAATGCAGCGACAGTTTCGTGCGTTTTCTGCGCGTGACATTCAATAAGTCGGCATTTGAATGATTAAGACTATTAACCTCGCTAGAGATATTCTGAGAATCAGTAAGTGTAGATTCATTAGTTTGTAATAATTCAACATAATTTAAAGCCTCTTGGAAGGATTGTGGATCCTTCATTAATGCCGGTTTTTTAAACTCAGGCAAAAGACCATCAATGAATTTGGATAATTTCGTTTGTTCAACCAACCGCTGAATTTCAGGGTTTGTAGAGTCTAATGTTCCAAAAAATTGTTGCGTTGCATTTGAAACTCGAGTTGCAAAAACTTTTGCCTGTTCTTTAGGCATCATGCGGCAATTAGCGAATTGATGCTGTCGGGTGGCAAGACTAGTTTTCTTTTCGAAATAGGCCAAAAATTTTGTTTTGAATGATTGATAGTTTTTCTCTTGTGATAAATCGGGAGAGTTAATAATATGTGATAAAGCATCTCCCCGAATGCGTGATTTTAGAATGAAAAGTTTTTCTTCATCATTACAATTAGCAAGTGATGTAACGTGGTCGACATTATCGAGGAAAAATTTGGGAGTAACCGCGGATACGTTATCGAATTGGGGAATAATCGTTTGAAAGCCCGCTAATTTAGTAAATAAACTACACGAAGTATTAGACATTGTATTTTCCGTTTCAGGCATGATAAAATAATAAGATGAAATTATACTACCGGACAGAAATGTGTATATAATAATAAGATACTGATATACGATACATAAATAATTTAAAAGAAATATTATAACGGAAATTTTATATCAATATACAACATGAAACACATTATGCCACCAAAGATATTCATACTCTTAAAAAAAAAAAATTTAAGATTCTTGTTTTAATCAAGAGATTATAAAAGATAATTCATAATAATAAAAGAAAATTGTATCATACTACTTATACAATATACATAATAATAAAATATTGATTGAGACTCATGAGGGAAGAAATAAATGAAATTTGTTGTGTCTGTTTACTACCGATATTTCTAAAAAATTAAAGACATTTATTGATATTAATCCCAAATGATCACGGTAACCAAACTTATAAGGTATTAAGGAAATACAAATGGTTACAGCAATAATCAACTGGAGTGGTCACGCACCAACTGCTGGGTTGGTTTCGGCTCTCTTCGCCGTTTAATGACTTTAGGCAATTTATTTTAAACGAATTTATCATGATTACTATTAAGTCTTCTTATCCGCAATAGATTTACCCAGGTTTACCCAGCACGCAAAGTTACTACTCAGTAGGAAAAAGACACAACTAATAATTTAAATGACGAGAGAGAATTAAGTTTAAATAATTTGAAATTTATTTACATATAAGCTTTCACTAAAATTTACACAAACATATTTGATATACTTTATAGATATACATTAAACAATTTTACCAACAATGAATAATAAAACACTTTGAGTCCCTATCCTCTTAAAAGGAAAATTAAATAAAAAAAATTTGTCACTCAATGCATGTTATAAGCGGACTTACCCCATTTCAGCTGGGCTGATGTGCAGTGGTTTCCCATCTCTAAGGAAAGACCTGTACTAAGTGAAATCGTACTCTAAAAAAAACTGAGTACCAGAATATGTCTTCTCTCTGTCGCATAACTTTTTATAACCTTCTCTTTTCTATACCACATTTCTATTTTCCAATAAAATCATTTTCCCCTCCTTCTGAGTCTAATATCAGACCGCCCTTTTTCAAACCTTGATCGCCAAATGGTCTAGAATTATTTCCATTATTAAATGTATCATTCTCATTGGATTTTCTTTATTCGATTAAAGTAGCGGACCCCACGCAAATGGCGGCAAAGGCGACAAAGCATGTTCCCCTTTTTCTACCCTAAAAGATTTTGCTACAATACTCCTTTGAAAACTTCCGCCCTTCCTAACGCTTACTAACTTTCGACTTCACAATGACCCTTTCTTCCCAAACACTCCTTCACTTTAACCGCACAATTCCTGATCCTTTAATACATATTTTTTTCTGACTCCGTCTTTCCATAGCTATATATTTTATTACCCTTTTCTTCATTGTAAAATTGTTATTCTCTCTTTCGTTTCTATACTTATTCTTATTAAACTGCCCTTGTACGATTTTAGGCTATACATGAATTCACCTTCCTAAAATATTACTTGCTAAAATTCTTAACATTCATACAAACTCTTAGGTGTGCTTTTATACCTTCTTACACAAACCTTGTATTTTGCCTATACGAACCCCACCTGCATTTTATCTGAAGGCAAGGTGTACCCCACCTGCATTTTATTTGAAAGCAAGTTTTAGGAGTAAACAGCCTCAAAATTCCAAACGAATATCACTTTAGTTTGGTAGACTGAAAGGTCTAGCAATTTCTCAGATCTGATTACCCTGCACTTGCAAATAAAGTCCTCAAACATTTGATTCCGTTCTGCATAAGATATTTATGTATACAGGCTTTTTCGATACTGTTATACATATGAAATCAAAGTATAGCAACAAACTCAATGTAGAAGCGGACCTCAGAATAAAACTTTCCAACATAGAGCCTGACATTGCGGTTCTGGTGTCAAGAGAACCACTGCACCCATCTCATTAAGTAAAAATCATTTACAGAAAACATATTATAATAAGATAGATCTATTTTAACCAATATTTGACCAAGAAATGTTTGTATGAGTTTAATGTATCATGATTTGTAACTTTTAAAATTCTTTTTACTACTGTTTTTATATATTTTATGTTTTTTATCTTTTAAAATTCTTTTTACTACTGTTTTTATTCATTTTATGTTTTTTATCTTTTAAAATTCTTTTTACTACTGTTTTTATTCATTTTATGTTTTTTATTCTATATCCTAATAAAAATGTTCGTCTCTATAAATGCGCAAAACCATTTATTAAAATAACCAGCGATACACTTTTACCAATATTTATTATAACGTAGTGCCTATGAGATTATTGAGCCAGAAATTAAGTCTCAAAAACGATTTAAAGTGCCTAGAGTTGGGATGGGGTCCGCAAAAGGAATTGTTGTTCAAGAGGGGGTCCTCGGACTACATAAGTTTAAGAACCCCTGCTCTACAAGATGAAATTTAAGCTGCTTAGTTCATTTAAAAATATGCTATGGTATTTTTATAAATTATTCCGCAAAACTATTTTTCTGCCCCCCCCCCCCCTCAACATTCCAAATTAAGGAAATTTCACACATTATATATAATAATAAATTTAAATCCCTAGAACTGATACACTTGACAGGAAAAAGGATATGTAATTTTCCTCTATTTTGTACACATAAGCTCAGGTGAGGATACTGCCAAAACATTTATTACGTTATTTCGAGCAAATATGTTAAAAAGAAAAAGATATCGCCTAACAAATGAGTTATCATTACTTTCAAAATACAGTGGTACCTCGGTTTACGAACTTACTTCGTTCCGAGACTAAGTTCGCAAACTTAATCAGTTTTTCCCATATAAATTAACGGAAGAAGAATTAACCCCCCCCCCCTCCAGAACATAGTTATTTTTACCTTGTTTTTATGGGTTTAATAATAAAGAAATGGTGAAAACAGACTTTTTAATGAAGAATTAAGACATGATAGTTGCTCAGTACATCATTTTAGCTTTCTAGTGGATAATTGCTGGTTCAGATGGTTGAAAAGGATCTTTTTAAACTGAACTAGCAGCCTCCCCATGCCTAACAACACTATGAATTCCACTTCGCTTACGGAATTTCTCAAACCTTTGTAAATCATCCACTTCAAATCTTCACTTTCATCCCCATTTGTACTCGGCGTGTTTGCTACTAAATCACGGTGCAACATCTTAGCCTTTTTGCATATTAAAGCCTCACTAATATTATCCCCAGTAAACTATTTTTCACGTATCCACACTAGCAATAATTTGTCTATATTTTCTATAACTTGAGGTCTTTGCTTCGTTAAAACGGTCACTCCTTTAGCCACTTCAGCTGCCTTTACTGCCTCTTTGTTTTGGATGGTAGACTTCGCCAACCAGTTTGCTGCGTGACCAGATTAGAAGCACGCACTCCATTCTCATGTTTAGCTATTATTTCCTTCTTTTTCTCAAAAGTTAGATTAGGTCTCCTGCTAGCAATATCACTTTCTCTTGCCGTTTTCTTAGGAGCCATATTGACGGCTAATTTAAACAAAAAATATTTACAAAATAAATCTGTGAAATACATGAGCAACCAACGTTTAAGCTGTGTTAGAGAAAGTTCAACTGAGCTTGACATGTGGACTATTTGCGAACCGAAGGAAGTATGGCGAATGCTTGCGTCGCAGACCACCAGATGGCAGTGCATCTCCGGCGTTCGTTCGTAAACCGAGCTACCACTGTAAATTGCACAGCAAAATTCTTTTATATAAATCTCATTGGAGTATCAAATATTTACAGGCTGGTAATTAACAATCATGGATTGTTGCGCTTATACCAGAATGCTAAAAAAAATTAATTCAGGTAGTCTCTTCTAACGAAACTACCGCGAGTTATTAACGTAGGAATATTTATCGTTGTTTACCTCTTTTGTAAGTATATATGTATGTATGTGTTATGTGTATATATATGTATTTATATATATGTACGTATGTCTATACAACTATATATATGTATGTCAAAATTTTGACGCATTTTGGTACTTTTCTGTTTAACTGTTTACTGCTTGTCCAAGCGATAGACTGGGTTTGGCGTGCTGCCAAAATTATAACTCGAAACGAGGGACGGTTTTAGCGTCTGAAATTTTGTTTTCCGGAGGACCGTTATGGAGGAACGTAATCCTACGTTAGAAAATTATAAAATTCAAGATATCTGTGGTGTAGGGTTTGAATTAGGATCACTTGGAACTATAAGAACATTACTACCATTTCTTGAGGTAGAGAGCTACAATAAGTAACATTTGCGTTTGGATTAGAATACAAGAGGCTGATCATTATCTGCCTTTACTGGAATTGAATTTATGAGAAATCAAGCACAGGCCAGATAAATAACAGATGGAGGTGGCTGTTAGTCACCTACCTTTGCCACACATATATCAAAACCCTCATTGATACATTTTATCAGAGAATTTCAAGGAATTTTATTCAAATTTCATTAACTTTATCTGTAAACCTCATGTTTTCTTTAAAAGATTTTGATAAAATTCAGAGCCACTTTCAGGTCTTCCAACAAAATCATCACTTAAAAGTAGATCAAGATATATAGAGTGACTAGCTGAAAACCCGCACTTCGCTACGGAGTACATTCAAATTAAATACAACGGTCAATGTATGCAATTAATGCCAATATATATATATAATACGACGATCAATGTATACAATTGATGTAAAAAAAAACAGTTTGAGGATCATATCTTTTACTGTATTTTAATATTTTTTGGATAATGTCCAATCGTCTACTGCATTAAAAGAAAAAAATATATTCTTTTGTCTATTTAGTTGTTATGCACGTGACGATAAAATTATTTAAAGTACCAGAAAAAGAAATCACGTGATCAGCATTTAATAAAAATAAATTCTAAAAATTAATCTTTAAAAATTCACCAAAAATCAGAAAATGGAGGTAAAGATTCGAAAAATATTTCATTTTGAAGGAATTTTTATGATCTTTTTCGTGATATAAATTTTATAACTCTCAAATTATTATTTTAAATGCAAACTTAAAAAAAGTTACAAAAATAGCTTAAAAAATTTAATTTAAAAAATTTAAGAAGAATTTTTCAAAAATCTTTCTTAGTGCATCCCTACACCATAAGAAGAATCGCCATGCAAAATTTCAGCCCTTTACGTCCAGCGGTTTGGTCTGTGCGTTGTATGTTTGTGAGTCAGTCAGTCAGTCAGTCAGTTACGGAACTGTTTTATATATATAGATAAATATGTATTTATTAAATTGTGAACACGGATGCATATACAGGGTTCCCACCTATATGCATTACACACCCCTTAACTTCTAAACGGTGACAGCTTACGCCATAAAGTTGGTGTCTAGGCATAGTAAAAAGGCTATGTGCTAGTCGATGAGACAACTTACAACGCCATCTATCGGCAAATTTTGGAATTAGCGTTTTTATCTCAAAAACGGTACCAGATGCGGGAAAAAAGTCAACTACAAAGTTGTTCAGCATTATCGATTTAGTAAGAAAAGACACCTTGCTCACATTACTACTTAAAACAGAATGTAGAAAATGAACATTTGTTTGGTCCCGATTTCGAAAATTATCATGTCATAAAGAGTAGAAGAAAGAAACTGAGACACTTCCCTATCTTCAGGATCATTTATTTATGTTGCTGAAAATGCTCTCCATTAGCCACTATACACATTTGCACTCTGGAGTGGATTTCTCGCTGCACATTGGTGCAACATGGAGACAATCATCGATGATGCTGAACAACTTTGAAAATGCTCTCCATTAGCCACTATACACATTTGCACTCTGGAGTGGATTTCTCGCTGCACATTGGTGCAACATGGAGACAATCATCGATGATGCTGAACAACTTTGAAAATGCTCTCCATTAGCCACTATACACATTTGCACTCTGGAGTGGATTTCTCGCTGCACATTGGTGCAACATGGAGACAATCATCGATGATGCTGAACAACTTTGTAATTGACTTTTTTCCCCGTATCTCGTACCGTTTTTGAGATAAAAACGTTAAATCCAAAATTTGCCGATAGATGGCGTTGTAAGTTGTCTCATCGAGTAGAGCATAGTCTTTTTACTATACCTAGACACCAACTTTACGGCCTAATCTGTCACCGTTTAGAAGTTAAGGGGGCTGTAACGGATATAAGTGGGAACCTATGATTACAAATATTACATTCTGACCATTTTTAATTAGAATGCTCAGGACTTGTTAGATTTTCAAGGAGGCACTACACATATTTTGGAATCATCTGATTTCCTGATAAATGATTACTTATTATTTATTTAACCTTGGTTTTTTACATCTAGGAAGCCTTCTGTCGTCTATATTTATTACTATAAAAGTAAAATGTTACATATTACTGCAAACCATGAGGAGATTTATAATATTCGTAAAAATCTAAAAATAGAAATGTACTGAAAACTTAAAAAATAATTGGGTGCTTTCCTTGCACCCAGCAATTTCACTGGTTTGCATGCAAAGCATCTTGCATGCCTGCAGTGAAAAGCTTCTTTACAGAACAAATTGAAGAATTGAAGGGAGAAAAATGCCAATTTTGGCATTTTGGAGTGAAATCTCACTACAACAGTAGGATTATTGTACTTAGACATATTTTTTAACAACAATCTTTGTGAATCAGAAATCATTCCTTTCAGAGTACAAAGAAATGTGGAGGCTAGGTCAAAGTTTTTTCAGGCTAAAAATTTTTTGCTTATTTTTGTGGCAAGTTAAGAGCAATTAAAACCAGAAGCTCAAGAGATTCTCTTGTGAAAAGATGCCTACAGACTTTGAAAGTTGCTGAAAAACTCTTAACAGTAGAAGGGTTTAAAAAAGCTAAATATATACTGAAACTTGATTTACCAAATGATGTCTCAATCAGTGTGAAAAATACAAAATTACCAAAATTTTTCTGTCCTGAGTAGATTTACACGTCTTTAATGAGACAACAAATTTTGGTTACAAGTCATAGTTCTCTTTATATAATTTTTAAGAGTTTGCAAGACTAAACTCACCAGAGTTCCCCATGGACTTAAAAGGATATGAATAATCATAAGACAGCCTTAGGAACACTGTGCATAAAAGGATAGAAAATATGTAAAGAATAAATTATGAAAGGCTATGTACTTATTGGGTCCCATACTAGTATAGAGCCCCACACAAAGAGTGATCATTTAGAAACCTTCTACAATGCCTGAGACAAAATATATCCACTGTGATTTCGGTAAGTTAGAATCAGAGCCACTGAGCTTGCAACTTATTTAGAAGTCACTCCAGAATTTCAAGAAACATGTTCACAAAAAATGAAAAAAGATATTTAATTACGAGTATGTGGATGAACCAATAAGTAATTGGAAAGAAATGTTTGTGGTGCATTCATTTTAACAAATACTGTACAAAGCTAGACAAGCTAGATAAGTTTATTCCAGATTCCACAGAAAATACATCAAAAACATGCATTGTTATTAGAAACTGCCTTGAAAGATGTAAAAAAAGATTCAGAATAATGACCAAATGAAGTCTATAAAAGATGTAGACATAGCTATATGCTGGTCGAAGAAATGCTAAGTATTAAAACCTATTGTTTCAGAAACGCTATAAAAATTCTACAATATCTACAAATGACAGCTACTGGTTTTTCAAATGTGTTTACATCTTTATGGATATTTTTAACAATTCATTAATTGTAGCATTGGGAAAAAGAAGCTTTTCTGGATAAAAATTAAATTAAAACATACTCTCTATAGAGCATATAGAAAAAAGGAAATTAAAATTTCAGCAACTTGTTCATTAAAAGTCTACAAAATTCAGTTGCACACAATTTTTTTCTGTGATTAAAATATATGTAGTCTAGCTACCTTTTTGTTTTTCTTTTCTTATAAATGTACAGAAAAATTTCCTAATTCTTATGTTTTAAGCTTCACTTTAATTTTTTTCATTTAATGTACGTTAGAATTTTGAAGGACCAACCGAAATTTCTGCTATTGGGCCTCACAATGACTAAGGCTAGCTATAATATGAATGCATGAATGACGAGATTTTGAATCTCCAATTTTCCAGTGCTAAGAAATTAAATGTTATAGCCTGTTACCTTAATATATTGTTAATGTAGAAATTTCCAAATTTTTAAATATTAAAATGTAGAATTCACACAAAATCTTCACATTTTTTAATTATTAATTTCTATAAATTATGTTTAAAACAAAGTTATATGTAACTAACAGTGAACAAAACAGATAACGAGTAAGAAAATTCAAAAGGAAATGCAAAGCTACGAAAATGACTGCAAAGAAAAGAAAAATGCTAAAATCTATTAAGTAAATAGAATTTGCAGGTAAGAGAGCTGGCAATAAAAATCTAATTCTAAATTAACCCAAGTATAATTTTTATAATAACATTTTTTTTTTAATCATACCAAAGTTGTCATAAATATCAGTTAATACAGATTTTGTAAATCTTGAAATGTTTAGAATGCATTGTGCAGAGAAAATTAAACATTTTATATATTATATACTAATAATTCTGTACAATTTTGAAAAATCAAAAAACTTATTTTTGCTTTCATAAGAACTTGAATTTTAAATATTAAGTATTAATTTTAAAGCATCCTCTTTGAAACATAATGATTTAAAATTTAAAGAAGCATATTATAATGACTGATGCAGCGAAAATTATGAATATTTAAGAGTATTCCTTTTAATGTTGTTGCAATTATCTTTGTTATCATGAAAGTTGAGCATCAATGTTATTTATTAAATCTTGTCTTAAAAATTTTTAATACTGAATGAATACAGAAACAACTAACATAAGAACAAAAAAAATTTTCAAATGCAATTATAATTAAAAAGTTATCTGATAGAAGAATGATAGGAGAAAGCAACACGTAAACTGCAGATTAATGCTCATGGTACCAAAAGCTATAAAAAATCACCAAATTTGATGCCAGTTCATCATTTATGTGCAAAATTCAATTATTTAATTATTTCTATCTATAAGTTTCACATGAAATTAACACTTTATATTGAATTCTTTGTAATTTAAAAAAATTTAAGACACATAAATGAAGGTTTGTTAACTTCGATAAGCTTTAGATGTTTTAATAATTTTAATATACTTTAAGTATGGAATCCAATAGAAAAAAAACACTAAATGCATGAATGTTGGGAAAAGTGCTGGATTTTTTATAGAAACAAAATTGGTGATTATATAATTTGTTTCTTTATTATGTTGTGCTACAATAAGGTTGTAATCTTTATATTAAATGTTTATCATTCAGTTTAATGGCTTAATAGGCTGCAAATCTGATCCAGCTGATTCGCTCTTACGTCACGAAAGGTAAGTGATTATATCTCAGAAATAGCATTTGTTTTTTCTCAGTTTCAAATAACTGAATTTGAATGTTGGTTATTTACATGATTCAGCTATTGAAATTTGAAATTATCTGCAGAAAATGAATTATACATTCAATGAATGAAATATATAATGAATTATTTTAAAATTAATTTTATCTTCCCCTTTTTCAAGAAATACAATCCGGAAGAGGAGAGCTTACTCTTGGTTATTCATATCTAGATTATAGGTCCAACTCCATTGCCTGAGAGCATCTGGCACATCACTTCACCTTGGTTAGTGCTTTTGAATTCTAATTTTTTCAAATAAAGATCCATAATATTTATTTTTAGTTAATTTTGTACCCTTTCCTAAGATATTTTAATATTCTTCTTAGTTTTAAAAATTCATTTTTATAGTTTGCAAATATTTTAAATTTAAATTTTGGCTCTAACAATTCACCGTGAATAAAACTATCATTTTTTTTTTCATTCTTCTATAAACGTTGAAATTATCTTGCTACAGACTTTTAAATTTTATGTACTTTATTTAATTTTTTATACAATTTTAATTATTTACTCCACATAAATGCTGTATTCATTAGTTTTTTTAGTTAAAATATTGAGTACTTCCTTTTTATAGTGACCTTGGCAAGAAACGGAAATTTGCGCATTTTTGCCTTGGCGAGAAACAAAAGGTTACCAATGTGTATACATGTTATTGTTGTCCACATAAGTGTAGTGTGCTTCTAACTTTTGGGGGGGGGGGCACAAAGTGAATTCAGTTAGGGCCCTCCTCAGCACATTGAATGCTGGACAGTCCTTAAAATATGAAACATTATGATTTTCTTGAAATTGAATAACAATAGAATTGATGTTTGAGTAGTGTTCAAAAGTTATACAACGAGAAAAATAAATATAATATAAATATAATGAGAAAAAAATATAGCATTGAATTTTTGTTATGGATCATATCATTGTTATAAATTATGTTAAGGTTAAAGATATAATTGGAATCTTCAGTTTCACAGTTTGAAAAAGCAGGAAAAAACCAACTTTCTCAAAAGTTTTCTACAACTTTCCGATTTTAACTGAACTTCTATTAATGTTTTAATTTATTTCAAGTTAAGTTGGGGGGGGGTTGCAGCGACGCTACACCTATGGCTGTCCATATAAGATTTCAGTCTTAGGGGAACGTCTCTAGATTATGATGGCACTACAAAGATTGGAGTCCGACTTAATCAGGTACCTCTTCAATTTTGACCAAGCATCCCCAGGGGTGACATCTGGGAAGATTGTACCTACTTCTACCCTCTCTGACCCCTCATAGAAAGATTTTCTGGTATATGGATTTAATGTGCCAATATTCGACTTAGACACAAAGGTATTTAATAGCCCTTGTTGGGATTAGATCCAAGCACCGTCAGTATCAAAAGCTAAAGCACTGCTACTAGGCTACCTTGACCCTGTTAAATATGTTGCTTGTTGTAAATAAATTACTTACAAAATTGCATTAAATAACAAAATAATAGAGAATTTTATTAAACTCCTTCTGTATGTATATATTAAATAAATTGTGTAGTGTAGATAGTGTCGGTAACCGTTTGTTTCTCACCAATACCCTTTTCTCCCAAGGCTGCTATAAAAAGTGAGTACCAAATATTCTACTATTGTTTATCAGCTACATATTGTTGAATTTTCACAGTGTTGATTGCAGGGCCAGCCTTTGTGCAAGGAGCCTCGCAATCTGCGCCCTACTGAACATTCTTAGAGCAGGCACCTGTGCGTGCTGCACACTTCGCACACGTCACAGGCCAGCTCTGGTTAATTGTCAGGCTAAAATTTTTAAACAGTAACAAAGAGTATTCTCTTAAATTTCTCATTAAGTGAACTCCAATTGGTGGAGTTTGACAACTTTTCACTGAATGGCACAGGGTATGAAACTATTCCCAGTATATTCTATCTTTTACCGCAAGAATTACCAGTTCAAAAACATTTGTATATCTCATAACCAGCAAAGTTGCTAAGCACGTTATGTCTGACGTGTATGATGATATATTTATAAATTTTGGATAAAAATTATAAATAAATTTGCCCGAGAAATCAGATTGGCAACTTTTAGCAATCTATTGAAATCGTGGAGCATATATTGTAATAGAAAGCAAACCTTGACCAGAAAGTAATAATATACTAATTTGCTAAAAATAACATACCATAGCTGAACATGCAGATTTAGTACAGACATACCAAATTTGGTGATTTTTTGTCTGGCATGGTAACCATGTGATATTTATAAATGAGACCATTTTGGATTATATTTGTAATACTTCTGAGATAATAGGGGGTAAGAATAAGATGGTTGAATTTGACACATCTAAGTTCGGAAAAATAAGTTTCATCAAGAGCATTTAGTTGAGGGACAGTGGGTATTTCGAGGTTTGGAAAGGGATACTGGTATATTGTTTTTAGTGGGTGTAGTGGATAAGACTAAGGAAACTCTTATGGACTGTATAAACAGGGCCATTCCTAGGGTAGCTGTCGCCCGTGTGCGAGAATAATTTTGCCCCCCCCCCCTTTCATACCGTATGGATTAATTGAAATTTCTCTGAAATATTTTTACCTTAAATGAAACAACGAATTAGAGAAAAAATTATAAATTCAGTTTATATTTTCTTGTTATAACCTAACATAATAATAATTATTAATGTATTGATATAATAACCAAATGAATATGTTATATTAAATACATACAACACATATCTATTAATACATATACTTAATAAGTCAGTCAAAAAACTTAAATAACCTTTGCTTTTCTTGCCTTTTTTAATGCAAATTCTGTTATAATATCTGATACATCTATATCTTCCGAAATGTCCTTTTCGATACTAATAATAGATGTCTGAAAGCCTTTCTTTATTATTATTTTTATTATTTTAAGTTTTGAAAAGCTTCTTTCCCCGCTAGCAAAAGTCACGGGTAATGTTAAAAAAATTCGTACAGCAATCACAAAATCTGGAAACAGATAGATGAGATTATTTGTAAATAGGTATTGAATCACATTTAACACGTTCATTTCAGGGGAAATATAGGGTGCAACATTGTCAATTTCATCATATAAATCTTCAGCTATAATATCTTTTCAATTTTAAATGGATCATGTCACATACTTTCCACAGATTTACATTTTGTAGACCTATTTGATTTATCTGTTTCAAGGAAATTATTTAGGTCGTTGAGAAAACTAAAAACTGTGTGATGTTTTATTTGTTCGAACCTTTCTTCTATTTTTGATAATGCAGTGTCCAATATTACAAAGTAAAATTTAATTTTGAATTGGTCTTCTGGATTTTTTGGAGCTTCATCTTTACATTCGTAGTCAAATAAAGAACTTACAAAAAAGGCACAATGTAAGTTAATCTGTTCCTCGATAAAGATGGACTTTTGCAAAGAAACATTCCAAATCGATTTTATTTTAATTTTGTTCATCTTTTAAATACAATTTTCCTACATTTACTGTAATAAAAAAATCGTATTTTCCTGATTTCTGAAAAATTTGCCATATTTCACGCATCTGTTAAAGAATTAAGGTCATGCAGTTCAAAAATCCAAATTAACAGTTGTTTCTCTAGTATATGTTTAACATTTGCAAAATAAAAAAAATTAAAATAGAATTTAGTTATGATTCCTAGTTTTTTTTTTTTTTTTTTTGCAAAACAAATATCAAACCATAAATGTATTATTTTAATTTCGAACTGCTAACTGCGCAAAAGAAAAAATATCAAGTTTACTTACCTGTGAATTATTTTTATTGGTTAGCAATCACAAAATCGAGCACAAAAATTAGAGACAAAAAGCTTTGTTTTTTCAGTTGTTGAGATGGACACATTCAAAATTAATATAGTGCAAATTATCCCAGTCCTTTTATTTATAGGCTCAGGGCACAAACAAGTATTTTCCTGCAACCTGACAAAAACCGTCCGCACCTACACGATGCTCGCGATACAACACGATTTGATGGGATGATAGGTTAAAATGTGTTAAAACAAAAATGAACAATGTATTTCCCAACTGGTTGCGACGTGGAGTAGCGTTTTTAAAATGAATGTTGTTTCCAGTTATACTTGTAAAATGCATTTTTAACTCTAAGTAGTAGCTTGCATAATGATATTTTTATATTGATTATTTTACTAATAAATTAGTTTCAAATTTTTTTAACCAGGCGGCTGACTTGCCACCCATGTGCCTCGCACCCCATCCCTGGGTTGGAACGGCCCTGTGTATAAAGGAATACATTCTGCCAGGAACTACAATACATTCAGATGGCTGGAAATCATACAAAGATATAGGAACAGAAGGATTTAAACATTTCTCTATTAACCATAGTATTGATTTTGTTGACCCTGATTCTGGATGCCATACTAATGCTACAAAAAGCACTTAAAGGCATGTGAAAAGTGACTTGCTGACTCATAATTGTCAAGTTGACTTTCAATTTTATTCCGTACTGCATACAGGCCCTGATTTTCCATTAGGCCTGGGCCTATGGGCCCTCAATTTGGGGGCCCTCCCAAAATTTTTATTTTAAAAGAAAAAAAATTTAAAATTAAATTTTTTTTTTAATTTTACCTTTTTTAATAGCAATTATCTTTATATGAAAAAACTTTACATCAATAAAAAAACTTTATATCAATTTTTTACAGAAAAAAATTGATGTGAAGTATTTGCAGGTGTCACTAATATGTATATATATATATATATATATACAGTGATTTCCGCTTATAAGAATCACGTTTGTTATTACTGTTTTTGATTCTTATAAGCGGTTGATTCTTATAACCGAAACTTCCCTTTGGACAGGCACACATACACAAATATATACTTGTACATATATATAAACACACAGGCACATATATACATAATTTAGCATTAAATACTCTTTAATTTACGTTATTTATCATTTATTAAAATTACTTTTTATAATTTTAAAAATACTCAATTTCTAAACAAATACTATAACTCAATTTCTAGACCTATAAGTAACAACACATGATTTTAAAATCAACAAGAGGCAGCTTCTCTTTGACTACACTTTGGAAGAGCATCATATCTAATTAGCAAGTTCTGTTTTTCAGAAAAACTAAGAGTTTTCCTTGTTTTTATCATATTTGAATTCGACTATCAAAAAGTTCTAACACTAACTGGCAATTTTGTTAGAAAACTAAAGTGAATACTAGCGACGTATGCTTATTACAGTCTCAGACGAAGATTCACTTTATAGCTTACGTTTCACGGTTTGATTCTGAATCAAACAATGAAACGTTTGATTCAGCATCTGGTTCATCCGATTCAGCAAAATGGATCCGTTTACGTTTCACGGTTTGAAGTGCTGAATCCACTGTCCCGTTTACGTAAGTGATGGTGGACACTTCGCGGAAGATTTATGTGTTTCAGGGTCCAGAAATCCGCAACCAGGAAGTAAGTGGTGGGAAAAAAGGAGTGCCTATCTGGAGAAAAGTGAAATCGGACCCGGGCGGGTTAGATGCCCCTGGGTAAAGCTAATAAGACGGTGTTTAGCAAAAACGTATAAGGAGAAACTCTTATGTTATGTCTAAAGGAATGTATTTTACGACTGTTTTCCACCCCAAAGTTTTATCAATCTTTCTTTTCAAAAACTTAAGAAAGAATTTCGTACCTTTTGAGAGTTCAAGTGGCATTTTTTGAAAAAATGAAAGGAAGGCGAAGATTGCAAACTGATTCTTATAACCGGTGGATTGATTCTTTAAAGCGGAAATTTTAACATGGAAATAATACATTTGTTTTTGTTTTTGCGGTATTGATTCTTATAAACGGTTGATTCTTATAACCACTGATCACTATAAGCGGTGGTTACTGTATATATAATTTTGCTTAAAATGATTACAAATAAACATAAAATAAAGCAGTTTTTAATGACTAGTTTTGTCTATTCCTCAAATTCACTTAAAAGGTAAGTGCACTTGATTTTATTTATTTTCCAATTTGTGAAAAGTGAATTATGAGGTTTAAAGATTATTGATTAATATTATTAAAGGTTTGACTACTATTGATTGGTTCATCATATGTATGTTATAACTGTATATAAGGGATTAATAAGTTTTCTGGTTACATTGTATTTGTGTTTTAATGATGAAGTTAATATGTTGTATTGCTTTTTGTTATTTGATAATGTTTTAAGCTTCTACACTTCAAATAGCCAATTCTTGGTAAAATAGTACTTTCACAACAATTCATGATTTTTTTTTTTATAGTGTGAGTGTGTGTCAATTTTGGAAATTTTACGCCCACATCAGTGTTATGGGGCCCCCATCCCGAGATGTGCCTATAGTCAAGAATTATCTAAATTGGGCCCTGACTGCATATGTTTCACCATCAGTGAGCGGAAATTGGTAAAGACCCATTTAATAAATTTGTGGAAATTGTCAGAGAAATAAAGTAGATGGAATTTAAAATCGGTGTTACAAGCGTTGAATGTTTTATATTTCCGTTAGGTGATATTTTCTAATTTCTGCTGTGCTTTTAGTAAAAAATTAATTTTTTACATTTTTAGTAACTTTTATACTGTTGGGTTAATTCGAAATACACAGTGCTCCCATGTATTTCGCTGTGATGGAACCGCTATCTTGGCGACGTCTCCAATCGCCAAGTTGGCGGTAGGAAACGTCACAAGATGGCGGTTCCATCGCAGTTGGAAACATGAAATTTACTATAAAATATTGAGAGAATATGAACTTCAACAGCAAGAAAAATGAAATTTAAAGAAAAAACACTATTTATTTTTTCAAATTTTAAAATAATGAGAGAATATATACTTCAACATGCCAAACTATACGTTCATTGAAAGATTATCAAGAAATTATAAAAATGAAGTTAAAATAGGGCCGTTGAGAGTGAAAAGTTACACTTTACAAAAGAAAATTTGACTTTTCGGCATCAAAATTCCGTTTTCGAAGACCTGTTAGGCTAAAACTTCGAAATGTAAAAAATAAACTTTGGGTTTTCTCGCCAAAAATTTTTGGCGAAAATTTTTCGTCAACGCGGTGCGTCTGGCACATCTGTTCTGCAGTTTTTAACAGTTTAATACTTATAGGTATTGTATTGGCATTCAGATTCACTTACAAAAAAATAGCGTAAAATGTAGAAATCATATATATCATTTTCAGCATCATAACAAAACAAATGTGTCATACAATACAGTAAAATATACCTGAAAATTAAAATTACTTCAAGAGCTGTTTCGTTTTCTAGCATCTACATCAATGTAATTTCAGTCAGTGATCCATTTCAATATCTGCGAAAGTTTGTAGCCAAGGACATCACTCTTTACAATTAATTATTAATTACCAAGATGCACCATAAATACACAGCCAGCCGGTTGCTTAGTCTCGGTAGTAGTGATTAGGGATGGATCGGAAATACTGGACCTGTTACTCTGTAACAGGTATGTGCTAACTAAAGTTTGGACCTGTTACCGATTTTCAAAAGTAACAGGTATGGCGTGCGTGTCAAACGATAGAATCATGAAGCTACCTGTAGTTTCATGGATAGAAAGCTTCATGGATAGAATACTCCCGCCAGGCGAATAGAATAGGGCCGCCAGGCGGGAAGCGGGGCAGGGCCGGCGCTAGGGGCGGGCAAGCCGGGCCTGCCCGGGGCGGCAACCTTAGGAGGCGGCAAATGGGTTGTAATATTAACTAGTTTATGGAGAAAATGATTAAACCAAGATTCATTTGAATACTTATGAAAAATTAATAGGTGGACTTTTAATAAAATTTGCTTTTAATATGTTTTACAAACTTTTAAGAATAGGTACCGACTCACTACAAAAATCCCCAAGCATGAGAACGACATAAGAAGGTTGAGGTATGTAGTTTTTAACAAAAACACGTTTTGAAAGATGAGTAGAGTTTTCGTGTATTAAAGACCAAATTCAAAACCGAACGAAAAATACAGAGCAATATAGATAAAATAACAAAATATTTCAAGGAAACCGCTCACAAACATAATAACTCCCACTTAAAAATGGCTTAAAAATGTGTAAAATAAAAAAATGACCCTTTTTATTATAATTTAAATAAATGAACACACATACAAAGTGCTGTAAAAGAATTTTTTACCGCGTGTTTTAATTTGTCGGAACATGTATGGGGTCGCGAAAAACCAGTCATGACAAGCTGTGACACGATTTTTACGCTACTATTATAAAAGGAAAAGAGGCATTATTATTTGTCGTGAGTTTTTGAAAATTGTGCCATAAAGTGTGTTGTAAAAATAAGGTGAGTAGGTAATAATTAGAAAATAGGCAGCTTTTCTAAACAAATATTTTTATATCTTATATTTTTATATCTTATATTTTTATAAACTTCTACAGGATGTTTTTGGAAAAACGCTCAAATCCGTCAATTTTTTGGCCACTTATGTGTTTCGTGCAGTAGGATACACCTCCTATGAGGGGTAATTTTTACCCCTCTTTTAGATAGAGAATATGGGCCGTGTGGCACCTTGTTTTTAAGGGCTCTTAATTCTTCTTACTACGGTCGATTGTTTTTATAAATCGTTTGAATAGTTTTTAATATATATTTAATTTTAAATTTGCCATGAGCCATTTAAATTTATTTTGTTAAGCATGTTATCTTTAAATTTTGACTTTTTGGTCAGACACGATTTTGTTTTGAAGGAAGTCACTTTTCTTTTTATTTTGTTTTTTAATATTTATCAACCCATATGAAGGGTAATTTTTACCCCTATTATTTGGATAAAGAAAGTGAGTCAAGTGGCACCTCATTTTGAAAGGTTTATAATTCTTCTTACAACGACGTATTTTTTCGAAAATAATATGAGGCAAATAAAAATTATTTCTTTGAGCATGTTACCTAACAGAAATAAGCAAAAGTGCCTTTTTTAAAAATAAAATCGATGGGTCCAAGCAAAAAGTAGCTGTCCAGAAAAATATTTTTTCGGCTTATGGTAACTTTGACAGTAAATATTCTAAATCTAATTAAACGATTTAAAAAGAAAAATTTAAAATAAATAAATAAATAAATAAAAAAGTAATACATATAAATGTAATACATAAGAAGAATCCAAAGGTAAGTAAGAACAGACAAGGTACCGCTCCGCAAGAGCAAGTACCCCTGAGCGGCGTCACGCCTCTGTCCGGCCGTCCCGGCCGCGTGTCGTTAGGTGGCAGGGCGCTTGTCTGGGACCGTGCGGCGGGGGGCAGGTGCTGACTGCGGTCTATACCCACGGACGGGAAAACCACCCGGAAGGCCTTATAGTCGCCACGACGGGTCCCGCCTTTTGCATTGGAGACAAGGTACAGCTCAACTCATGTTCGTTATAAATAAATGTCAGGGTTAAAAATTAACCCTCGTAAGGGGAGCATCTTTCCAAAAACATTTGAAAAATCTTTCTTTTTTCTGGCTATTTTTCTATAATTTTTCTTTTTTCATTTTCTGGCTTTGTTTAGGGTAAATTGTTAAAAAAAACACTTTCTATTCCATGGCTGACGTTTCGGTTTTAATCAAACCTTGAATAAAGTTTGATTAAAACCGAATTCAGCTTTTATACAATATTTATGATTTAAAAGATACCCCTCAAAACGACTTACTAAAATATTGTAAAGATTTCCTTTCTAGAAATAGTGTTAACTGATGGGAATTCATCAGATATAAACGCGCTAGACCTGGCAGTATCGGTGATAGTATCGGTTTTGGCCTTACTAAATAAAAAAGAAAGTCCAATCGAGATTTTAAAATTCATTTCAAAGCTGGATTTTGCTCCAAATCTCGGTATAGTTTTAAGAATTTTTAAGAATCTTGCTTACTCTCCCAATAAATGTGGCAAGTGGAGAAAGACGTTTCTCCAAATTAAAGTTAATTAAAAAAATATTACGTTCTACAACTACCAAAGATCGGCTAAATGGCTTGACAACATTAGCCATTGAACATGAGCTACTGTCCGACCACGGAAGCAAGGTCTCTGGAAGCTGTTACGCATGCGCGAGAATAGCTAGTCTACTTAGAAAATAGGGGAAAACGTCATATTTTCGGATGCGTTTGTTTATGAATTACGGAATGTATTTCAGACTGCTTTTTTCCGCAATTTTAAAGTTATTTTTTAAAACTTTATTTTTGATCGAATATGTGAATAATTTCAAAATAATAAAAAGAAAGAAGCAAATCTATTTAAAAAATAGGAGTGTTATAGGAGTGGATATTTTCGGGTGTGTTTGTTTAAGAATTGCGAAAGAATGTTTTCAACCAACTTTCTTTTTCAGAATTTTTCTTTCGATTGTATGTATAAATAAAAACCGAAAAACATATTTAAATGAAGGTTTGAAAAATTCCATCTTTAAGTGATATATTGTAATTGTTGTGAAACAGAACTTTACAGGACACTAATGGTCCTAGATGGTGTTAGGTGTCCTATAATAGAACCGCTTGTTTATATCCCTTTTTTGATATTTTGTATATTTTGCTTGCTGTGCGAAAATGAGGTCACAGCTCTTTTTGCAGAGAATCTGTTACTACGCAGAAAGCGCTCTGTAAGTTTCGCTATGTACGGCGCGTCAATTTTTATGTTTTTATAAAGGATATATTATGATGATGTATCTTCTTTTATTTGAGTTAGATTAATGTGTCGTTGCCGTTTAAAGTACTGCTGAACTACCCAGGTAAGTCTGAAAATGATTTCGTTTTCCAGTATGGGTTGATTCTTTATTTGGGCAGTAAAGAGTGTGTCATTTTTGGTTTCTTTGTTTGCCTGCATATATCAGGTCGATATAGAAATTTAGTATATTGAAGTTTTATCTCTAAGTGCTGGGGAAATATTTTTTAGTTACCTTTTCCTAACATTTAAGTGGCGTCCGAGACAGGATTCTTTCGGTTTTAACTGCTCAAATTAATATTTGAATTATCTTATCAAGTGTAGAGTTAGTTTTTGATAATGGAAACTTTAATACTTAAACGGAAGGCTTTGCGCTCTTCTTTTACAAAGACAGTCAATGTTTTGAAATCAGAACTTGTTAAAGAGGACATTGACTTAGGTTTAATAAAAGATATGTTTACTAAATTGCAGAATTTGCATTTAGAATTAAAAGAACTAGACGACCAAATTCTTGACTTGATGATAGAGGGGAAGGCTGCGGAAAAGGAAGTCTCAACTGAAATTGAAACCCGCGAATTATATTCAGATGGTTTTATCACCCTGACCCGTCAAGTAAATGAGAAATTAGAAATTCCTGAGGAAACGGGTTTCGAGACTAGGTCACAGGATGGTTCTAACATATCGTGTCATAAAATTAAAGCATATAAACTTCCGAAAATTGAACTTAAGAAGTTTGACGGTGAATTGCTTAATTGGCTTCCTTTTTGGTCCCAGTTTGAAAAGATCCACAATGATCCTGATTTGCATGACAGTGACAAATTTTCTTATTTGGTTCAGAGTATGAAGTCGGGATCGCGGGCTAAAGAGTTCATTGAAAGTTATCCGGTGACTTCAGAAAATTATGATAAGGCTGTTACTGCTCTTAAAGAGCGCTTCGAGAAAAGTGAGTTATTAATTGAAGTTTATGTAAGGGAATTAATTAAATTAATTATTTCTAATGTTAAGGCAGATAGCAAAGATAAATTGCCCCTTGATAAACTTTATGATAAAATTGAAGCTCAGTTGAGGGCTTTAGATTCTTTAGGTTTGAAATCAATAGATAACACATCGTGGCTGTATCCGATGGTGGAATCGAGCCTTACGGAAGAAGTTTTAAAGGCATGGCAGAGGAGTTTGCTCTTTAACCAGCCTGAAGGAACCGACTTTTCTCGCCTCGCAAATTTGATGAAATTTTTAAAAGCTGAAGTGGAGGGTGAGGAAAGATTAAAACTGGCACGTAGTGGGTTTGATAGTGTTAATCATAAATAGGAACATCATGATAGAGCAAGGGGTGAAATTAAGGGTAAGTTTAAATTTAAGAAACCAGCAAATATTCCTACTGCCTCAGGTTTCCTTACAACTAAAGATCGTTGTTGTATATTTTGCAGTAAAGCACATGATAGTAAAAATTGTTACGATTCACGTTTTATGACTCTTGATGAAAAGATTTCTAAAATTAAAGAGAAAAGGTGTTGTTTAAAATGTTTAGAACCCAACCATCTCGCAAGAGTCTGTAAACAATTTGTTCGTTGCTATGCTTGTGGTAAAGCGCATTTAATTTCTCTTTGTCCGGAAATGCATACTAGAGGTGAATTTTCAACAGAGAAGCCAGTAATAGAAAACATACAAACAGCTACTGCCAGACAAATGTGTACCGCGGAAGTTGCGTTAATGACGTTGCAGGTAACAGTCGCGGGAGTCAATAAGACAAGAAACGTTAGAGTACTCTTAGATTGTGGGTCCCAGAAATCTTATATTTTGGGGTCATTGGCAGTGGAGTTAGGTTTACCAATAGTATCTAAGGAAACAGCAGCTCATACTTTATTTGGGGGTGCTAGAACCAACCCAAAACTGCACAATAAATATCGAGTAAAGTTGTGTTCCTCGAGTCAGCAGAAATATACAGATTTAGAGTTTGACTTTTTAGATCAGGATGTAATTTGTGGGGATATACCGCGTGTATCGAGAGGTCCAATGTTAAAAGAGTCAAAGCGTAACAAAATTTGGTTGTCTGATGTAGGATCAGATTATCCTAAAATCGAGATGCTCATTGGCAGTGATATTTATGGAAAAATTCTCACGGGACTTGTAAAGCAATTAAATGGAGGATTGACTGCGGTTTGTACAAAATTAGGTTGGGTCGTTTGTGGTGCATATGATAATTTTTCTACTTCTAAAGAACAAAGTGCATCATTGTTGTGTAGTTTAGCAGTCCGGGACTTTAAAATTTCCGATCTATGGAATTTAGAGACGATCGGAATATTAGATGCTCAGCAGAACTTAACGAAAACTGCCGAGGAAGAAATTGCCCTCGAACAATTTTTGAATTCCCTCACAAGAAACGAAGAAGGTCGCTATTGTGTGGGTTTACCTTGGTTAGGGTATAATGTAGAGTTGCCATTTAATCGCCATGTTGCTGAAAAAAGATTGTTCAGTGTAACACGAAGACTTAAGTCTCTGAACAAATATGAGGATTACGATAAGGTTTTTAAAGAATGGATGGATGAGGGTGTAATTGAAGTAGTGCCAGAGGCTGAACTTAATTCTAAGGGTCACTACCTTCCACATCACCCCGTGTTCAAAGCAGATAGTAGCACGACTAAAATAAGACCTGTTTTCGATGCGTCGTGTAAAGTTAACAGATCACCCTCCCTTAAAGATTATTTATTTAAAGGACCAAACTTGATTGAAGAAATCCTTTCAATTTTACTGAGGTTTAGAGAGAAATGCATTGGGGTGACCTCTGATATTAGGCGTGCATTTTTACAGATAGAGTTAAGAAAAGAAGATAGGGATTTTTTGAGATTTTTATGGTGGGAGAAAGAGGATGTCTTTAAGGTATTTCGCCATACCAGGGTAGTTTTTGGAGTGACATCCAGCCCGTTCTTATTGGGGGGGGGGGAGTTATTGCGTTTCATTTGTCACAAGTACCAACAGAACAAAAGTTTATCACCCAGAAATTAGATAGGTGTTTTTGTATCGATAATTGTGTAACTTCTGTAGATAACGAGAAAGAGCTTGTGGATTTTATAAAATGTTCTACTGAAATTCTAGCCGAAGCAAAACTGGATTTGCGTATGTGGATCTTTGGTCCAGTAGAGAAGGATGTTGGTTTCATACCGATAGATTTGAATACAGAATCCCCATTAAAGGATCCCGTGCCAGTGTTAGGGGTTATTTGGGACAGAGAAGAAGATAACCTTTCTATTGACATTAAAACTCCATCACTTTCAAAAAATTTGTCTAAAAGAGAAGTCCTGTCTGTAACACAGACCATTTTTGACCCGCTAGGTATTTTAACACCTGTTTTATTGCCAGCAAAGCTATTACTCCAGGAAATTTGGGCGATAAAAGCGGACTGGGATACTTCGTTACCAGAGAATATGAAAACAAAATTTTTAAAGTGGCATAGTAATTTGAAAATTCTATCTAACGGGAAAATACCGCGGCGAATAGGGTTCGGTGATAAAAGTTCTTGGTCATTACATGTGTTTTGTGATGCCAGCCAACAGGCCTATGCCACAGTAATTTTTCTGAGGTGTGAACACAACAGAGAAATATTCGTTACTTTGTAGCGGCTAAATCTAGAGTCGCACCCCTAAAGAGAATTACCATTCCTCGCCTAGAACTTCTGGCGTGTGTCTTGGGTGTGCGCCTTTCCAAATATGTGACGGAAGCGCTTTCACTAAATGACATCCCGAAACATTTTTGGACCGATTCCACCACAGCCTTATCTTGGATCAAAAGAAATGATATATGGGGGACGTTTGTGGGCAACCGAGTTGGGGAAATTTGTTCTATCACAAATGTAAATTAGTGGTCATATGTCCCAGGTCAATCAAACCCGGCTGACTTGCCTTCCCGAGGTTGTTCCCCTCTTCAGTTTTCTGAGCTTGGTTGGTGGAAAGTACCTATTTGGCTAAAAGAGCCTAGAGATAATTGACTAAAACTAGATGTTAAACCCGATGAGACTTTAGTTTTTTCTGAGTGTAGGAAAGGAATAAATTTAAATGTAAATATAAATGTATCAGTAATTCCTGAAGAAACTAAATGGTTTGAGAGATTCTCCAAATTGTCAAAAATGGTAAGAGTTTTAAGTTGGGTAAAAAGATTCATCAAAAATTGCCAAAGGCAAATGGTGAATAAAGAACCTTCCCTGTTAGCTTTCGAGGTGCAGGAAGATAAGAACACACTTCTTTTGCTGCTTCAGATGGAGAGTTTTCCTGAGGCTGGAGACGTAATCCATGGCATTTTAACGCAGCGAGATCAGAGTGGCCTAAGGAGAGTAAAGACAAAAATTATCGAACGGGACGATAATTATGCTTTTAGATACCCTATTTTGCTACCTTTTAAGCATCATATTGTTGAATGTTTGATAAGAGAATATCATTTAAGAAATTCCCATGCTGGAATACAAACTCTTACTGTCATAATCCGAGAGGAATTTTGGATAATTGCCGCCAGACGCACAATAAGATCAGTTGTCAAGAAATGTGTACGATGTAAGAGATTTTCAGCAAAACATATGACAACAGTACCCATTCAATTGCCATTAGACAGAATTCGAGACGCATCTACATTTGAAATTACCGGTATCGATTTATGCGGCCCTCTGATTCTCCGATCTAAATCAAAAGCCTGGGTAGTTTTATTTACATGCGCCGTTTACAGGTGCGTGCATCTGGAACTTGTGACGTCCATAAGTACGGAATGTTTTATCCAAGCTTTGCGTAGATTCATAGCGCGAAGAGGCCGCCCGTCTGTCATTTATTCAGATAATGGCACGAACTTTATCGGAACTTCGACGGTACTGAGAAAAGTTGATTGGGAAAAGGTAGTGTCTCAAGAAACGTTAAACCCAATCCAATGGAAATTCATTCCTCCCACTGCTGCGTGGTGGGGCGGATGGTGGGAGCGATTAATTCGTTCCACCAAGAATCTGATCGTGAGAGTCTTGTGACAAGCTTCAGTAAATTATGAGGAGTTGCTCACTATTATTTGTGATGTTGAAGCAGTAATAAACTGTCGAGCCCTCACTTATATTTCCAATGACTCTGAAGACCTTCTGCCGTTGACACCATCAATGTTTCTACAGGACATTAAAGAATCCGGTACAGCTGACTTAGATTTTATAGACAAAAGCAAACTCCTAGTTCGACAGCGTTTTTGTCAAGAACTTCGGGAACTGTTCCGCAGTCGGTTTCGCAAGGAGTATCTTGGACAGCTAGTGCAGAAACATGGACAGAAGGACTGTGAAATAAATGTCGGAGACATACTGTTAATAGGTTCGGAGAACCTTAAAAGGATTCAGTGGCCAGTCGCTCGAGTTCAAGAACTTTGTACCGGCAGAGATGGCCGCACCAGAGTGGTCAAAGTCAAGACAAAAAATAGTATACTGATTCGCCCTGTACGCAAACTATACCCACTGGAAGTGTGCTCGTGTACCAAGGCCTCCATAATTTGATTTTTGATTTATTCCTCTACAAATCAAAAAGGTGGGAGTGTTGTGAAACAGAACTTTACAGGACACTAATGGTCCTAGATGGCGTTAGGTGTCCTATAATAGAACCGCTTGTTTATATCCCTTTTTTGATATTTTGTATATTTTGCTTGCTGTGCGAAAATGAGGTCACAGCTCTTTTTGCAGAGAATCTGTTACTACGCAGAATCGCTATGTACGGCGCGTCAATTTTTATGTTTTTATAAAGAATATATTATGATGATGTATCTTCTTTTATTTGAGTTAGATTAATGTGTCGTTGCCGTTTAAAGTACTGCTGAACTACCCAGGTAAGTCTGAAAATGATTTCGTTTTCCAGTATGGGTTGATTCTTTATTTGGGCAGTAAAGAGTGTGTCATTTTTGGTTTCTTTGTTTGCCTGCATATATCAGGTCGATATAGAAATTTAGTATATTGAAGTTTTATCTCTAAGTGCTGCGGAAATATTTTTTAGTTACCTTTTCCTAACAGTAATAACATAAATATATATATATATATATATATATATATATATATAATGCAATAAAAATAATATATTTGATTTGCAGTTTTACAATTTGCAGAAATAATTAGGATATACAACGCAAAATTTTCAATCTTTTGTGATTAGCAATAAAAAATTTAAAATGAATTTAAGATAAAAATTTCTCATAATTTTATAAATAATCGAAGTGTGAATATGAGATACAAATATATAATTTCAGTCTTCTATGATAATTAAAAATCTAGATTTAAAGTATGCATTTTATTGTAAATTAAATTAATTTAAAAAATGGTATATTTACATTCACTGTGATATTTATAAGAGCCGCAGAAAAATACATCAGTGATCGGTAAAAAAATAATTTTCTTTTATTTTTGTATCAAAAACTATCAAATAAAATCAATGAAAAATCTAATATTCATCTGATGAAATATCCGAATCACTGTCCGTGTCTGAAATATCTATTTGCAGAGGATCAACCAAATCTTCAATCATACCATCCCTTTTTCAATACATATTTTCTAATGAAACAACATGGGAACTATTGTTGATACTATTGAACTGTTGGTACTATTTTATGGACAGCGTAAAATTCATGAATTGTTCTTCGAATTACATCACAATCAAAATTATCTAAAGCTACGTTTTCGGTGGGGTTTTTTTTTCTGACGTTTCCTCGGAGATTCAAATTTTGGAGTTTCTTCACCCTTTGCTTCTCTGCGTATTCTTTTTACACTGGACATTGATATCCCGGTCATTTCACTAGCTCTCTTTAGGGATTGCGAAAGTGGAACAATAACATTTCCTTCTAGTGCTTCTTTATCACACAATTTAATTACATTGTGTATTATACGTTTACAATCACTACGGAACGGCTTATTCCGAGCAGTTGTGTTGGGTAAAGGATCCATTAATCTATATATATAAAACAGTTCCGTAACTGACTCATTCATTCATTCACTGACTGACTGACATACAACGCACAGACCAAACCGCTGGACATAAAGGGCTGAAATTTTGCATGGCGATTCTTGTAATAGTGTAGGGGTGCACTAAGAAAGATTTTTCAAAAATTCTTCTTAGATTTTTTAAAATTAAATTTTTAAGCTGTTTTTTAAACTTTTTTAAAGTTTGCATTTAAAATAATACATTGAGGGTTATAAAATTTATATCACGAGAAAGATCATAAAAATTCCCCTTCAAAATGAAATCTTCTTCGAACCTTTACCTCGAATTTCTGATTTTTGGTGAATTTTTAAAGATTAATTTTTAGAATTTAATTTATTAAATACTGATCACGTGATTTCTTTTTCTGGTACTTTAAATAAATTTATCGTCACGTGCAAAAAAAAATAGACAAAAAAAATAATTTTTTTCTTGCTAATGCGGCAGACGATTGGACTTTATTTTGTCTATAAAAATATCCCTTACGATTTTTTTATAAATATGTTTTTTTACATCAATTGTATACATTGATCGTCGTATTTATTATAAATATATATATATTTATTTGTTTTTGGAATTAATTGCATACATTGACCGTTGTATTTAATTTCAATGTACTCCGTAGCGAAGCGCGGGTTTTCAGCTAGTTTTAATATAATAATCAAAATAGAACGACGAGGAAAAAGCAAGCAAGCGCAGTTAGTAACCGATTCTAAAGAATGTCGAGAGAATACGAGACTTTTCCCCCTCCTTCCTCAGCAGCCTTACCTACAGCGTGAATAGAATCGTCTTGGCACTATGCCAACCGTGGTTCTTCGTACTGTGGTCGGACAGTAGCTGAAGAAATTGATGTCAAAAAAATTATCAAAAAATTCTCAGAATTAAAAGTGAGAAAAAAAACACTTTTCAGTTTAACTGTATTTTTAATAATTAGGTTTTTATTTTTAGTGGTTCTATAATTTGTTTTACTATCTTTTTAATATATGCATTTTATAATACGCGGGCACAGTGTGACGTCACGTCCGCCATTAGGGCACCTCCGATAGATAGATAGAAACAACATATAAAACTATTCACAAACACTAAATAAAAAAGTTCAAGAGTATCACTTCATCTAAGCCTATGTTTCATATCGATAGGCTTATCGAATTGAAATTTTAAAACACCATTTGCTCTTATTCCTGTACGAAATCACATTCCTCGATTTTTGAGGTAGGGTATTTTTATCCCCTTCATCGATTTCAGGACGTGCAGGGAGATAATATTCATTAGTTTAAGAGATATTAATATTTGTTTTTCCGTCCTATGGGAGAATAACATGGGCTGCCATTGCGGAGGTGCCCAACATGGCGGACGTGACGTCCCCACTTCGACCGCGTATTATATACTAGAGATGGGTAAATCAGCTCAGAGCCGTTCGCTCTGAACGGCTCTTTGAAATTAACGACTGATCCGGATCTCAGTACCTCTGATCTGACGGCTCCCACATAGTTCACCGGAACCGGAAAGACCGATGTAGCTCTTCAGATTCGAATCTTTTTGAAGATACAGGTCTTTCAAAAAGAGCCGTCTCTTTTTAAAGACTTTTCAAAATGAACGGCTCTTTTTGAAGATCTGTTTTCAAAATGACCCGCTTCTCTGAAAGACCGACTTGGGATCTGCTATAGATCTGTTAGTGAACGACCAGTATTGTGTCCCAAGCAATATTTAAACTTCAAAAATCTTCGTCATTAACAGTTAGGTAAGAAAACTTATCTTACCTGAACATCTTGATGGTCCGGGTTTGTTGTTTCCTCATTTAAATAAAAGTTGAGACACACCAATCAAAGAAACAGGACGACCTTTGGCTAATTTATGACATCTATTATTAAAAACATTAATTTACACATTAGTTTTAACAAATAAACACGAAAACATGACAGGCTATTAGACACGACGCGCGAACATTACATAAAACTAAACTAAACTAAAGAACATCTAAGTTACAGTTGCTCTTCTTCACTTCACTTCTTCCGTGCGTACTTGTGTAGAACGGAATTCAGGGGTAATGCCGCATTCCGCAACATACTCCCACCTTTGAGTTTCGAACCAGAGAAACTCAAACCCTAATTGTAGGTTTCAATAATCGTCCGTATCGAGATCGTCTAAGTCCGTGATCGGGTGCTGAACAGTCTACATCACCTTGATGAGTCTCATTGTCAATTGTCTTATCTGCAGGAAACGAGTCAGTGACCGGAGCAAGGTCGGTCTGCACATCTTCTTCAGTAACTTCTAAAGGTATCAGTCGAAGCACTGGACGAAGAAACTCGCCATTTTTCATTTTAACTTTAACAAGCCGGATATAACCATCTTTTGAAGGATAAACGTCTGTAACTCTGGCCATAGGCCAATCTAATCTCTTGGTGTTGTCGCTAGAAACTAAAACTACATCTCCGATTTGGATTCGTTTGTTATTTTTAGCATTCTTAGATGATTGTCTTAAATGTCCTAAATATTCTATTCGGAATCTTTTACGTAGATCTTCTCTAATTCTTTGTCTGTAAGTGAGTCTTTTATTGAGAGACAATGAATCTAAACTGTCTAAATCAGGAGTTTGCGATTCTTTGAGTTCCTGTAAAAACATGGAAGGTGTGAGAGGGGTGAGATCATTCACATCATCAGAAACATAAGTTATTGGACGGCTATTTATAATGCTCTCGGTGTCACAGAGGATGGTTGTCATTTCTTCTAAATTCAGGGACGACCGTCCTAAAACTTTTCGTAGTATTCCTTTGATCATACCAACAAGACGTTCCCACCATCCACCCCACCATGGAGCAGATGGGGGAATGAACTTCCAGTCAATTTTTCGGCTTGTACTGTACTGGGAAATAATATTCCAATCGATTCGTTTCAACAAATTATCTGCACCTGTAAAGTTAGTTCCATTATCACAATAGACAATAGCTGGTCTACCTCTTCGGGCAATAAATCTCCGAAATGTTTGTAAAAAATTGTCCGTCGTTAAGGCAGTTGCTACTTCTAAATGAATAGCTCTGAAAACAGCACATGTGTAAATAACTATCCAGGCTTTCTGACCATTTCTTAGAATTAATGGGCCAGCGTAATCTATTCCGACGACTTCGAACACCGCGGCTTCCTTTACGCGATCTTCTGGGAGGGGTGCTTCGACTGTCGGTTTAGGGCGCGAGTTAAATCGTTTACATCGTACACATGTTCTAATTACATTTCTTACGGCTTTCCGATATTTAAGAATCCAAAAATTTTCTCTTAAGTCACTCATCAGAATTTGAGCACCAGCGTGATTTAATTTAGCATGTCTGGTCTGAATAATTTTTTCTACAACTGGATGACGCGAAGGCAATATTGTCGGATATCTGAAATTTTTTGTATCTTTTCTCATTAAGATTCGGGTCTTTACTTTCAAAATTCCATTTGAATCTACATAACACTGAAGCGTTTTTAAGTGTTTATCATTAGTTCCTGAAAATGATTCGTTCTGTACAATTTTCAACACTGTGACTTCTGCTCTATTTATCTCTTCGACTGTTAAGTCGCCAGTAATTCGGTTACACTTTTCAACTTTACAATTTGTGAAAAATCGATATATCCATGCAGTAACTCTAAGAAGCTTATCGTACGAGGAGAATCGGACATAATATTTTTCCCCAGATGCTTCTGCATGATTAGCTGCGCTAATGACAGTTTTCCTTTTTTCCGAATTGATTACAGCGAAATCGGGGACTGCGATTGATTTCGGCCATTCCTCCGATGGTCTTACTAACCAGTCCACACGCTCCCACCATCTCGTCTGAGCCAAAGCTTCAACACTACATCCACGAGATGGAAGATCTGCGGCATTCAAATGCCCTGGCACGTGATGCCAATCTTCAGGGTTGGTTAGAGAACGAATTTCATGCACTCTGTTATAAACAAAGGGAGCCCAATTTTCAGTTCCTTTGATCCAATACAAAGCATTTGCCGAGTCAGACCAGAAAAATTTCGGTACATTCTCCAATTTTAGATCATTACTCACACTCTGAGCTAATCTAGCGCCGATACTGCAGGCAAGTAGTTCCAATCTTGGAATGGATAGAGACTTCATTGGAGCAACTCTGCATCTTGCCTGAACAAGTTGACAGGTCGTTGAATTTTCAGTTTCGCATCTCAAAAAAACACAAGTAGCATATGCTACTTTGCTTGCATCGCAGAACACATGCAACGTCAAACTTCTCGGTACTTCAGAAACGGGTATAAGACATCGCGGAATTTCTACTTCTTTCAATTTAGATATATCTTTTCTCCACCTTTCAAATTTTTTGACAATGAAGGTGGGAAGTTCCGCATCCCACGACACTTTCAATTTCCAGCACTCTTGTAGGAGAATCTTTGGCCCCAACGTAATAGGGCAAGTGAAGCCTAGTGGGTCAAAAATCTTGTGCACAGCTGACAGAATTTTCCTTTTTGTCACGGGCGCATCCTCTTCAGCGTAATCTCGTAAGTCTACCGTCAAAGAATCCTTTTTTAAATTCCACTTAAGTCCCAGAACAGGAATATTCTTTTCGTTTTCTGACGAAATAGCATCAAAGTCTTTATTACTGTGCTCCCAACCTCTAAGCTCAAATTTGGCAGTGCTAAGAACTATTTTAGATTCCTCGATAAATTTCTCAAGCTCTTCGGGGTCATCCACACTGGTCACACAGTTATCCAAGTAAAATGATTCTAACAACTGGGCTGCAGTTTTTTCAAACTTTTGAGGAACATTCTGCAAATGAAATCGAATGGTTGCTCCCAATAGATAAGGAGAGCAAGAAAGCCCAAAAACAACTCGCCGATGCTGGAAAATTTTAGGTTTGGCCGGATCACCTCCCTCCCACCATAAGAATTTCAGATAAGGTTTATCTACTTCACTCAGTCTAATCTGCAGAAATGCTCTGCGAATGTCGGCAACAACGCCTATTTTTTTAAATCTAAATCTATTCATGATGGCAGGAATGAGCTCAACAGTGTTTGGTCCCTTTTCCAAACAATCGTTTATAGAGGGTGAATTCTTTTCTCTTGCTGATCCGTCGAAGACGGGTCGCACTCTTGTGGTAGAATTTTCTTTAACTACGGCCCGGTGAGGCAAGTAATGTTCACTTTCATCGGTAGAGGAGTTCTTGACTTCTTCAATGACTTCCTCTTGAAGCCACTCTCTGAACACTTCTTCGTATGCTTCTAAGTTTCCACTCCTCTTCAATGAATCGACACAGCTCTTCAGCCTTCGTTCTGCAACATTTCTGCAAGCGGGTAAAGGAGGATGGCCATCTATCCATGGGAGACTTACAACGTACCTTCCATCATCATCAATTTTTACACTTCTGTTAAAATGTTCTTCGGCTGCCATCTCCAGCTCTTGTCGATTTCCTTTGTTTCCAGGATCTAAAATTCCAAGTGTGTCAAGCCGCCATAGATCCGAAATCTTTGCATCGTTTACATGTAGCGACATAACACTATTCGTGCTGTCTGAAGATTCGTCTGTATTTGTTTTACCCATTATTGTCCATCCCAGGCGCGTTTCCATCAAAACTAGGCCAGATTGTAACTGTTTTATGTTCCCAGTATACAATTTACCTACAACATCTGCCCCAATTAGCCCATGAATTTCTTCAGGAGAAAACTGGTATAACAAATCTACCTCATCATTCAAGTCAGACAGAAAAATTTTTTGCTTCTTAATTTCACTGATAAATTTCCCCCGTGGAATTTTTGGAATTTTGGAACATATTTTTTCTTGGTTTAACACCTCGAAATTACATCTGTATCTATCCGAAAAGTCACTTAGACGAATCAAATATCTCTGGTGTGTTTCTGTAGTTTCTAAGCCGCCGAATAAACTGTGAGTCAAATTTTCTTCAGCAATGCATTTATATCCCATTTCCGATATCGCGAAATTTGATAAGTAGGATTTACTACTGCCAGAATCAATTAACACTCTTATATATTTCGCTTTATTCTCACCCCTCAAACGAACAATAAGTGTTTGCAAAAGAACTTTACGCGTAGATGTTTTATTGGACAGAGCTGAGTCCTTCCTATCTTCAGTTTCTACTCTTTCAACACGTTGCGGTTTGCTCGAGCATTCCTGACTGAATTTTCTGGTACACATAACTTTAAAATGAGATTTACCACCACAGAACTCGCAAGGTGGAACTTTCGCTTTACATAAACGAAAAACATGGTTTTTTGCAAGACACCTAAAACATGCATTATTTTTCATTAAAATTTGTTTTTTCTCTTCATAAGATAAATTATCAGCATATCTACAAACATTACCCGAATGACCAACTCGATTACAAAACACGCAGACTTCTCTTTTCGTTTCCGAAGAATTAAACAATTCTGCAGCTGTCGGTAAAATTCTTTCCCTCTTAGCTGACGCGGCCGAAGTACATTTGTTTACGTTTTCTGAATCAAGGTTAAATCCGCTGCGCGCTAATCTGACTTTCTCATCGCTTTCGATTTCGTGGCGTAAAAATTTCATCAGAGTATCTAATTTATTAACATTTTCGTCTTTCGAATTAGATGTCAAGGATATCGAAGTTAAATTTCTTTCCCAAATTCTTAATATGTCGACGGGCAGACAAGATTCAATTAATGGGTACAAAATTGAAGAATAATTTTCGCTAGAAACACCCAACATATTCAACGATCTCAAGTATGTTTCAATCTTATCGTACAATTTAAATAGAGGTGTTTTAGTACCTTTCCCCATCACGTTGTTCATCATTAGAGAAAGAACTTCCCTGATGTACAACTCTATTAGTACATCTTTTCGCGAAAATCGGGCCTTTAAACAATCAATAACATTTTCATAACTATCACCCGTTGCGGGATAAGATTCAACAATTTCGCGCGCTCTTGAGCCCTTTAGCGTGGCCTGCAACAAGTATTGATATTTGTCTTCGTTAGGGATTTCTTCATCGTTATGTATTTTTTCAAATTGTGCCCAAAATGGCAACCATTCTTTAAGTTCCCCTCCGAATAACTTAAATTCTATTTTTGGAAGTTTAAACTTCCGTTTCTTAGGATGTTCAATTAGTTGAGAGTCACTTTCGATTTTAACATTCTTCAAAGCTTTTTGAACCTTTGTTTTTAACCTAACAAATTTTTCTTCGTACATACTAAAACCTTCATATTCTTTATCAAACATTTCCTGAGAACAATTTTCATCTTTCAAAATAAGATCTTTAATTTCGTTTTCTTTAAAACTAAGATCGTCCCATTTTCTCTCTAACTGAGCATATAAAATTTCAATTTCCTCAATATTTTTATCTTCGGCGTTTAAATTGTTCTCAAGTAAAGTAGCTATGCGTGTAAATGCACATCGAATAGGTGTTCTCAACTTTTTTAACTGATCCATAATTCTTAAACAGTAATTCTGATAACAATTCTATTATTAACAATTTCAAAACAACTCAACGTCCCGGCAGGGATGCCAGTAAATATTGTGTCCCAAGCAATATTTAGACACGACGCGCGAACATTACATAAAACTAAACTAAACTAAAGAACATCTAAGTTACAGTTGCTCTTCTTCACTTCACTTCTTCCGTGCGTACTTGTGTAGAACGGAATTCAGGGGTAATGCCGCATTCCGCAACAACCAGGATCCGGGTCTTTGGAGAAACGTTTGGGCAGCGGTGATTAATTTGCTGGCCAGCTGCTGAGTAACGGGGGGAATAAGTCAACGGGGAAATAAGCAGTCTATTGTAATGAATTACGTTTTCAGTATTGCGGTTGATATAACGATTGATGTAGAGTGGAAAATACAAATTGATCCATTTAATAATATGTAGTAACGGATGTATGTATATACCATGTTTCAGCATCACTCTGGAACGCCTGGAGCAATTTCAACCACACTTGGTACACATATGACTTATAATATGGTAATAATTACTGGGGGGGGGGTTTGACACCCCTAGCACCCCTAGGGGGGAGGGGGGGCATGTAAAACTAAACAAAAACGACTGATATTTGTGTCGAATCCATAGTTTTCGGGATCACTGAAATAAATAGTAACACTCTCGAAGCCGTTTAAGGGCAAGTTCAGCCCCCCCTCCAAAAATAAGCATTGGGGGAGGGGGGAAAGGATGAAAAATAAAATGTCCAAAATGACCGAGAGTGGTTCTAATCAATAGTTTTAGGGGTAGATGAGAAGAATAGTGACACTCACGATGCCGTTTAACGGCGAGTTCAGCCCCCCATCAGCATTGGGGGGGGGAGGGGACCGGATAAAAAATGAAATGTCCAAAATGACCGAGGGTAGTGTCGAACCAGTAGTTTTCGGTGTCGCTGAGATGATTAGTGACACTCACGATTCCGTTTAAGGGCGAGTTCAGCCCCCATCAGCATTGGGGGGGGGGAGGGGGGAAAAGATGAAAAATAAAATGTTCAAAATGACCGAGAGTGGTGTCTAATCAATAGTTTTAGGGATAGCTAAGAAGAATAGTGACACTCACGATGCCGTTTAATGGCAAGTTCAGCCCCCATCAGCATTGAAGAGGGGGGGGGGAAGGATGAAAAATAAAATGTTCAAAATGACCGAGAGTAGTGTCGAACCAGTAGTTTTCGGTGTCGCTGAGATGATTAGTGACACTCACGATTCCGTTTAAGGGCAAGTTCAGCCCCCCCCATCAGAATTGGGGGGGAGGGGGGAAAGGATGAAAAATAAAATGTCCAAAATGACCGAGAGTGGTGTCTAATCAATAGTTTTAGGGGTAGATGAGAAGAATAGTGACATTCACGATGCCGTTTAACGGCGAGTTCAGCCCCCCATCAGCATTGGGGGGGGGGGGGGGGGGGGCGGATAAAAAATGAAATGTCCAAAATGACCGAGGGTAGTGTCGAACCAATAGTTTTCGGTGTCGCTGAGATGATTAGTGACACTCACGATTCCGTTTAAGGGTTAGTTCAGCCCCCATCAGCATCAGGGGGGGGGAGGGGGGAAAGGATGAAAAATAAAATGTCTGAAATGACCGAGAGTGCTGTCTAATCAATAGTTTTCGGGGTCGCTGAGATGATTAGTGACACTCACGATCCTCTAAAGGGCAAGTTCAGCCCCCCATCTGTATTGGGGGGGGGGAGAAGGGGTGAAAAATAAAATTTCCAAAATGATCGACAGTAGTGTCGAATCCATAGGTTTCGGGGACGCTGAGACGAATACTGACACTCCCGATGCTACTTAAGTACAAGTTCAGCCCCATCAGCACTGGGGGGAGAGAGGAGGGAGAAATAAAATGACTTCGATTTTGCACTAAAGGTAGAATTTATTCCTTTTACTGTCTAAAAAAATCGGGATAAATAAATACCCGAAACAGTCGGTTAAACAGCTAGTTACAAATAAAATCAAAATGAAACATTGCTGCCGGCCAATCAAACATAATGAAATATTCTCGAAAAATATAAAAGATTAAGTTGAAGAAAATGTTAATAGTTCATATATTAAACGACTAAGGTCGTCTAAGGTACTGAACGAGTTAACTTAAAAATGTGCTCTTATAAACTGCTTAAAAATTACTTTTTAAAAAATCTGGTTCTTTTTTTTGGGGGGTTTACGGTGTGAAAGAACTTTTTTTATGTCACAGAAACATATAATCAGATACACACCTAGATGATAAACGATTTTGCGTTTGAAATAACATGACAAAAATTATCCCTCTTGATAAATATATACATCTTTTTGTATTTTTTTAATGTAAAATAATAATACAACTTTTAAAACAAGGAATATGATCAGTTAATGAAGTTATATATTCATACAAGTATACATTTTCACTTAATAATTACTAATATATGCAAATAATAAAAGCATTTAAAGGAAATAAAAAACAGAACTCGTTCTTGACATAAAATCTAGGAATACTCATCATATGTATATATATATATATCCCGACGCACGACATTAAATACCTCCGTATCTAGGCCAGATATGGGCACGTTAAATCCAAAGACCGGAAAGTCCCTCTATGAGGTCAGGGAGGGTGGGAGAGGGTACGATCCCCCCCCCAGGTGTCGGTCACGGGGGTGCTCGGTCAAAATTAAGCTGTCAGCTAGCTAAGACGGACTCCGACTCTTGTGGTGCTAAACCGGAATCGCACACTTCAGCCCGAAGCCTAGAATGCCCAGGAGGCATTAGAAACAACAACATATATATATATATATATATATATATATATATATATATATATATATATATATATAAATATATATATATATAATATATACATATATATATACATATATATATATATACATATATATATATATGTATATATATATACATCATATATATATATATGCACACACACACACACACAAGCATATATATATATATATAGATATATATATACTGAAGTGCCACTGAATTAGGGATACCTACCTAGTAACGAGTTGGGCCTCCTCTGGCCTTGATAACGGCTGCCACACGAAGAGGCATAAATTCAACAAGTTTCTGGAAACGTTCCACGGGAATGGCTTGCCAAATATTGGCTAAAGCTGTCCATAATTCAGTAAGGTTCTTTGGTGTTGTGTGATGGCCTTTCACGCCTTGTTCCAAAACATCCCAAAGATGCTCAATAGGATTTAAGTATGGGCTTCTAGGTGGCCAATTCATGACAGAGAAGTCAGAGGAATGCTCATCCAACCAGCCAGTAGCCAACCGGGACTTGTGAGAGGTACAGTTGTCTTGCTGGAAAACTCCATTACGGTGCGGATAACAGAACAGCATAAACGAATGGAGGTGATCACCCAGCAACTCTACGTACCGAATTGCATTGAGGGAGGTTGGTACACGCACCAAAGATCCCAAACTGTGCCACGAAAAAACACCCCAGACCATGATTGAGCCACCATGCCCTTGTACAGTTCCAGCCACGCATGCAGGATCCATGGCTTCAGGAGCCTGACGCCATATTCTCAGCCTCCCGTCGGCGTTAAGTAGTCGGAATCGAGACTCATCACTCCATGCTACTCGTTTCCAGTCCTCTACATTCCAGTCTCTGTGCTCTCTTGCCCAGGCAAGACGTGTAGCCCGATGGCGAGTATAGAGAAATGGTACTCTCGTAGGTCGACGGCTCCCGAAACCCATACGGTGAAGCGAGCGTTGCACAGTCCGTTTACTGACTGTACGACTGGCACCGTCATTAAACTGGGTGGTAATTTGAGCTAATGTTTGGCTTCGCTGGCTACGTACAATACGCCTGAGCCGTCTCTCACCACGCACTGTCAAGGCTAATTGTCCTTTGCAGTTTGCCCGATCGCTAGTTTTTTTCCACCATCCATGTATTCTTGGTATACTCTTGACACTATCGACCTTGAAAATCCTAGCTGTCTGACGATTTCGGAAATTGAATGGCCCATGCGTCGCGCACCTACGATTTGTCCGCGATCGTAGGCGTCTAAATCAGGCAATATACCCATACGGGCAATTCCAGCAACTAATTCAGAACAACCACAGTACGAGCTATATATGCAGTTACCACAGCGCCCTCACTTGCGCGTACATGATGCGCAGCACTACACAATTTGCATAGGCTTTGCTATCCCTAATTCAGTGGCACTTCAGTGTATATATATATATATATATATATATATATATATAATATATACATATACAGTGGCTCCCAAAAGTGTTCGAAAAAATACAAAAAAAATTGGTATTAAAAATGAAGTTTTGATTTGCCAAAAATACAAATTTCTTAATTTATGATTTTGGCACTAAATTGACATTAAGGTTGCACAGAAAAAAAAGACACAAATTTAGTATATAATAGTGATGGGCAAAACGGATCAGTAGAGAGATCGGGATCTTTCGGAACCGTTCACTTTACTGGACGGCTCTGAACGATCCGTTCATCGTTCACTAGAAAGAATAAAGTCTGTATGTATATATATATATATATATATATATATATATATATATATATATATATATATATATATATATATATATATATATATATATATATATATATATATATATATATATGTGTGTGTGTGTGTGTGTGTGTATGTATGTATGTATATATGCATATATATACAGTGGCTCCCAAAAGTGTTCGTACACTTGCGATTTTCAATGAAATAGGGGTCTATCCATTGATTAAAATGAATATTTCAGAATGGGTATTTAATAATAAGATCTATAATCTATTCTTAACAAAACTACATGAAATATTTTAAAAACATAGTAAAACTTTATCTTTAAGAAACCAATAATCCAAAAGTAACAAAAACTTTATCTCACAAAAGTCATCGTACACTTGTAAAAAATCTCTACATATTTGTAAATATTCTAATTTTTCGTTAAATCAATATTTAGTAGGATATCCTTTAGCATCCACAACAGCTTTTAAACGTCTGGGAATAGATTGCTTTAGTTCTTTTGTAATTTTTACACCAATGTTCATCCATTCTTCCATCATAATTGTTTTTAATTCTCTTTTCGTGTGAATGTCGTGTTTTCGTACTCGAACCTCCAGTTCTCTCCAAATATGTTGTATTGGGTTTAAATCTGGCGATTGAGGTGGTGTTTTCAAAACTTGTGGACAATTATAGAGACACCAGATGCGAACGTTGAGAGCCGTGTGCTTAGGATCGTTATCTTGATAAAAAACAAAGTTGTTTCCAATACCCAAATTTTGAGCTGATAATTTTAAATTGTCTCTTAAAATATTTATAAAAACAGCATGATTCATTATGCCATCAATAAATATCAAATTTCCTAGTCCTGATGCTGACATGCACCCCCACACAAGGACACCTCCACCTCCATGCTTAATTGTTCCTACTAAGTTCTTGGGATTAAGTTCCTCATTTTTTCTTCTCCATACAATTTTACGTCCATCAGCACCAAAAATGTTCATCGGCAAATAAGACATTATTCCAATAGGTTTGGGGCTTATTTATCATTGATAGTGCGAAGGGAAGCCTAAACTTTCTGTTTTTCTCACTCACAAAAAATTTTCTATGCGCAGAACGCCCATGTAATCCAGCTGTTCTGAGAACTCGTCAAAAAATTTCAGGTGAAATTGAAGTAGAAAATGTTTCATTGAATTCTGCAGAAACTTTTACAGCACTCAAACGTGAATTTTTCACAAATTTTCTAACTATAAATCTCTGATCACGTTTTGTTAACTTTGCCGGACGGCCTTTTCTTCCCTTGTTTTCGATCCAGTTTTCTTCTTTAAAGCGTTTTTTCACATACTGCACAGTAGAATGGGATAAATTAAGTAATTTAGCAATATTCCGAACTGATTTACCACTACTATGATGAAAAATAATCAATTTTCGAATGTTGTTTGTTGTTTCTTTACGACTACGAGCCATTTTTAAATAATAAATAGAATATTACGGAGTAGGCAAGCAAAAGTTAAAGCCAAACGATATTTTAAATGCCACCACAATTCAAAAATAAAAATAAAGCGCCTGACGATAATTTTAATTATGAATTTATCCGAAAATATTTCAGTGTACGATGACTTTTGTGGGATAAAGTTTTTGTTACTTTTTGATTACTGGTTTCTTAAAAATAAAGTTTTACTATGTTTTCAAAATATTTCATGTAGTTTTGTTAAGAATAGATTATAGATCTTATTATTAAATACCCATTCTGAAATATTCATTTTAATTAATGGATAGACCCCTATTTCATTGAAATTCGTAAGTGTACGAACACTTTTGGGAGCCACTGTATATATATGCATATATACATACATACATACACACACACACGCACACATATATATATATATATATATATATATATATATATATATACAGACTTTATTCTTTCTAGTGAACGATGAACGGATCGTTCAGAGCCGTCCAGTAAAGTGAACGGTTCCGAAAGATCCCGATCTCTCTACTGATCCGTTTTGCCCATCACTATTATATACTAAATTTGTGTTTTTTTTTCTGTGCAACCTTAATGTCAATTTAGTGCCAAAATCATAAATTAAGAAATTTGTATTTTTGGCAAATCAAAACTTCATTTTTAATACCAATTTTTTTTGCTCACGTTTTATTTTACTACTAAGCGTGGGAAGGGTTTAGTTTATCTCTTTTAATTTTTGTTATAAAGGGGCGGCATTTTACCTTTTTGCCCGGGGCGGCGAAACTGCTAGCACCCGCCCTGCAACTTGACAATGCTCAAACTTGTTAATGGTTTCAAGCATGTTGAAGAAACTGACTTTATTGAAAGGCGAAAACTCAGCTAATACAAGGCAATGTTTAGATACTCACGCGGAAGAATGTCGGCATTTCTAAACTTTAAAATTGAAGAAGCATTCCAACAGAAATTGGCATGAAAGGTGCTTTTGCAGTACATCATTACAATCCATAGAACGGCGAGCAAAAAACACGACACTCCTCCCTACAAGACTGCATGCCACTGATTACATCGCGGGAAGGAAGATTAGGGATAGCAAAAACTACAGCAGTATCGCCATCTAGTGACAATTAAACGAGTTATTTAAACTTCTACACAAAAAAATGCAAAAATAGAAAATCAAAATCCAACAACCTTTTTTGTTAAAATTTTTGCCATAATTAGCTGAATCTCTTCTATAGTTATATATCACACCAACTGGTCTTTTAATTAATTTACTAATTTCCGGAACAGATTTTTCACATTCTAGATATGCATCGATTTTGGCTCTTTCGTCCTCAGACAACACCTTTCGTTTACCCATCGTGAAAAGTATGACTGAAACGTATTGCTTCCAATATATAAAGCTTTTTATGTCTACTGCGAATGTCACGTTACTTGGTTTTATGTAAATTTTTGTCACATTATTTCAGAATAGCCAATGAAATGTGATATTTCATAAATCAATTTCCATGTTTGTATGATACGAAAGTCTAATTTTTGATCTTATGCTTTTGTTTATTATTATGTAGGAAATTTCATTTTTGTAAATCATTTACCATACATAGCATGTATAATGCATGAAATTTCACTATTTTTAATGAATATGAAAGAAGTTTTTGTTAAAAAACCGTGTTTTCATAAATCAATTTCCAACACTGTAGTATAGTGCAGGTAAATGGGGCAAAGGAAGTCCATTTATTCTTCTGCCATACTATTCAGCAGAGAAATGATCTTTATTTAACAGAGTTTTCCTGAGCTATATCTGTGGTTTAGTCAACCCCCCTTGGGACACAGCAGAAGACTATGCCAGAACTCGTCTTGTTTACTTCTGCAATTTTGTGACAGAACGGGACAGCGCACCTTTTTTTGGACCAGTTTCTCGGCTGAAATAACGTGCAGCCTTGCATTTTTGAATTGCTTGTTGGATCTTGGCTTCAGTTTTCAAGTGAAATCAAAATGGTAAGAGTCACTTTGCTTTAAATTTTTAAATCCGATTTTTGTAAAGTGCTTGTGGTGAAATGTCTGAATTATCAGGAAAAGATTCGGCAGGCGTAAAGATGTGTGAATAGAATTTTTTATTATTTGTTGTCTGGGAGAATCTTTATTTTTTTTACTATCTAAATCATATGACTGTAAATGTTTTATAAATACCATTGACTTAAATATTTATATCAATCAACTTAATGCTGAAATAGTACTTATAGATTTAAAACAATTTCAGTTGTTACATGTTAAAGTAATTATGAGTATTTTTGCCTATATATATATATTTTTAGGATAAACTCTTTTAGTGCTTTATTTCTAAATTTTGCTAAAAATATGGTTTTTCTAATTGTTTGATTGCATCGGCAAAGTTTTTGTTTCTCTCAACAATTATTTATCTAAAGAACTTTATTGATCTCACTTTACAGTTTTCTCCTGATGTGGTTTACTTCTTTAAGTAAATGTATTTTATTAATCCATCAAATTTTCAAATTTAAATCCACATCAAATTTATTTCTAATTTCTTTTCGCTAACGGCCGTAAAGGTTTTATAAATGCCATTTAGTTAAATATTCATATCGATCAACTTTATGCCTGAAATAGAACTTATAGATTTAAAAGAATTTCAGTTGTTACATGTTAAATTAAGTATGAGTACTTTTGCTGATATCTTTAAAGATAAAATATTTTTGTGTTTTATTTCTAAATTTTGCTAAAAAAATATGCTTTTTGTAATTGTTTGGATGCATAAACAAAGTTTTTTTTCTCCATAAAAGAAATCCTATCTAAGAAAGCACAGTTTATCAAATAAATTAAGTTGGATTGAAAATATTAAGATTCTTTTTTTTATTTGAAGATAAATTCTATGTTCTTTCCCATCTAAATTATAGAAAAAAATGTAATAAATTTATATTAGTTTCGTCTTTATTATTATAGCCTTAAAGTATTTTTGTAGGTGCAATCTGAAAATTAATCACATCTTACCTTTTTTTTTTCCCAAAAGCCCGAAAACAAAATTATCCTCAGATTTATAGACTTTTCATTGACGTTTAAAATTGTTTAGTACCTAATTATTGAAACATCATCCCCATCTAATTTATCCGAATGAATCTGTAAACTTCTGTTCTGTACTAAAAAGCGTTTACCTTACACTTTTTTGGGCAATATGAAAAATATTTCTGATTAAACTTAGGTAGAAAAAAACATTGTCACAGAATTTTCATTTTGGCTTTAGCACTGAATCGGGAGCTGTCCGCCAAGGCGGACGATATTATTTCACTGCGCTAATTTCCCAAGTTATGGCAACAGATCTCTTTCCTTTCGGGGCGAGCTCAAGGATGTTTGTTTATGAACGCAACTAATTCAATGTAATATTGTCTTTCCCGCTTCTTAATAATTAACTATTGGCGCCTAGTACACTATTTATGCATTATTTTTGCATTCCCAAGAGCATTTTTCTATTTTATATCTATATTTTTCAGTAGAAAAAAAGATTGAAAGAGGGTGTGGTGGAAGTTTACACTAATTCAATTAACTTTCACTATAATTAAAAAATGTTTTATAATTAGTATTTCTTGATAATTATATATTAAAAATATTGTATTCCTGTCAGCGTGCACGTGAAACGAGCACGTCAACAAAAAACCTAATAATTAAATTGCAGAGTAAAATCGCAGAAGAAACGTTGTTTGTTACAATAGGTATACGTTAAAACTATTGATGAAAGCATAGACGACAAGACTTTTTCAACAATAACAATTCAAATTTATTTGTTTAAAATATTAAAAGTTAGTTTAAAAATCTTCAACAATAAAATATCCATATCAATCAATAGCGTTCTCTAAATTCATTAAAAAAAAAAAACAAGTCTCATATATACAAACAACAGTGTCTATACACTGTGATGGAATTACCTCAAGTTAGGCATAGGCAAAGACTGTTAGCCCCTTATTCTATTTTCTTTACTGCGTCTTAAACTTAAACTATAAATCAACATTACCTTTCTTCAGATTGTCCTCAGCTTCATTATCTATCTATTCAACTATAGTCGAGAAAAGCTCCTCCTTCTCCTCCCTTTTACTGAATCGTATGTGAGCCTTATATACGCCTCATCTAATGATATTCAACGATCCGGTTTGTTTAAAACGCACCAACTACTGGAAACTGAATAATAAATTATTTACGGTAGCTTCTTCACAGCTGTGGAAATTCGATTAAAGATTTGATCCGGTTATCAGGTTTTATGATCAAACCGGTCTAGAACAAATGACGCAATACCCGGAAAGGCAAGTACATGATTCGTTTCACAAGTAGTCTTTAGTGTAACTCGCTAACAATTCCTAATTTTCTAATATTTTTCATTTTATATTATTATTATTATTATTATTTTATTTTAATTTAAAAGCTTTTTGGTTTGGTTTATAAATTTAAGAAAGGTAGTCTTTTCAGTTGGATAGAAACTATGATTTCAGATACACGTTGTACTAACCGTGTTATCACTTAGGACAGCAGAACTCTGTCTTGTATACTCCCGCCATTCTGTCACAGAACTTGACAGAGCCCCTTTTTGAAGCAGTTTGTCGGCTGAAGTAACTTGCAGCCTTACTTTTCTGATTATACCGGTTGGTTTGCAAATGCCTGTTTCTAAAAGTTTTGAGCTGTAGAAACTCTTGTACTATAGAAATGTTTGGACTATAGAAACTATTGTACTATAGAAATGTTTGGACTATAGAAACTCTTGGATTATATGTAGACTTTAGAAGACACTAGAAGTCTGTCTTGTATACTCCGGCCATTATGTGTCAGAACTTGACAGCGTCCCTTTATGGAGCAGTTTGTCGGCTGAAGTAACTTGCAGTCTTACTTTTCTGATTATACCGGTTGGTTTGCAAATGCATGTTTCTAAGAGTCTTGAGCTGTAGAAACTCTTGTATTATAGAAATGTTTGGACTATAGAAACTCTTGGATTATATATAGACTTTAGAAGACACTAGAAGTCTGTCTTGTATACTCCCTCCATTTTGTGACAGAACTTGACAGCGCCCCTTTTTGGAGCAGTTTGTCGGCTGAAGTAGTGTGCAGCCTTGCAGCTTTGAATTGCTTGTTGGATCTCGGCTTTGGTTTTCAAGTGAAATGGAAATGGTAAGAAACTGTTTGCTTTCAATTTTTAAATTCTTAAATATGATTTTCGTGATGTGATTTTGGGAAAATGTCTGCGTTATCAGGAAAAGATTTTCCAGGCGTAAAGATGTTTCAATAGTTTTTTTATTATTTGTTGCTTGGGAAAATCTTTATTTAAAAATATGGTTTTTGTAATTGTTTGGTTGCATCGGCAAAGTTTTTGTTTCTCTCTACAATTATTTATCTAAAGAACTTTATTGATCTCACTTCACAGTTTTCTCCTGATGTGGTTTACTTCTTTAAGTAAATGTATTTTATTAATCCATCAGATTTTCAAATTTAAATCCACATCAAATTTATTTCTAATTTCTTTTCGCTAACGGCCGTAAAGGTTTTATAAATGCCATTTAGTTAAATATTCATATCGATCAACTTTATGCCTGAAATAGAACTTATAGATTTAAAAGAATTTCAGTTGTTACATGTTAAATTAAGTATGAGTATTTTTGCTGATATCTTTAAAGATAAAATATTTTTGTGTTTTATTTCTAAATTTTGCTAAAAAAAATATGCTTTTTGTAATTGTTTGGATGCATAAACAAAGTTTTTTTTCTCCATAAAAGAAATCCTATCTAAGAAAGCACCGTTTATCAAATAAATTAAGTTGGATTGAAAATATTAAGATTCTTTTTTTTATTTGAAGATAAATTCTATGTTCTTTCCCATCTAAATTATTGAAAAAAATGTAACAAATTTATATTAGTTTCGTCTTTATTATTATAGCCTTAAAGTATTTTTGTAGGTGCAATCTGAAAATTAATCGCATCTTACCTTTTTTTTTTCCAAAAGCCCGAAAGCTAAATTATCCTCAGATTTATAGACTTTTCATTGACGTTTAAAATTGTTGATTTTACCATCTAAATCATACGACCGTAAAGTCTTTATAAATACCATTTACTTAAATATTTATATCGATCAACTTTATACCTGAAATAGTACTTACAGATTTAAAACAATTTCAGTTGTTACATCTTGAAGTAATTATGAGTATTTTTGCTTATATCTTTTACGATAAACTCTTTTAGTGCTTTATTTCGAAATTTTGCTTAAAAAATGTGCTTTTTATAATTGTTTGGTTGCATAGGCAAAGGTTTTATTTCTCTCTACAATTATTTATCTAAAGAAATTTATTGATCTCCCTTTACAATTATCTCCTGATGTGCTTTCCTTCTTTAAGTAAATCTATTTTATTAGTCCATCGGATTTTCAAATTGCAATCGACATCTAATTTCGTTTCGCTGACGGGGTTTACTACTAATGAGCCGTTCACGCTTGAATCCGGAGCGTTAACGTAGCTTCAGCGTAAATATTTTTAACCACTCATATACCTGAGCGCTTTCGCATCATCCGTTCATTCAATGTCAAAGCTGACAAAAGAGCTGTTCTCACTGAATCCGATCCATTAAGATTCCGTTGTCCCTCTTTGATTTAATGTGTTGGTATACACTCAAGAGCCAAAACATTATGACCGTGGAAGTGGTATTTAACTGCTGCTGGAGAGTCTGAAGAATCATTCTTTCACTTACTTCTGTGTGTGATGGGAAAGGCTGCGGATCTAAGCGACTTTGATAGAGGGCAGATTGTAATGGCTCGAAGGCTCGGAACAAGTATTTCCGAAACTGCACGACTTGTGGGTTGTTCGCGACCTACAGTTGTTAGTACTTATGCAAAGTGGATGAATGACGGTGAAACCAGCAGTAGACGACATGGTGTTGGACGTCCACACGTTATCAAAGAAAAAGGTCGTCGGAGACTGTCTCGCATGGTGAAGCAAAACCGGAGCCAGACAGTGGCTCAGCTGACAGTCCAATACAATGCAGGGCCAAGTAGAATAGTATCGCAGCACACTGTTCAGCGGACACTGTTGGATATGGGGCTACGCAGCAAACGTCCCACTCGTGTGCCTTTGCTGACCAAGCGTCATCGCCAACTGCTCCTGCGCTGGGCCCGGGAACATCGCGACTGGTCCATGGATCAGTGGGAGAGAGTTGCCTGGTCAGATGAATCACGGTTTGTCATTCATCACGTCGATGGCCGTGTCAGGATACGCCGTCTTCCAGGCAAACCGTTGCTCCCTCAATGTACAGTAGGTCATACACAGGCCGGTGGTGGCGGTATTATGCTTTGGGGGACGTTCTCTTGGGCGTCTCTGGGACCCGTGGGTGTGGTAGAGCAGACCATGAATGCTACAGAGTATCTGAACATCATTGCGGACCAGTTGCACCCTTACATGGCCTCTGTTTTTCCAGCTGGAAATGGAATGTTCCAACAGGACAACGCCCCGTGTCACAAGGCTAAAATTGTGTTGGAGTGGTTCCAGGAACATGATGCTGAATTCCAGTTAATGTCCTGACCGCCTAACTCACCGGATCTCAATCCGAAAGAACACATTTGGGATGTCATGGGACGGCAGCTCAGAGTTCAAAGACCACCAATTCGCAATATCTCGGATTTACGTGACCGTTGCTTAAACATCTGGTACAATCTGCCTCCGGCCATCTACCAAGGACTTGTGGCATCCATGCCAAGGCCGGTTGAAGCTGTGTTGCGCGCCAAAGGTGGGCCAACTAGTTATTGACAGGTGGTCATAATGTTTTGGCTCTTGAGTGTATGATTCAATGATTGGTATATGAGTGGTTAAAAAAAAATTACGCTGACGGTGACGGATTCTACGTGAACAGGCCTTTCGTGCTAGTTCTCTGTATACAACCTGTTGATCGCCAAGGCAATTTTACGCTAATCCTTGCCGGGCGACATGTTCTCTTGCTATCTCACCATGTAACAAAATGTGTATATAATTGTACAAAACTTAACTTTCACAAAAAAAATTGAGAAAGTACCGTTTATAAAATTCGTTAAATTGTATTGACAATATTGAGCTTTTTTTTCACTTGAAAATAACTGTTATGTTCGTTCTCATCTAAATTATTTAAAAAAAGGAGAAAAAATGTCAAAAAATGTGTGTGTATATATATATCTCTCTATATATAAAACAGTTCCGTAACTGACTGTCTGACATACAACGCACAGACCAAACCGCTGGACCCAAAGGGCTGAAATTTTGCATTCTTCTTGTGCTGTAGGGGTGCACTAAGAAAGATTTTTGAAAAATTCTTCTTAAATTTTTTAAAATTAAAACTTTTAGCTGTTTTTGTAACTTTTTAAAGTTTTCATTTAAAACAATATTCTGAGGGTTATAAAATTCCTATCGCGAGAAAGATCATAAAAATTCCTTTAAAATGAGTTTTTTTCGAATCTTTACCTCCATTTTCTGATTTTTGGTGAGTTTTCAAAGATAAATTTTTAGAATTTAATATATTAAATGCTGATCACGTAGTGTTTTATCTTTTCGTGATACTTTAAACAGCGAAATAAACAGAATAAAATATTTTTTCTTTCTTGCTAATGCGGTAAATGATTGGACATTTTCCAAAAAAATATTAAAATGGAGTAAAAGAAATGTTCCTCAAACTGTACTATATTCTTTAGTGTGTTCTATTAGATTTAATTTAAATATTTTCTTCTAAATTATTTTGTCTATAAAAATATCCGTTACGATTGTTTATAAATATATATATATATATATATATATATATATATATCTAATAGTTGCTGTGTTCTGTGTAAGGATCTGTCAAGTAACGGAGCGACCACTTCATAAATATCCATTTGGCATCCATTTTGTTTTATGAGTTAGGCTTAACAAGTCAAAAGTAAAGTTCAAAAAGATTATTTGCTACATAAACCCAAATAATTTTAATTAAAACAACGTAATATCGACACAAATCAACTTTATTTCGAACAACTTTATTTCGATTTAAACGGTTATGACAGTTTCAAAACAGTTTGCCACCGTTTAAAACTGTTAAAATATAAAATATCGTTTCATTGTAACGTATTTTCACTAAGAATTATATCTTCATTAGAGAATTATCTCTTTTCCGCCACCTTTCGCTTTATCATAGTTTTTCATTTAAATTAATAACAGGAATTCATTTTATACACTCAGAACTTGAAAATGTAAACACAAGTGTGTCATTCATTCACCGTGATTTGTTAATTTAAGAAAAATTGAATCTGAATTTTTTTCACAGTAAAACAGTTTTTCATTATTTTAACCATATAGTATAATATATATATTTTAATATATAATATATATTTTTTAACCAGGTATTACAATGTAGTATTACAATTTAGTATTACAATAATGTCACATTTAGTTGCAAACTCGACGCATGCGCAGTGATATATTCAAAACTGTACGTCACAAGGGTTGCTGTAATAGTAAGCTAGCTGGTTCAAAAGGTCAAACGTTAGTACACAGAATTTTTGCCGCTTGACCACACATGGAACTCTATCTATTCCACATCTAACCCGCGTTGGTAACGATTCGGTATGCTTCTATGATTTTTTAATCTGATTTTCTTTAGTTTATATATATTTTATTTTTCTTAATATATTTATACATAGCCTAATTATACATATATATAGCATAATATATAATATATGTACATGAAATTGAAATACAAGTACAAAAATGTTTTGTGCATGAGTAATTTGTATGATATTTTAATCTGATTTTCTTTAGTTTATATATTTTATTTTTGCTTAATATATTTATACATAGCCTATTTATACATATAGTTAGCATAATATATAATATATGTGCGTGAATAATTTGCATAATATTTTAATCTGATCTTCTTTAGTTTATATATATATATATTTTGCTTAATATATTTATACATAGCATATTTATACATATATATAGCATAATACATGATTATATAATATATTTATATCAAATTGAAATAGATTGAATTAGCAGTGTTGTTTCTAAATATCTGGCTGCATTAGTTAGACTGTACAAGTCGGATTGCAAAATCAGCTGTAAGCATGCTTTTTTTTCAAGAAGAACGACTTTTTTTAATTATAAACTTCAGAATTTAAAAAAACCTCACTGAAATCATTTTTAGTAAAGTCTATTACGATGATAGTGTATCTTTTAAGGTGACTGCCTACGTTGAAAACGTCATTTTTTTACTATTTTGGTCAATCTTATTTTTCCAGGAATCGTGCAATTAAATCGTTTCTCTTTTCAAAACTGTTTTGATTTTCATTCTGCATTAATTAGAAGCAGAGTTATAGCTATTTTAAAAAACGTCTGCTACAAAATTGAAGAGACAAACAATTTTAAATGCGTTTTTCTCAGAATTATGTTTTTAGCACAAATCTCTACCGTTATCATAATATTTCAAATAATAATGAATATAATTTTATAAAATTTTCAGGAAATGTTTTAGATGCTATTGTTAATGAAATGACGCTCAATAATTGATGTATAATAATAAATAGTTTTTGTTTGAGCAGCAGCTTAGGCAGTCACCTTAAAACAATAGTTCAGGTAATTATAAGGGGAAATTTTATTATTTTGTTTTGTGCCACTTTCTTGAATTATATTAGTTCTATATACATCTAAAGCACTGTAAATTGTTACCAATAGCAATGAATCCAGATGAAACACAAATTCAAAGAAGGCGCCGCTTGGCTGCTGAACGGAAAAGACGGTGGTTGCAAAGGCAAAGCCAGGAGTCATTGAACACAATTCAAGAAGCTAATACTATAGCTCAAAGGCAATATTGGGAGCTACAAACACCATTGGTAACACAGATGAGAAGAGATGTTGATGCCGAATCGCACAGGCAACGTATACTACAAGAAAGTGAATTGGAAGCAGAGATGCGATGACAAGCAAAAGAGGAATCACAGAGGCGACGTCTTGAACAAGAAACGGAGTCACAAGCGCAGATGCGACGACGGAAAAATGCAGAATCGCAGAGGCGACGTCGTGAACAAGAAACAGAGTCACAAATGCAGATGCGAAGAGATGCAGATGTGGAATTCCACCGTCGTAGAAATGAAAGAAACAATCAGAGAGTGCGAGAAGAAGCAATTAACAATGAAAGTGTGGAGTTATAATACTGTGGCCCAATGACTGACATTTGCCAATACTGTGGTTCAAAGAATTTTGCTGCTGAACGACCTCCGGACAGAAAATTAAACAATTTCTGCCGAAAAGGGAAAGTTGCAATGAGAAAACCAATGGATTCTGAAGAAAATCAGCTAAATAATCCACCACTTCTTCAAGACTTTTTGATGAATCCAGAAAATCAAGATTACAAGAATTTCCGAGACAATATTCGTTCTTACAATAGTGCTTTGTCCTTTGCATCGATGGGAATCAAAGTAGTTAATTTCAGTGGAAGAGGACCCTACGTGTTTAAAGTGCATGATCAAATTTTTCACAATACAAGCCACATTCAACCACCTGATGGACAAGCTCCACGGTATGCCCAACTTTACGTCGTAGACAGCACACAGGCAACAGAAATCAGAGTTCGTCATCCTGCTAATCAACAATGCATCACCCGTCTTCTGGACCCCTTTTACAAGCTATTCAGAGCGACCAATCGACTTTGTCACACTTACCGTATGCTAAGGGACGTTGAAGCTCAAGCGATCAAAGAGGCAAACGAAGCAGTAGAAGGCATTCCAGTTGTCAATCTGGTTTTCCGACGAGACAGACACTCCGATCAGAGAAGATATAATGCACCTGCAGCGAATGAAATTGCAATGGTATTTGTGAATGATGATGGTGAATCTCCTTTCAATAGAGACTTTAGAATTTATCCAGTGAATCCGGAAGATCCAGAACAGCAGTATGTAAACATCAACATTCTCAGCCCCAACTTGGATCCCATGTGGTATCCCATTTTATTCCCGTATGGTGAACTAGGTTGGCAGACTAACTGGACTTGCGAGGCTTATGATAGAGCTCAAGAAAATAGAATTAGAGTTCATGTGACTATGCTGCAGTACAAAGCAGTTTTGACGGTCATAAGAGAAGACTTTAATCCAGTTATAAGTGTTGGAAGACCTACACAGCAGTTCATCGTGGATTCTTACTTGCAAGTTGAAGCCAACAATTTGAACTATATCAGGACGCATCATCAGCAGCTACGAAATGAACTTTATCAGGGACTTGCAGACCATATTGAAAACAGAGCCCAGAATGGCGGCGTACGAGCAGCCGGAATTCCAGTCATTCTTCCCTCATCGTTCGAAGGCTCGCCTAGAAACATGCATGAGAGGTGTACTGATGCCATGTCTATATTTGCAAAATTTGGTTCTCCAGATCTTTTCATAACGTTTACAGCTAATCCTAATTGGCCTGAAATTACAGAAAAATTAAGAAGAGGTGAAGAGCCAAGTGACCGTCCTGATTTGGTTGCACGCGTCTACAACTTGAAGTTGAAATCCATTCTTCAAGATCTGACAGTGCATAGTGTTTTAGGTATTTCGATAGCTCATGTGTACACGATCGAATTTCAAAAGAGAGATTTCCGCATGCCGACATTATAATTGTCATACGGTCAAGTTTTCAACAGCGGAATGCATTGATCGTTTTGTTAGTGCCGAGATTCCAGATCCTGTTCAAAATTCACGTCTTCATGAAATCGTCAAGCGCTGAATGGTACATGCTCCCTGAGGGAGTAACAATCCTGGTGCACCTTGGTTGGTTGGTTGGTTGGTTGGATGGAGTTTACTGGCACTGGGTCCTCATGGGACATATTGTGCCAGACAGAGGGTAGATGGCGAAAAAAAACTAAAAGACTGGGATAAAGGTTAAAATAATAATATAAGCGGAAAAACAAAGGCAAAAACAGAAACCAGCAACACAACAGAGTAGAAAAGTTCAAAAGATAAAATTTAAAAAATTAAACTGGAGCGAAAGCAACAAAGTACAACAGGAACAAAAACAAAACTAAATATGGGGATAGAACCCAATACATTTTAAATAATTAAAAATGTTCTGATGGGGAGGAGAGCTCAGCAAATCCTTCATATTTATTATATTAAACTGAAAAAATTGGCGACGTGGGTGATTAAAATCTGGGCAATCAATGAGAATGTGTTTTACAGTCATGAAGGTCTTGCAGTTCTCACAAAAAGGGGCTGGCTCTGCAAGTAGCAGGTGTCGGTGCGTAAAACGAGTATGACCAATGCGGAGTCTAGTTATTATAACATCATGCCTTCTCGAAGTAAGTGGGGGCCAGTATTCAATGTTGTGCTTGATCGAATTTAATTTATTTGAGTTAAGGATATCCCAGGAACTCTGCCACTTAAGATGAATGAGATAATTTAAATATTTCTTTGCATCATAGTAAGGGATGGGAAAATCAAGGATGTTACTGGCAGACTTAGCTGCTTTGTCAGCGAGTTCGTTTCCACTAATCCCCACGTGAGACGGGATCCAACAAAATAAAATTGAGAAGCCATCAGAAGAGAGATTGTCCAATAACAAAAGAATTCTAAATATCAGAGGGTGACTATGTTGATGGGGGTAAGACAAAGACTGTAGAGCACTCAAGGAGTCTGTATAAAAGATGTATTTTCCCTAGGTTTTTCATATATATGTTCGAGAGCTTTAAATATAGCAATTAGCTCAGCGGAGTATATAGAGAAAGCATTGTGTAGTTTGTAGCTATAAGAAATGTCCTCAGCGGCAAAAGCGCAGCCTACGTAGTTGATTGACTTGGACCCGTCTGTAAAAATTGGACTATAGCTGCAAAAGCATTGTCTGTGATGCATAAAAATTTGTTGATAAATGATATCTGCAGTGGAGTCTTTGTCATAAGAATTAAAAGGATTTAAAAATTGAAATCCTGGGGTATTCCAAGGCGAAAAATTATAGTCAGCTACCATTATGTCTATATTGCTAAAATCCAGATTTGTTAAAATTTGTTGGGTCCGTGAATGAAAAGGTTGAATGGAAGAAGACCGACATTGGTATAAGCGAGTGAGGTAAGGGCTGACAGTATAATTATGCATAGGATGGTTAGTATGAGATAAAATTCTAAAATAATAGTGTAGAGACAATGTCTCGCGTCTTAGATTTAATGGAGCCTCACAGCAGTCAACATACAGGCTCTCCACTGAAGAGGTTCTAAAGGCTCCCGAGCATAGTCTTAGAGCTGTATGGTGAATAGTATTCAACTTCCGCAGAACAGAGTTACGAGCCGAGCCATATACAGTGCAACCGTAATCCAGTTTGGACCGTATAACAGCATGATAAATTTTTAAAAGAGTAGAACGGTCTGCCCCCCACCAGGTGGAATTGGAAAGGACCTTCGAGATATTCATTGCTCTTTCGCATTTTCTACGTAAGTAAAGGACATGCGGTAAGAAGGTTATCTTTTTATTAAGTATAACACCCAAAAATTGGATTTCCTCAATAACGTTAATAATATGACCATTAAACTGGATTTCCGGTTCAGGGTGCATACCCCTCTTCTTACAGAAGTGTACGCAACTAGTTTTCTGGCTGGAAAAATTAAAACCACTGTCATCTGCCCATTTTACAATTTTGTTAACTGCTGTCTGGAGTTGTCTATTTATAAAGCGCATGCCATTACCTTCACAGGAAATGTTCAAGTCGTCTACATATAAGCTTCCTTTTACGGTGGGAGGTATCACTTTTAATACGTCGTCAATTGAAATGATAAAAAGAGTAGCACTTAAAACGCTGCCCTGGGGCACCCCCTCTTCTTGAATGAAGTCGTCAGATAAAGTATTGTCTATACGAACATTAAAATTCCGGAACGATAAAAAATTACTAATAAAAATAGGCAGGTTTCCCCTCAAGTCTAGTTGAAAAAGCTTACGCAGTATGCCGTACCTCCAGGTACGGTCATACGCCTTTTCAATATTAAAAAAGATTGAAACCAAGTGGTTTCTCTTGACGAAAGCGTTGCGGATTTTGCTCTCCAGATCAGTGATGTTATCTATTGTACACCTACCACGGCGAAAACCACTTTGAAATTCAGAAAGGCAGCTATTCTCTTCCAAATAATACATGAGGCGCGCATTTATCATTTTTTCCAATATTTTGCAGAGGCAGTTTGTAAGAGCGACTGGTCGGTAATTTAGAGGGTTCGTGGATTGTTTCCCAGGTTTGAGGATCGGAATGATAATAGCAGTTCTCCAAGAAGACGGGAATAAATGTTCTTGCCAAATTCTGTTATATAAAATCAGGATACTAGATATAGATGAATAAGACAGGTTCTTCAGCATACAGTACGAGATGTTATCGGGGCCAGAGGCAGATTTATGAGTATTTTGAAGGGCTTTCTTAAGTTCATGATAAGTAAAATCACTATTGTACGATAACTGAGTATTACAGTGAAAATTAATTGGTTTTTTCTCTGCTATTGCTTTTATTTTATTGAACGAAGGAGTGTAACTAGCGGACGATGATACATTTGCGAGTGAAGGAGCAATGGTATTTGCAATATCTTTTACTGAGGTTATGGTTTGGTTATTATGATGCAGAATATGGATTTGGTTATTGGGGTAAATGCCAGAGCAACGCCTGACTTTACTCCATAATTGTTTACTGGAGATGCTAAAGGAGATGCTGTTTACGTATTTCTGCCACGAATCCCTCTGGCTGCGTCTTAGCGTACGCCTGAAGGTTGATTTAGATTTTTTTGTATATTATAAAGTTCTCCGTGGTAGGGTACCGTCTAAAGTTATTAAAAGCTTTCCTCTTTAGTTTATAAGTTTCTTTGCAGTCTTGGTTCCAACATGGCTTTGATTGTTTTCGTGGACGAGAAGAGGTTTTGCGAATTGCGGTATCAGCAGCGGAAATTATAGTACTAGTAATTTGTTGAACAGCTTCATCAATGGTATTATTCACGACCATGGCCCTGGTGATGTTAGCGAGGCTGCGGAAAGTTATCCAATCGGCGGACTCTAGTACATAACGAGAAATCCGCACGTTGGTAGTAGTACGAGCAGTGTGAGACAGAATAATTGGAAAGTGGTCACTATTATACAAATATGAATCGACAGAAAAGGTCCAGAAAGAAAAGATTTGTGGGGAACTGATTGCAAGGTCCAGGGAGTGATAAGTGCGAGTGGGCTGGTGGAAATAAGTAATTTCTTCATTATTATAGAGACAAAGACC